>CAJQUW010005500.1:0-146696 GCA_907163375.1 Prostheceraeus crozeri
AATGGGTTTTATAAAACTCTCAAACGATTACGCACCACTATTCCGTTCGCGACATTTTCAGGAAGATTTGTTTGGTAGTCTCTTAGCTTGGATTCGAAGGAAAGGATGGGGACGGGGGGCGGCGGGAAGCGCGGCCGGGGTGGGTGGGACGACGCGCACCACCCGGCCGAACCAGGGAAAAACAGACAACACTTAGGGCATGAATTGCTCATGATGGTTCAATCTTCTTGCGTAGTCTTAAGTCCTGTATTCGACACGTAACTGCAGCCACATCTGATTATATACCATCGCCTTCGAATCCCCCTTGCAACAATTATATCACACCGCTCGACATCATAGCCTAGGAAAAGATACGTAACGCCACTTGTCAAACCAGGACGACATACGTTATCCATGCTTCAATGGATGCTGCGACGGGGGCACAGGAGGCTTATATGAAGAGGCGCCATTTGTGAGTGGTTGAAAAAGAGAATCCGAAATCGATGGGTTAACATCAGAGGTAAGCACAATGGAGAAAGCTGTACTTAATAATTCATATAGGAACTGTTAAAACGACAGTATTGATAAAAAAGGATTTTTGTCGTTTGAAGGAGCACAAGACGACCGAACATAGCGAAAACATCCCCAATGACACGGACGGATCACGCCGACAACAGCCTAAGGTGTCCATAGGTGAAAGCTCCACAAGAGGCAAAGGTTTGCCGGTCTTGAAAATCGTTTTACACGGGCGTAATGACGCTCACCTCCACCACGGGGTCGTATTCCCCAACGCCAAGTCGCAACAATGGAGCCTCAAACCGTATTCAGGGAGTTAGATATGATGTTATTGCTCACTTCACAGGTCAACGTCGATATTTCATCACACGACCAGTGCCCCCCCCTTTCACCCCCGCCTTCACTCGCTTCACCACCATCTATCATCATATCACCTCCTATCCTTCAAAGCACTCCTGACCTCCTTCAGCAGCGCCGACTCCTACTACAGCCCACTCCTTCAACTCCACCACCTTCATCACTCCTCAACCTTAGCCTTCAGCTCTCATTCTCCTTCAAAACTTTGTCTATTTACACCTCGAATCCAGCAAGGACCATGATTAACATTTCTGCGCCAGATCTTCTGCGGAGCCATCTAGCAAATCAAAATAGGGAAGTAGCGCTTATAGCTAAAAAGAGCAACAAAGATGTGAGATTATTCATCAACCAGCATGAACTTTACATCAAATATACATAAAACCTGTACATCTCAGCATTGCGCGCCAGACCACAATTTCAAATTACATAAATAGCTTAACATCTCTCACACATGACGCAGCGGCAACACCCAGACCAATCAATAATTGTCTGGTATGAATGTTTTAGGGAGCCCACGGCCAACGAGTCACCAATATGATCCACTGATCCAAATGCTTTCAGCATACACAACCCAGTGTCCATCCCCTGACTGTTCGCCAAAACGCAGGGTTCTAAAGCGAATTTCGCATATTCGCTCCATCGGTGTACTCAGAGCATCTGAGCATCATTATCCTATCTCCATCAACCTCTCACCATCAGCGCTCCGTCCATATATACATGCACCTCGGGTTTCCACTAGTGACCGTATGATGTCGTCTGCAGGCTCAAGCAACTTCCCCTGTCTTCTTGTTCCTGCGCGTCCCACTCTTTCCTTCAAACATCTCTCGCTAATATCACCCAATACAAATGCGTTCCACACCTTGCATGCGCGAAAATCAACCTTCATCAGTCTTTCTTATTTCCCACTCCACCCACTTCCTCACTCGTATCCTCCATCACGCGCCTTCTCAGCCATCCCCTCTAGGACTCATGCTCAAAGCTATCTATCCTGTATGCATTCTCTCGACTCGCATTGCCAACAATATTCCCTCCATAGTACCAAGACTTCAAACCTATCTCTCCGATGTTCCCACTACTCACACAGCAAATGCGCCTTCATAAATTCCTGCCTCATCCCCCATCGCACATACGCCGAACAAGACAGCACACAACCTACGAACACTCACTGAGAGCCATCTCATGGCCCCATCTCGTATCTACCCAATACTGTTCAGCTTTAAATGTTCCAATCAGATCACGCCTCGTGCGATACGTGCCACAGTCAAGTTTGCCAACACCAGCATTCTATCATTGCACTCGCTAGGATTCATGATAATTCTGTAAAAGAAGAGTTAACTCGTGATAGCAAGGGTTTATTGGAGTTCACTACTTGCTGCTATGCATTGAACAAGCACTAAGTCGAATCAATACTCTTATGAACATTGTGTGCATACGCAACTAAGCTTGTCTGGTATGGCATAGGTGCATAAAATTTAAAGAGTAGATTTCACTAGCTTTATCCTGAAATCTCCACAAGTTTCTGATTAGTCAAAGCTTGTCATGACACTCCCAGAGCGTTGCGTCTCTTTGCACTTGAAACAGGCAGTGAAGCGCGAAGAGAAATAGCCGCGGTTTTACATACTACCTTCGAGATTGATAAAGACTAGTAGGAAGACCGTTATACAAGAAGACAGCACTTGTTCAATAAGTTTGTCAATATCCGACAAGGTCACAACCCTATGGATATAACTTACTTTGTCATCTCCGATGCTGAGAGGGATTGAGCTTTCCTTGCAGATACTCATTCCCCGTATCACATCAAAATTTACTTTTTATTCGAACATTTTGAGTCTCAGCATTTCCATGAATTCACGCGTCCTTCTGGTAGGTAAAAATACTGTCTAGTTTTGTTGTAGAGACCACTTCAGAGAAAAAATGCTTGGCAGAAACTCACAGTAACAGAAGGAATACATACGTGCGGATATTTTTTAAGAAAAATATTGTATTTTAAATTAAGACGCTCGTGTGACAGTTGACCATCGTCCTGAATGGACATTTTTCCGAAAAATATCGCTAATAAGACATCAGATTCCCCTAAATTTTCCTGGGACAGCAACACTTCTTATTCAAAAATTATCGCCATATTTCAATCATTTTTCAATTGTTGGCCCATGGATGGCACTTACAATCGCAAACATTGACTTGATTCGAACCTTTACATCAGTGAAATGATTACTTTCCTCTCCCAATCACAGAAACCCGAGTTTTTCACCGCACTGCACGCGCGTGTGCTCCATGATTTCCCAGAATTTCGTGAATGCTGACTGCTACGCGGCGCCATTTAGTGCATGCAGTCGACATAGAGATCTCCGTTCTAATGCGAGGATCGCACGAAAGTTAGAATATTCGAACTCGGTGATTAGTGTCAATTCAATATCCAACTGTTTTTAGTGAAATTTAAAATAAACGATAATACACAACATCAATATTCCTCCTAGGTCCACCATGAAAATGTAAACAAAAAGGCTCCGCACACTCACAAGAAATTCAAATGTCCCTAAACATCGTCATTAATAACACCATGGCTTGTCATCAGAAGAAAGCAAATTATGTAAAAGCGCAAGTCTCATCATGAATTCAGCAGCGTAATCGAATTTTCAAAAATTCAATTTAATATTGCCAAATGATGCAAGACAAATTCTTAGAAAAACATTTCAGATGTTGAAGTTGTACATAACTCGATGAAATCTCATTAGAAATAGACTTTGACTGTCTGATGTGTGTCCTCAAGTATTTTCAAAATTGATGTTTTTAGTAATCTCTGAGCTGAATGCTTTGCTGGGGTAGAGTGCTTTGAAAAATGCAGCTATCTGTCGTCTTGAGTGTGTTGATTTCCGACTCTCACACGTTTCAGATGCTTTGCTGGGATAGAGTGCTTTCATAAATTCAGCTATCTGTCGTCTTGAGTGTGTTGATTTCCGACTCTCACACGTTTCAGATGTTGAAGTCGTGCATAACTCGATGAAATCTCATTCGAAATAGACTTTGACTGTCTGATGTGTGTCTCAAGTAATTTCAAATGATGTCTAGATAATCTCTGAGCTGAATGCTTCGCTGGGGTAGAGTGCTTTGAAAAATGCAGCTATCTGTCGTCTTGAGTGTGTTGATTTCCGACTCTCACACGTTTCAGATGTTGAAGTTGTACATAACTCGATGAAATCTCATTCGAAATAGACTTTGACTGTCCTGATGTGTGTCTCAAGTAATTTCAAATGATGTCTAGATAATCTCTGAGCTGAATGCTTTGCTGGGGTAAGAGTGCTTTGAAAAATGCATCTATCTGTTCGTCCTTGAGTGTGTTTGATTTCCAGACTCTCACACGTTACAGATGTTTGAAAGTTGTACATAACTCGATGAAATTCTCATTCGAAAATAGACTTTGACTGTCTGATGTGTGTCTCAAGTAATTTCAAATTGATGTCTAGATAATCTCTGAGCTGAATGCTTTGCTGGGGAGTAGAGTGGCTTTGAAAAAGGGCCCCCAGCCCCCTATCTGTCGTCTTGAGTGTGTTGATGTTCCGACTCTCACACGTTTTCAGATGTTGCGAAGTTGTAACGATAACTCGATGAAATCTCATTCGAAATAGACTTTGACCTGTCTCAAGTAATGTCAAATGATGTCGAGAATATCCCAGGGCTGAATATGTATGTCGATGTAGCCATAATGAGTATAATACAAGTCTTCTTCCACTCTTTTTGCTGATGCTGTTTTCCTCCCCCGTTTTTTTGCGTTTTGTGTTTTTTTGTTGAAGTTGTCTGCAGCTCGATTAAATCATTTTCAGGGTACATGCCTTGTGTTCTATTTGCCTCAATGTCCTCGGATTCGTTTGATCGCAGCTGAGTCGACTGCCTGTTTTTCTCACAGGATTGACCTTGTTTTCCATTTGAATTTTGATTTTATGCTGAAATGCTCCATAATAGTTGAAATCAACGTGTACGTCCAGGAAATCCACACCTTACTCTATGATCTGATATGAGAGTCGATTTAATTATTATTGGTGTCGATTTCCGGTTTTTCATCCGATCATGATAGGAATTTCAAATAGCTCTCTTTTGAATTCTACAGTTGCGACTGAGCTCATGGTTGCTGACATTAATCAAACAATTATTGTCAACGTTATGAACGTCCGTATTAATATTTTCAGAGCATTTTTTGTGGTTGTAGATTTCCGGTGGGTTGTCGACTTCCTGTTTCTACAATTATTTGTGATATATTATAGTCAAATATTTTTTGGGGAGCGAAAATATATGGGACAATATTGGGGCGCGAAAATATTTTCGGAATTTTCGCGCCCGCCTTCATTTTTCGCGCATTCGCGCCCGTTTTTACGGAATTCGCGCCCGGGCGCGAATTCGCGCCCCAGTACGAACACTGAATAGGCTATTTCACTAAAATTTTAGAGTGATTTCCGGATCACATAACAAAATTCCCGCACTCGGGGGGGCCGTCCACCCTGGGTACAGTTATCTTACTAGAGTAAGAACTGCTACTTAGGCCTACTCATATGGCAGGCATCTGAGATGTCTTAATGCAGTGAAATAGCAATTGAAAAGATAATCAGTTCTAAATAATCAGAAAGTACTTCATGCAAATATATTACCAACTGGGCAATTTTAGTAGGCCATCTCATCCCGTTCAAACATGGACGAATGACAGGGTGGATTCACTTATTTTCCGTCCAAGATTGCATCAAATTTGTAAAAATTTACCGTCTAATTTGTTAATAAACAAGCAGCATCAACGCACTTATCACCACATAAAAGCTAACCGTAGAGGTGGTGTCTAGAATTACAGTTAAGTGATTTTCGACTGATTTTCATCGGTTATCGTAACTTTCGACCAGAATTTGCCACCGAAAAATATAGGTGAGTGACATTTTTTCTTCCATGTATCCTAGAATTCGCTTAACTAGTGTAGTGTTTGCATTGAGTGCCCAACGAACTCCTTGATTATCTGCGGGTACAAGACAGTTTGGCATCGAGGTATTTGCCTAAAAAAAAAAATGGCAGATCCAAAAACCTAAAATTGAATTTCTCCGGTTGAATAGTGAAATGCATTCGAGAGGAGGCGAAGGTGATACGTTCCCCCGGAGGGTGTACACATCAAAAACGAAATTGTATAAGAAACTAACAGTTAGGAGAGATGAGAAGAATACCGGAATCCTGCCGTAGAAAATCGTGCTCAGTAGATCTATGTTCTTGTATCATTTAGTGAAAAAATTTCTGAAGAATTTTGGAATGAAATTGAAATGAAAAAAAAAGATCAATTACAGTATTTTACAAATGAGTAAATGCTCGATAGGATTCATTCAAGAAAACAACTGTGTGCTTTAGAAATAGCATAGAAACATGTGAACTGAGGATGCAAATGCATGGTCTGTTAATGGTTGACTAAGGCTATATAGACGTCTAAAGTCCGCATCATTAATTGACAAGATTCACTTTTCGGAAGACCATAGTGGGCTACAATTCAGAGAACGAACTATCACCATCTACAAAGGATCCGTAATATGCTCAACTTGTATGAAAGCCTGTCGATGTACATTCGTCTAATAACTGCCTCTCAAGTAGTTACCTATGAATGAATTATTTGTTGAAATAGAAAGTAATTTGCTAAACAAACATTTAACACAAAAATTAAGGCCCACTATATAATTGGAATCAAGTCAAGAAAGCAACATTGAAAAGACAAAGAAATGAAAGGCCATGATGGCTGCTACCAACGGCTTGAGTCGGTCCCAATTTCCGTTCTCGTGAGTATCACAGCGAACTGAGAAGACTGAGAATCGCATCAACAAGTGAAAAGTAGAACAACATCACCAAATTGTACACAAAAATATCAAACCACAGAATAAGATTCTAGAAAAAAATAAGAATTGATCATAACAAACAGGGTCTCTTTTATGTGTTTTTGTAGTATTTCAAAACTATAGGGAAAATATGCTTCCCACGATATGGAGTCACAAAAATTCCTCTAGGCTGAAGGCGAGACAAGATAAAGAATCAGGTCACCAATCACTGTACATACTTCTTGCTACATTAAGTCAAACTTGGAGTCTTATAACATCTGGGAAACACGAGGTGGAACAACAGACATGGTGTAGTGTTGTAAAAGCTCAGCCGGTGCAATAGCCAAAACCGAAGTTGTATCCGGTTCCAGCCGGTGATAATAGCTACTTGCCCTTAAACTGACTACATCATCTAATCATCAAACTTTAATTAAATTTTTCAGCAATAACCCTATGACATTTACCCATTGTAGCAAAGCACGTGGCTTTTAGTTAAACAAACTAAATCATAACTCCGAGAAAAACCTTGTGTCCAAAAATAATTCTCGCACGTAATTAACGCAAGTAAAATCCACCAACAAAAGTTCCAAATGAATAACTAGGTTGATAATTCAAATGCCTGAACCAAATACAAATCGTGCCCATCGAAAAACACAGGAGATAACCTGCAAAAATGGCCAATTGGACCCCTGTTTTTCACTCAAAAACTTGTCAACGATTTTTTATAGTTCGTGACTTGATGCGTACAACTAATCAGTTTATGCACCACGTTATTTCTACACGCTTTTTTTGTGTGAAAAGACAAAACCGCGGGATCGTTTTGATTCGCGCTTGAAAACCCATTCAGAGCAGTTGCAAAAAACCGGTATTTGTCCCTATTACTCGTAATTGCTTTTTTGCCAGTTCTACATTAGGCAACGAGAGAGGTGCCACGATAATTGAATTATGTCCAATCTAGCTCCATATAAACAAGTAGTGTTAAATATCTTTGGTCTGTATTATATTACTAGCCTATAAATAAGGACGTAATATAGAGTAAAATTCGTCTCTCCTGTATTTTTCTCTACGAACCCATCAAAAAGTCCCAAATAGAATTCTCCTTTTATAACGAAGCTCATAAACACGATCTTTTTATAAAACGCATTATTTTTTATTCCTTATGAGATAATATGTCATAGATAGATTTTACTGTAGTAATTTTGAATAGTACTATATAGACAGAAAGAATAGTAAACTGAATTTTGAATAGTTGCCCAGAAATAAGAACATAACTTACCTCACTAGACGAAATGACTTACTTAATCTTACTAAGGAAATCTTACAAGTTCTGCCCAGAAAGTACCAGTCGTGCTAAGTCTTATAAGCAAATCTGATCAGATCTGACAAGATCTTATTTGTGATTTTTGGAAATCTTTTGAGTAGAAAAAATTCTTATATTTTGCGCTTGTCTACATTCAGTGCAATGACGTTCCAGCAAGATCATTTAACAACTAAAACCATTGGTATCGTCTGATCTTCGCACTGTAATCGGACTTCAAGTTTGAAATTTTAGTTCACTTTTTTTAATTTCAATTATCAGCTGGCAAGATCTGAAAAGATCTTATTTTGCAAAATATAAGACTTAATAAGTCTGGTACTTTCTGGTCAGGAAATGTAAGATCTTAAATACAATAGGCCTAAGTTCTGATCAGACTTTGCAATAATCTGATCAGACTTAATAAGACTTACCAAGTCATTTCGTCTAGTGCTGCTGTAGTAAGAAGCCCGATAAAAGCTTTGATTTCCACGAGTATGACTGGCTTCCAGGTGACTCCACTTGCTGAAGCAACTCTTCGTCCTTCCAAATTTGTGAATAACACGACTTCTGCGAGCATATCCTCAAAATACACGAGGAAAGATTCTTCATTTGATTGTGGGTGCAGTCCAGCTCTAAGCCCTTGATTTCCGACATTGAAGACATTTCTAGATGACGCACGCCCAACACCATGGCCTGGTTGAATTATTTCCCAAGTGGTTCCATTCGCACTGATCATCGCTCCACCACCTACAGATGAGGCGGCTTTGAGGCGGCTGATAAGAGATTGCCCGACGAGTTTGAGTCATTTTCACTTGAGTTATTTGATTCAGGACTACTGTCAACAATTCTCTCAAGTTGTTCGACATCCAATATATCATCGTCGCTATAATGATCTCCAGTTGGAAGATCTACGGTAGCGTCATCAACTTCGGCTGCTGCAGCATCATCAGGTTCTATACTCTCTGGGAATTCTTCTTCTTCAGCCAGAATTTGGTTCGCAATTGATCGAGCTTGTCTTTCCGGAAGAGACCTTCTCGGTGCAGACATCTCGACAGATGTGCAACCACATAAGAAACGCACTGAATTTATTGGCGTATTCGAGAGGAGGGCGCTTTGTTTGTCTTGGAAATCGATCACGTCGTGAGACAACTCCACTGCAACCTTCGCAGGGTGCAATTTCTTGGAAATCAGAGAATAGAATTTCCTGGAAATCAGAGGATAGAATTTCTTGGAAATAAAAGGATAGAATTTCTTGGAAAACGTTCACGCGAACGCTTGCTAAGTAAATAACATCAGAATTATAACTCTAAAAAACTTGGCAGCGATAAATTTCGTTTAGATGAAAAGAAAATGAACAAGAGTATCATTTTTTGAATGGGGTAGAAACACCCGTAACACCGGAATCCATAAAATCACTCCTAAATCATAAACCATGTGGAATATAAATCCAATTTTTCTACTAAAAAAATTTTATAATTATCCAAGAAAAGTCATGAGATTTCAGTAATCGGACTAAAGTAGAACAGAAGTTGTGTGTATTTGAATAACACTTTGGGTGGAAAACACACCGCAACGCCGTTTAACGGTTTTAAGAAGATTCTCTTGAGGTTCAGCAGGAAAGCAATAGCGGGTCATCGAGTTTCCAATTTAATAAACATTGCCTATCCAAGGCATGCAGAAACGAAGTATCTGTAAAACAATATCATTTCCATAGACATCGGACATCTATGATCATTTCCTTCTGTTTTTGCTATCATTATCAGTCAATTCCGTTGTAATTTCTACAATACTACATAAATGTGCATACCCCACATTTAGAAACAACTCCGACTATTTCTCCTTTGGGTTCATTTAATATAATCGAAAGTGTAGACACATTGGAGATTTAATAAATGCGGATCACTTTACCTAACATATTTATTCTATGCTATATGTACAGGGCATGAAATTCCCTTGATAATCATCTTGATTTCCGCTCAGTTGGGTTGATTATTTGCAAAAAAATTCCCTTTGATTTCGAACTTGCCTTATACTACTTACAACGGGGAGTCATCTCGGTAGTATTTAAATTGGCAAAATTTTGACTTTTTTTAAAAGTGCTCAAATAATTTTTGGACCACGGGAACACAGTCTCCGCAACAAATTGAATCTTTTCATATAAAAATTTTCACTGTATACAGATACTTTTTTGAGTCGACACTCTACCTATATATCCCTACTCTATGATTGCAGCACACAATAATGCATAGTTTTCCTTTTCCTTACTGCTGTTATTATTTTACCGACGTTAATTTTTGTGGAGAAACAATTTGAAAAAATTGTCGGTAAGAAAAATGGACTTCAGATGTCCGTCTTAGGCCCAACAGTTGCAGAAAAACATAGTCAAAGATGTAAGTTGCTCGCAAAAATGTATTTGTTGTCTTTAAACATTTAAATTCTTAATAAAATGTACTCTGTGTTGGCAATAAATTCCTTGCTTTCACAGTAAACTATACATATGTTTTTGTTATTTTACAGTTACCAAGTGGTATCAGGGTCATATCAATTAACAGCAGAAGGTAAAATTGCTTGATGATGTCACCAACTGTATTTGAAATCATGCTAAATGTGACAATGCAAAATTTTGTGCATTAAATTATGGAATTTTTTATTAATTGGATTTCTTGGATTTTTAAGCTTTTCTTAGTTTCATTAATTACAATGGGTATTTGCTATTGCAATTGAGCCGGTATTGCCATACCTCATATTTCTCAGCTGTAGGAGACTACGAATCACTGGACAACACAATAACTAGTTGCATACAAGAAGGAAGGAGAAATTTTCAGAATCTGGTGTTGAATTGTTTTCGCCTTTTTGATCTTGCTTGATTATCTAAGCTGTTTGTAAATTTTGTGATTTTTCAGGGGACCAAATTTGACTCCAGCCTAGGCATTCATGAATGAAAACTTTTCGTAATGTTTTCATTTAGTTCACGGTCAATAAAAATATAATGGAGGAGTTCTCATAAGTGCCTATCCTACTGTCGATATTGCACTTTTTGAAGCACGGTTGGACGACATTGTTCCGGATCAATTCATTATATTGAGAAGAAACATATAATAGTCCCAAGGAATGAGATGATGACAGAAAGGGAGATGGCATCGCTGTCCGGACACTGCGTGAAGTTTTGGTTTTTGACGTTCGCTTTCTGATTCGCAAACCTTCGATTTGGAATTTCTTTTATTCATGTTTCAAGAACTGACTGCAATGTAGTCCTAGCAATTGTGTATTTCCCTCTTCTTCGAATAAACCCAAGCAGAAACCTATGAATTTAATTGCACAGTAGTCGACGACAAATTCGATAAATTTCCATCGAAGTACTCATGCGTTTTTTGTGTACGCAGTGTTACCACCACTGCGCGGATGAGGGGTTTGAGCTGCACGTGCGCGGAACCTCTGTGATGAACCTGAACGTGCGCGGATGAAGGTCTCTGAAAAAATTATTTTGTTTGGGTTATAAATTTAGAAGAGTTGTGTTTTTTGAAGTCTCGGTAGCTTATTTCTTGTGACTGCCTGTATACAATTGAACATTTTTCTAGTAGAACTACTACTCTGACTTTATTTAACATGATTCATCTTTTGGCTATCGATGAATATGCAGGTAGGCCTACAGCTGAAACTGATTTTGATTTGATGTCCGAATTGTCCGAAAATGTCCGCTAGTATTTGTGTTGTTAATGTTAAAATAACGTGTTTTCATTTACTTATGACAATTATAATAGCAATTTAGCTGAAGCTCAAAACACACTAGCGCGAAGCTTGTTATCGACGTGTTTGAGCTAAAATGGTCATTCGTATCATTGAATTTTAAAAAAAAACAGATAGGTCGACCTATTTCTAAATTAGCTCACGTGTGCGGAAGTCAGGTACGTGACTTATGAGGTTTTACATCAGTTTCTATGCTTTAATCATCGTAGAGTATCACGATCATAGACTATAAACGTGCCACGAAAAACGACTCTTGTGTCGAAAACAACTTTACTATTTGGCGGTATCTGCAAGAGAATCAAACATATTTACAGATTCACATTAAAAACATATTACAATTCCCACCTACTTACCAAACTTATTATGGAGGCGACAAGAAGCAAACTATTTCGAAGAGCAGCAACTAGACATTTGAAATTTAGACATAAACACTAGGATGAGCCAGAGAGAGATAAGCAAAAAACTAGGAATTAGCATTACAGTACAATCAACATAGAAGTCGTAAGAAGTCAACCAAACATAGAAATATTTCTTCAAGGTGGCAAGCAAGCTGGCAAGTCGAATGCGGCCTCTACAGACATTTTATTATTCGTATTTTAACAAAGTATTGAGATCTTGTTTGACACATAAATATTCTAGTGTGTGACATTTATCTTATATATACTCATTGACAGGGTTTTCTTTCGTCGTAGAGCCTTCCGCCAATTGGCGGAAATCGCTCAAAAAATTTCCGCCAACTCTTAAAAAAAATCCGCCACTAAAATGATGGCTTGAAGAGAGCTATATTTGGATCTTTTCAGTTGTACCACCACAGAACAATGCGCCTTAACATTCACCACTTTTCCTCAGTCAGTGATTCTGACCTGAATCAGTCACATCGTATAAAAAGAATGGAATCTTCGCCATAAAAACTGCTAGCTAGCCCTTCCATCGAGCGTCAGTGCCAGCTCAACTTGTGCGATAATGGTGACGAGTTATAATGATGGTTAAGTCTGTCTGGCACCTAACCATAATGCCAAATGAAATAGGCCTACAATGTGGCTAGAAATGGATAATGTTGATATATGTAGGCCCAAATTTGCTTTTCCTAGTTTTCCAGATTCAACGATTAAAGCACAGACCTAGGATTATGGAAGACTGCATTCATTCACCGTTACTGTGGATTCATCATTCACCGTTACTAGGTCTGTGGATTAAAGGCTAATTGTTTCATGAAAATGTTTGGTGCGAATGGGAAAGAGTCAGACAGGCTTCCCTAACAGCGTGCATCGGACCTTTGCAGATCAACAAAACAGATAATTAGCTTATAACAGGCCACCATGAGAAAAAAAATAATTTCCGCTAATTGGCGGAAATTGTGAAATTAATTTCCGCCAAAACGGAAGGATTGGCGGAAAAAAACCCTGCTCATTGACGAAATTTTTGAAACATTTACTTCTTTAACTTCTTTCATTTTTGACTGGTATATATATACATGTATGTATGATACCTTGATAATTTCGTCACAATCTCCACTAAGTCGCCAGCACAGAAAAACAACGCATGTAGCAGGTTCAACTTTAATAGCGCGTGTGCCCCCCTCTAGCTCCAATACATTCAGTAATCCGAGATGGCATGGATTCACAAAGTTTCTGAATGAAGGATGTTTCAAGGAGAAGCCACTGCTCTGTCAGTCTTTCAAAGAGAATCTTCAGGGACACTGGTGGAAGTGAATAGCGGTCTCTCACTCGCCGCCCAAGCTCGTCCCAGATTTGTTCAATGGGTGACAAGTCAGGTGAGCGTGCAGGCCAGTCAAGGGTTTGAATGTTCAATCTCCTAACAGTAGCAATGACAGCCAAATAGCGATGTGGTCCTGCGTTGTCGTCTTGCAAGACGAGATCCTCCACCCTGACCACTGGGGCAACAACAGGAAGCACAATTTCAGTGAGATACATTTCTCCAGTCAACGTGCCTTTGATGATGACTGCTGTCGTTCGTCCGCCATGCCAAATGCCACCCCACATCATAACACTTCCACCACCATATCTGTCGTGTTCTTTAATACCGCATGGGCCAAAGCGTTCACCTGGAAGACGATGCACTCTGACACGACCGTCATTGAAATCCAGAGTGAATCTCGATTCATCGGTCCTCAAGACTTTCTGCCAGTGATGGTCATTCCATGAGCGATGGGCATCACACCAGGCAACTCGTCTTCTGCGGTGCTCAAAACTCAATGGAATTAGGACAGCTGGTCATCGCGATTGAACTTCTCGCAATCTTCGGTAAGCCGTTCGAACGCTACAGTCTATATCTGAGGCACTCTTCCAGTGTACGACGAGCTTTGGGACTGACACAAATCGTTTCCTCCTTGCAGCTATAACTAGACGTGCGTCTGTCCTTCCTGCAGACTTTCTTGGTTGACCAGATCCCTTCTTCTTTTTAGCATTTCCTTCTGCTTTCCATCGACATCACCACCTCCAAACAACGACTCTCGATAGTTGCAGCTCTTCGGCAACACTCGCACAACTTCTACCACAACGAATCATTCCAATAGCCATACCTCTGGTAAACTGATCGTGTGCCATTTTATTTTACAAAAGCTGGATTTCAGTTCACGTTTATGTTCAATTTGTAAAAGCAATTATGACAATTGTATCGATATCAAAATTTGAAATTTGACCACCATAGATCTTTCTCCATTCTCTAATGTGTTGAATGGAAATACATAGAAAGCGAGATATTGCATCATACCTGAGAAAAAAGTGAAACAAACTTCAATTCAAGCCAATAATGAGTTTGTTTCATTAATTATGTCAATGAGTATATATAAGTAAATTTGCATACTGGCCTTTTTATAATAAGACGACATTATCCGTAAAAATTGTTGCAACTGAAGCAAATTTGCTTTTTATTTCTATAGCATGCACTTTTTAGCAGCTTTGATATTTGATGTGAGGGAGAATGGGGTGACTTGGCAATAACTATCTACCGCAGAATTTGTCCATTAGAAAGAAAATCCAAAATATGCGAAATGTAGGTCTATTGGAATACAAATATGGGAGATATGAGAATCTCCCCTAGCTCACTTTTCCTGCTCAGCAGAGATCGATGAATTTTTTTGCATTTCAAAAAAAATGTTATTCATTTTTAACAATTATCGCATTTTTCTGAACGTATCGTCAATATCAAACAATGCGACACACTGCAGGAAGACAACTGATTGACTTAATGGATTGCATGGATGTGCTGATTTCAATAGTTTTTTCTTTCAAATGATAGCTAATTTATTTCAAAAAGTCCGATGGTGTGACATAGCAGCCTTCGATTTTTGCGTTTTAGCGATTCTTCGTCACAACTATGAACGTAACTCAACCCATTGGGGTAATTTAGTAGATATTGAGATACATCACATTCCTTTTGACTTATTATCTAGCCGGAACAGCAATATATGAGGCATAGATTTCACATTCATACCGGTACCTATTGGAGAGTGTGCCCCAATAACGTCATAAGAAAATTTTCTCGGGGGGGGGGGGGGAGTAGAGCTTTTGCTTTCTCGGGGCTATCTGCAAGAAATTCATTTAGAAATTCAGGAGTGTAACAAACGTTTCCTAAAAATTTGAAAATTTTTTTGTCTTTCCCCTGATGATGAAGCTGATGATGTATATTAAACGGAACGCCTAATGATGAAATGTATATACCTTGATAATTCAGTCGAATATCGCGCAAATGAATTTCTGAAAGTCCAAAGCCTAAATGTGGTCTATTTTGAGTGAAATATAAGGATGATATTTTTCCCGGCAACATTATGAGTTTGAGATCCTAAAGCTGCTATTTATGAGACCCTATTGTGCAGAGCATCAGAAAAGTCTAAAAAATGTTGTGGACCCCGAAGCAGATTAAAAATGGCTGTTCCTGCATAATGCCAAAAGTTCTTTGACTTGACATGTGACTTGTCCTCTATGTCAATGAAGCAATCATTCACAATTTCATGTTTTTGATGAGAGTGCTGCTTGTTGACCACATAAAGAATAGCCCTTCGTGGAAAGTATTTTCTTTCAATAATTCCATTTGGTCTTCTCTTCTCCGGTTTTGTTTGAAAAATATATACCACGAAATGTTAACATTGCAATATCTGAGCGTATAAACTTGAGGTGTAGGCAGGGCTCATAGGAATTGGTGTGGATGAGCTATCCTTCTTTGTCTTCTGTAGGCCTACATGTTTGCTTCAGCGAATCTCCAAGTTTTATCTGGTAACTCTAGCATTATGCAAGTACCGCAAAGATATGCGCAGCTATTTTCTATTGGGAAATACAATTTCATGCAGATTGAATTAGTTCTAGCTCAATTAATCTGCATAGTTCTTTATGGATTAGAGGCGGCAGTTAGAAGCGCAAGCGATAACATATATCTAAGTGCATGCATCTTTCAATGCTTAAGCTTGTTTGCATGTACATAAGCTCTGCTTTGTCTATTATTTCATCAGCTGTCATTGGAAATTATCCCACGATTTCTCAGGACCATATCCTTTTTCATTATCATATATCATATGAATTGCTGTATAAATGCATCCACTTCACGTCCGTTTTACGTCCATAAGTGGAGGTCGTCCACTTAACTCACGCTAAACCTGACCAGCAAAGATCAGGTTGGCAGCAAATACATTTTTTGCAGTTATCTGCAATATTGCAGTTATTATTAAAATGCAGTTATCTTTCTTTCTAACTTCAAAAATACATAGTATACATCAATCATTTAAACGTGACATTTCCATCACATATTCCTCTCGTATTGGACTACAATCTACAATAAGTATTCAAAATATTCTAAAATGCAAACATAAATACTTTAGAAGGTCCAAAATACAAATGCAGATATTTGGAAAAGTATTTAAATGCCATTTAAATATATACAAATACAATAAAAAATGTTTCATGCCCGGCAGAGAGATCGCTTCGACTTCACTCAAAAGGATCTACTTCTTAAAGTTCTTTTCTAATCCGATCTGCATGAAGTGTTGCATGTAACTGCACATTCAGACTAGTCTGTGAGGTCTTAGGGTGACTGATCAAAATTTGCGGATTATATTTGAATTAGCTTCAGCGCATTTCCATTTGATTTCATCGTTCCTGTTTCTGCCAATTATGTACGCATATTCATTACAAACAAACGATCAGAGGTTCATCTTTCGATGTTTTGTTTCTTGAAAATCCCTCTTTATCAAATTAGAATATAGAAGCAAAATAATGACAACCGAAAATTATGTTGTCTAAAACATCCCATTCAAATTTTAATTTGATCATCTTTGATAATGCATGCTGCAGATCTATTTATGCGCATAGATAGATCTCAAGGTTTGGGATTTCCATGATTTATGCCATAAATGATCTGTCATAGAAAAGTAATGCATTGATATCCGATGATCATTTTTTTCGATTGATGAACGCATCAACAAAATGGACCATAGAATTGCACATATGAGTTGTCGATGAAATGAAAGATATCTTGTCGAACAAAAGGACTGGACTGTTTTGTGAGAACAAGGTACTGAAATATTCTATTCCACTTATTCAATAACTGGCAGTTTTTTTCGAAATTTCCCTGGAAACTCGAAATTGTCGGAAATTACCGACCCGCGAAATCACAAGTTAAGCCCTAATGCCACATGAATAGCGAGTATTTTGTGTAGGCTAGTAGGGCATGAAGCTTCCTTTGTGTCCACTCATTGCAAGCATTGTTACAAGTACACATTGAAAACTTGGATACTCAAAAACATGTTTCCCACTTAAATATTCCTTTGATTTTAAAATGCAATGTTGAAAAAGAATGCTTAAACTGTACGTGAATTTTAGTGTTTGGTTTGAAATGCTCATCGGGTGCTTGTGGCAACACTGGCTATGATGGAACCATGATTTTTGCACTTATCTTGCTGCGTTGGTTAACTTCCTTTTAACTTACAGGCGCCTGTGTGGGAAGTGTAGTAGGAATAATGTGAAATATCATGAGTGGTATGTGAATGTTTTTCGTTTTAGTAAATAGTAACGAAAGCCGGATATTGTTATTTATAAAACGATGTCCTGGTCACTGAAGGACATTTGTAGTGTCTCGAGCTTGAGGTGAATTAAATTATTTCTCCCTCCGAGGCCCCTATTGCCCTACTCTCATGCCTGATAAAAATATGAAAGGTTAGATGCCGGTATTGTTTTTAATATACAAGTAATATGATTACCCACGTTTTCCATTATTGGGACATTTTGAAATTCGGAATAACTGATACCTCGGAGGACTACCTGGAACAGCTACGCTCGCACACATTGGGTAATAATGCTTTGTTGTTTCTCTGCAGATCTTGGTGGATCAAGATGAGCGTCACGACGGATGTCATCTTATCCGACACCTTCACATTGGAGGGCCGAGAGGTGATGGTTTTCCTCACTCCCAATCTCCTCTTTTGGGAATGGAAGAGTCAACTTGCTCAAGGTTATCATGAAATCGGAGACTCACTGTATCGCCAAGACCACCAAAGTATGTCTCTGACTGATGTTATCGCTGCGAAAACAGTCGATTCAACCTCCAGCAGCCCAATCAACGCCGATATCGGCTCATCGTGTAATTGTATTGAGACAGGACGTCGAGAGTCTGCGAGTACGGACACTAACCTCGGCATTTACTTCGTCCGACGATCATCAGGTCATCGATGGAAAGTCCGTCATATCGTGTTCCAACCATCAGAGACTGGTGTCAGTGGTAAATGGGCTACAATCATCACAGAAAGGCTAAGTGAGCCTCACTTCAACCGCCCTCGTCATCTCCTGGTTTTCATCAATCCCTTGAGTGGCAAGAAGGCTGCTGAATCCATTTTCTCCCAGCGTGCATCACCGATCTTCGATCTGGCGGGTGTCACCTCGCGTGTGGTAGTGACAGAGCGCGCTGGTCATGCTCGGGACTTCCTCCTACAAGAGGATCTGTCTCCATTCTCGGGTGTGGTATGTGTTGGAGGTGATGGCATGTTTTCAGAGCTGGTCCATGGCCTGTTGTTAAGGACTCGACGTGATGAAGGGCTAACTGAAGCTGACCACAGCCCGGGCTCACCTGAAGTCCGTCCACATCTTCGTCTTGGTGTCATTCCTGCCGGGTCTACGGACACCGTCGTGTTCACCACCAGTGGTTGTAGCGATCCTCTGACTGCTACACTTCATATATTGATCGGGGATTGTATCGGCCTCGACATCATCAGTGTTCATAGTGACGGCCCGGACCCACGCTTCCTGCGGTATAACCTCTCCCTCCTTGGCTACGGCTTCTATGGAGATATCATCGCCAACTGCGAGGCGCTGCGTTGGATGGGACCAGCTCGCTACGATTGGCTTGGATTCAAGCAGTTCTGCAAACTCCGTCGATATCACGGTGAAGTCATGTTCCGGGCTGGAGGAGGAAGCCCTTTGGAAGGTGGAACGTGCTTTGCGGGCTGTTCCACTTGCTCTGCCTCCGAACCAATCCAAACCTCCGACTGGGAGACGATTCGCGGCGAGTTTGTGGCGGTCAACTCCTTCCTCATCAGCTGTCGCTGCCAGAAAGCGTTGGACGGCGTAGCAATGAATGCGCATCTCGGCAACGGCTATACAGATCTCATCCTGGTCGGTGACTGCTCCCGCTACGATTATTTGAAGCATCTCATGCGCATCTCCAACCGGAGTGGAACTCAATTCGATTTCAATTTCATGAAAGTCATCCGAGTGTCTGAGTTCCGCTTCAGGCCCATCTCTAGTCATGCGGCGGAAGAGGAAGAGGAAGGGGAGCCGGACACTGCAGGCATGTCCAGACAATGTCTCCGCAGACCACAAGTAAAGGTGAAACCCAACAGCGATGTCGATCGAGTTTCCTGCTGGAACTGTGATGGCGAAGCCGTGACAGAGACCGCATTGAGGTGCAAAGTGCATAGGCAACTCATCCTCTTCTTCGGAAGAGGCATTGAAGAGGAAGAACAGGAGAAAAGATGTTCAAACGTCTGTGGAAGTCGGTACTGGCTCGGCTGTGGACGTGTGAAGAGAATGTGAAGTTCTTATTGTTTCTATAAAAGAATTTCTACTCAGCCACTGTTATTTCACTGACTCGGAACGCCACATAGTCGTCAGCATGGTTGACTGATAGTTGGGTGTTTCCCCGATTTAAAGCTAGTCTCAGATCTTACACGCATTCTGACGACCTGGTCATAACATTCCAAAAATATCAAATGATTGATAAGCGTACATCTCTATTGAGACGCTGCGCAAATACAGGCTCAATGGCTTGAAGCGCCACATAGTCGTCAGGATCGTCATTGATCATTACGAGATGAAGCTGAGAATCGTGGCATCGGGATGTGATTTCAATCAATAACTGTCACTCTGGTTTAAGAACTAAAAGCGATGGTTTAAGAACTAAAAGTATATCGAAGTTTCAATTGATTTGCTACTTCATTTAGGGGTCTACTGTTGAGTTAACAGCCTACTCAGAAACAGCCAGGCTCCATGTTCATAGATATGCGAGCAGTGAGCTATCATCTATCTATAATGCATCTCTAATCAGATGTCTTAAAAGTTAATGATATGAAAGCAGTTCGCATAAATTAATTAGCAATGGAAAGAAAAGTAGGCCGATGATATTTGTCAGTTTTGATGATATATGAAGCGCTCCTACCGAGTACATGGTTTTTCCAAGGAAATGAATACGTCGTGAGAAATATGAATTCTTTACATGGCGTTCTTGTGAGATCGTTCCGGCGCATATATGTCGTTATGCTCTTTGCGATGTGAATGATATCCTTCTACATAATAAATTCTTTGAACAATACCATAATGAGATGAGGCCTGTCTGATGACATGCTTGAGTTCCACTGAGTCAAGAAACAATATGAACGAATAATGGCGGTTTGAAATACTCCGATTTGCAGTGTCGTTTATTCCTCTCTCTTTGTCGTGATACTTCTGTGTTTTAGTGGATCAGCTGACAAGTCTTCATTTTTACTTGCTAAGTCACGAATTGATGTTTCTTGTGCACTTCGTGTTTTCTATACTTTTTGTGAATCTGTAAATAAATTTTTGTTTTATTATTTCATTGACTTGTTGCAGAATTGCCTCCTAAATAGTATTTTTGTCGGCTATGAGACTCTCTTTGTTCATAGCAAAGTGTTTTCTATGAATCTTATACACGCTTGTCCGCACTTCTTTTAAAGTCAATTCCATTAACTGATTACCATCTTGTGGATAAAAAGACGACCGAAGATTTCATCAAGTTGAACTTTGTTTCTGCGATATTCTTCCTTAACTTGAGATGAAGTATTTTTGATTATGGTTGTACTTCTACTTGGTACGATGTGATTTTCAAATACATTTTTGTAATAAATCAGAACTTCTTTATTCAACAATGTACCAATTATATCAAAGTTCGTCTTGAATTTATATTTCTTGGTATCATGTGAATCTGAATTGAAATTGGCATGATTATTTCGATTATGTGATACTATTGTTGCTTGATTACTAATATTTTTCAAACAGAGGTTCTGCGAAAAACAATAAAACGAAAACAATGCCTAACCCGTGACACAGTTGGGCATCTGCTTGTTAAACCTTCAGATCGGACTCAGTCTATTGTAATGAAATCGAATTCGAACCAGTTAGCAGATGAATGTAGAATTGGTGCGACATATCCAAATGTACCATGGCAGACGAGGCCACATACTGCGACATCGCTGGGCCTTGTGATGTATTTGATGTCATACAAAATACAAGAAGGTGACAAGATGTTTCCAAACCAAATCGTGATATTGATGCTGCAATGCGAACACAGTTTCTTTTATATAAGACGCATCTAAGCAGCAACACTTTTGTATATGACATTGTAGAACTGTAGAAGAATTGGCATCATTCATGCATGTTCATGTACTCTTTGAGCATGCTTGTGTATTTCTCTGATAAGAAAGCAGATAAAAAGAGGAATCATGAAATAAGAATTCAATACAATCATTTTTCTATAAATTGCATATATGATGTTATCTACCACCACATGATATAATCATCATTATTAATGCAAATAGCTTGAATTATTTTCTGATGAATTATGTATACTATACTGAAGCATGTCATTTTTTACACCTACGTTGAGTTTAACGAGCCTCAATTTCACCCGTCGACTTTTTTTATTTAATACGAATTTTATTCGATGTATGCGGAATCAATAATAGGAAGTGTTGTGGTTAGAAAGAGTCATGAGTTTTTTGTAGGCTGTTATTATAGCTGTAAAATAGATTGATTCGCTCCTACATTTTGCTTCTAAAATTTCATTCTACATTTTGTCCCATAGCCGGCTTCTGAATTATAAGCCACTATCTATGTATGCAGCCAAATACTTCCACAGATTTCTACATGAATCATAGCACGCTCCACAACGATAGTAATCATGCCTATCTTTTTCAAGGATCAATGAAGATATATTTCCTTTCAAATGACAGCCTAAATCGTCGGCGTAAAAACAGCCTAAATGATGTGTACAATGAGGTGTGATGCAATGTAGATATGAAAACGTTACATGTAGCTCCTACTGACATCTACAAATTCCTCTGTACCTGAAGATGTCTGCCGGATAGCATTCGAAAGATGTTGTACACATCTGAATAATAATAGCAAAAATGACCAGGGTGTCCTACATATAATAACAGAAAGATGCAAACTCAGTTCGGTAGAAGCCCTTTCTAATGGTTAGGCTAATGATGCCATCGTGATGAAATTCCGTTGCGAAATCCAGTAATGTTCCAGTAGTTCATTCATTGGTCTGATGTTCGCTAATTTTCAGTTCCTCTGAACACTTTACCCCACAGTTTCACTGATAAGCCGCAATTCTATCAAGATAAGCTTTACTTGTTTTCCCAAAAATGAGAGACGAATGGTTTGAGGAGATCGCACTTCCTGCAGACAATCTATCACCATTGCCTCCATGACTTAACTCGGGAAATTTTATACAAGATTTTAAAGTTCATAAATCACCACAAAACCTCTCATCGTCCCTTCGTCACGCACCGTAACGCAAGCGGAAACACCCCGTAGATAATAACACTACGTAAGCGCAGAGCCCGGCCATGCTCATTAAGATGCAAACAAACACACCGTGCTCTGCAGCAAATGCATTGACAGTCATCCTTACAGAGAGCCTGTATAGCCCTGTCTAACTATATCGTGATGTTATGCGACCAATAGAAAGGAATTTTAGAAGCATCAGATAATTCAAAATATTTACTAATTATTTTATTTATTAATTTTTTTCTAAAAATTTACGCCATAAAATAAGAGCAGGCTGTCTAATTTGAGATCCGTGTTGAACTTCTGTATCTTACATCTGTGTTGATCACCTCTTCTTCCAATAACATGTGCTATGACATGAGCCTGAGTGTTGAATTTAGTTGTCATTGTGGTTGAGATCACGTGGATTTTCTGATGTTATTTCAGAACTAGACAATAGCGGGCTTTGGTGACCGGGTAAATGCTGTCTTCTATCAAATGTAAACAATAAAACCATTTAATGTCTGATATTTAATGTCGCAGCGGAAAATGTGCTCATGATGTGAACGTGAATTGTCTCCGTGCATTGTTGAACAATATCTACTTGTACGTTGACCTGTGTTGAAGATGACATGTATAACAAGACAAGTAAATTCCAAAATTTCTGTGCACTTTTAGGCTATGATCGGCAATGTTATCATTTTATTCCTTATAATGAAAATATACCATTTTGTAGTGAAATATACGTAGGCCTGCACCGTAAATAGATCTAGTCATACGAATTTTTGGATTTACACTGCTACCATGCTACTTCTACTGCTCTTAGCAATGAAATTGAAATTGGATTGCATGCAGCATCGATATATTCCAAATAATGGAAGACCGAAGAAATCAGATTAGTCATACAAAGCTTCTTGTATATCAAAACTTAGGTAGGGTCAATGGCCTATACATTAGACATCGCAAGTTTTGATTTAAGCTTCATACACTCGAATTAGAAATATGCCTACAATATGCAGTTGGTTAGGCCAACAGTATCTTAAGTACGAAAAAAGGTTAAAAATATTTGGATTACAGTCAAGACTTCAAAAACATCAAGACATGACAATTTGTGTGATAGACAGAATGACAGACAATAGCCTGTTGTTTTTCGCTACACGAATCCACCAGTGCGATGGGACATACGTAGAACAAACGAAAGAGACTAAATTTGCTTCAATACAAAATGCGAGGAATCTATGATTAGATAATGTAAGGGAACAAAATTTTTTGATGATATCATTTTATGGCATTTTTCAAAAATAAAATGATATAAAATGATATCATTTTTCCACAGAATAAAATGATATCATTTTGTCATTGCTGATCTTTGGTTAAACCTGAACCTTATTTGCCTGAGACTATGCTATTTCGAATTGCATTAGAGCCATCATTTTTAAAATCTCACAATTTCTGCTCGAAAAGTCTCCAGAATTTCATGAAAATAACAATAGAACAGATTTGGCATGTGCTTTGACCGTTTATCGGCTTTGTTTCCAAGTTGATATTAGTACATCAAAAATTTGTATGTATTAACATTTAAATAAATAATAATAAATAAATTTGTTTGTATTTGATGTAATAATATATTCCAAATAATGGAAGGCCGAAGAGCAGTTTAGTCATACAAAGCTTCTTTATCAAAAGTTAGGTAGGGTCAATGGCCTATACATTAGACATCGCAAGTTTTGATTCAAGCTTCATACACTCGAATTACAAATATGCCTACAATATGCAGTTGGTTAGGCCAATAGTATCTTAAGTACGAAAAAAGGTTAAAAATATTTAGATTACACTGAAGACTTCAAAAACGTCAAGACAGTGTTATTCATGAGCTGTTTGACAATTTGTGTGATAGACAGACTGACAGACAATAGCCTGTTGCTGTCTGTCAGTGCGGAGGGACATGGGTAGAACAAACGAAAGAGACTAAATCTGCTTCAATACAAAATGCGAAGAATCTATGATTAGAAAATATAATGGAACAAAAATTGTTGATGACATCATTTTATCATTGCCGATCTTCGCTTTTAGATCACTGAACTAGAAGTGAGATGACATCTAGTCAAGATGACATTATCCGAATACTGGACATTGTACAAATAATGGTTATCAGGCATTGAATCGTGTCATATGAATATATAAAGCCTACTGACTTCAATTAGCGGAGATAGCAGACAGTACAGGTAGAAAATTCATTATAATAATTGATGCACTTGGTACATCGATGAAAATAATCGGATGGTGAATCATCATATACAATCTTTAATTAAACACCATCATTTCTATTTGATAAGAATCTACGTAGATATTAACAAAATTTTCATTGTGTGTGACTTGAGAAAGAGAGACAGCGTGTGTTGAAATGTTCAAAACGTACGCCGACAATATTTGCAAAAGAATTGAAGCTGTGCAATCACAGAACTAGATTCATCTGCGC
The DNA here is from genome assembly GCA_907163375.1 of Prostheceraeus crozeri. NCBI lineage: Eukaryota > Metazoa > Platyhelminthes > Polycladida > Euryleptidae > Prostheceraeus > Prostheceraeus crozeri. The sequence continues at coordinate 25,219 of CAJQUW010005500.1, forward strand.
GCGCTTCGGTTTCCTAGAAAGGAAGAATTATATGTAACCTTAATATCGAAATGGCACATCACAGAATTGACAACCTGCTCCTTCTCGAATGGATAATTCGTGTATCGCTTGCTATTGGAAATGGCAAACAATAAGCTGTCAGCAGAGGACACCAGAGCCAGTGAGAGAGAGATGCGTGCGTGCTGTGACATCACGTCGCACACACCAAAACACACATGCCTGTCTTGGCAAGCAATCGATTCAGTGTATGCACTATGCAGTAAGGAATGCCGAGGAGAAGATGTGAAATCATGTGAAAAGCCAACATTATGGAGAAAACTTGTGCGCAATGATCTGAATTCTTCGAATCTGAAGGAATTGTGGCAATCAAAGCACTTTGCTGGAACTCACATTAATCCGCAAGCGACGCACGACTTTTTTTCTATCTCTGTAAGGTATTAGGAATTCCTTTTTGCCCACTTAATAGGTTCCTCGATGTGCCGGCAATTTCGTATTAATCACACTTCTAGCAAACCGAAGCAGATAAACAATATTTAATTCTGTGTGTGTAATTCATATTGCTCTAAAAACAAATGAAAAACTCGCTGTTGCTAATGCCCGACTTATATCGATAGTCCTACTTCTGTGTCATTTGAGAGCAGGATGTGTAGTAATTGTGGCTCTTGGCCTTTCCTCCGCAGTGGTTGAATTTGTAATCCATGCCTTTAATCACTGCATCATAGCAGTCATTAAGATTGAAGAAATCTCTGAACTCTGCCAAATCGTGTAACTCCGAACTCCTCTCTTAATGCGGAGTTGATACTTTATATAGAAAGTTGAAGTATTTACATGAAGACCTTTAATGATGTAGTTTTAAAGTTGATTTTTTATCTTTACTTTCTTCCCTTCATCGCATCCTGATTTTCAGGAAGAGTCGCTCAATAGATGATTTATCATCTTTCCTCATGCGGATATCCCCGTCTTTGTATTTTATTAGGCACTGGATTGAAAGCAAACCATTGATGAGATTTTCGGGTTCAGAGGTTCGTTGTTGGCCGTATCGAGGATTTTCTGTCGACTTTCATCATCGCTTTATCTGAAAATGACTTGGGTAATCGGTGATCACAGTGTACAGTGACAGGTGTAAATTTCATTCCAGAGTTATGTCATCGCATGACATGTAGGCGCAGTGATGAAATCGTCAATCTCACTTTTGCACGGCGACAATGAAGTATTCATATCTCCATCCAATACTGACACTGTTTAACCCGAAAATATCACAGCTAATGAACTATGTACAACAATAAAACTCGACAACAAATATCTGTGGCAGTATTGAATATCTAAAGTGACAACTTAAGTCTAGGGTGTATCGTCACCGTGGCCTAGTGAAGAAGATGCGAGCTCGTCCCATCGCGGACTTCGGGTCGATTCCTGTGTCAGGCGAGTGCGGTCGGCGTGGCCTAGTGAAGAAGGTGCGAGCTCGTCTCCACCGCGGACTTGGGGTCGATTCCTGGGTCAGGCGAGTGCGGTTGGCGTGGCCTAGTGAAGAAGGTGCGAGCTCGTCTCCACTGCGGACTTCGGTTCGGTTCCTGGGTCAGGCGAGTGCGGTCGGAGAATCAGGATCGGGTTTATTGACTTAATCGTTGTCATCGTTGTGAAAAAACAGCAAAATGCATAATAAAGAATTCTCCTCAGCAATTTGACACTAAAACTTATTTTTTGAGTTCAAACATCACTTCAACGCCTTTGAAAGTGTGAAGATGCACTCATATACGGAGTAAGTCGCTTTGAAACACATCGTCATTAATGTGATGCGCAGTCAGTTGAAGAAATAAAAGATTTTTGACCTTCAAACGATCAATGCTACCACCCTGAACGAGCCCAGTGCAGGTGTCGGACCATAACTGTATATCTGTGCGCAGCATGTCCGACTGTCATGATGTACTGCATTCTAACTTCCATTTGTTTTGACATTTTACGCTTCATAGCCTTCACTATGTTGAACTTTGTGGGTTGGTAATTGACATCTCTAGGCGTTAATGAGGCGTGAAATTCAAATGATGATCACTTAAAAGTTGTAGTTTGCTAATGCTTCCTAAAATAAGATGTAGATGTCCCGAATGGCATCATCACAACATCAATTGTATTGAACACGGATAATTTCCTACAGAATTTCTGCTACGTATTCATGAATTGGCCCTTTAAATGTTCCCTTTACATTCTTTCATAACGCACGTGCGCAGGATTGCGATGAGATTGACGTCATCTGTCCACCTGTTTAACAACTGGGCTGATTGTGTACTTTATGCTAACATTGAGGGTGTGTACGTCACGTGAAACCCATTTGTACATTCTGTGACGCATCACGTGAAAGCCCCCTGGTCATCAGATCGCAAGAGAATTGCCTATCTCCGAAGGTTTCAATGTTTGGTAACTTGTTTGAAAAATGAAGTTGCTGTGCAGCTTCGATGAAGCATAATCTGGTTTGTAAACAGCTATCATGCTCTCAGATCCTGTTTACATTAGAGAGAATTTAAATTGAACTATGTTCTTGGAAATCATTGGATTTTCATCAATCGTTCAGAAATTACGCGCTTGAGTTCTCGACTACTTGTTAAGTTCTTGTATTCTCATAGTCATGTAGTCCAGTTTCCCCTGTCATAGAAATCCGATGAGAACATTCACCAACGAGAAAAAATGAACGTTTCTCCGATGGCCGATTTCTCGGACGTTGTCACTCTGATACAGAGATCAAAGGAAGCTCTGATTTCCGCATACATGCATGCAGTGCAGACTATCCAACTGTCCTTGTTCATGGACTACACGTCTATAGCTGTCGATATCCCACTGCTTGCCTACATAGCCTATTCATTCATTCTGATACTTGGTCTTTACTGCGGTTTGACGACGTCTGTAAGTGTTGTCTCAGTGTTTCAGTGCTAATTCTGACCGAAAGATTGTTAGCTCCACCCTCCCCAACTTTCAAATGTTCAGAGAGGATTTTCATAATTAATAAGATAACATAAGAAGGATATATTTCAATATAATTGAAAATTGATATGATACAGCTAAAAGTTGCGCAAAATGAGCAGGTAATGGAGCTACATATTAATTTATGCAGGCGGTTCGATAACCCTATCATGTAAGGGATGAAGGAGTCATGTCGGCGCTTGGTGTGGAAGGCATTACAAGTTTCGTTGAATGTTGATGCGCACGTGGATATAAACTGTGAAGAATATATGAACAGAAGTAAACAACAACGAAAATACAACTGAAAAACTGTTCTGTTATCGATCGATGGAAACAGAATTAGTCCGGGAGCTAGCGTGAAGTTGTGCAGGGAACGAGGTAGTACATAGCATGGTACACCTCTAACCTACTGCAAAACTTCGCGTCTGCCGGATCAGATCATTTGCTTTTCAGAAATAGAGAGGATAGCATAATATTTCCAGTGGTAAAATTGTGACATTTAAGGTGTTGACTCCATTTTTTCGAATTTTTGCTCACAAAAAATGCACAAGTTGGTATTTTGTTGAATTGGTTATTATAGAAATCATCTACAGATCATGATCTTTCAAATGAGTTATCATTCAGTGACAGATGAAGTAAAGTGTACAAACAGACACTTTTCGTTAAAGTATATCAACAATTTTCCTGAAATTTCTATGTTAAAATTTGCAGTTACACCAACGAAAAGTGTCTGTTTGTACACTTTACTTCATCCTCTGTCACTGAATGATAACTCATTTGAAAGATCATGATCTGTAGATGATTTCTATAATAACCAGTTCAACAAAATACCAATTTGTGTAACTTTTATGAGCAAAAATTCGAAAAAATGGAGTCAACACCTTAAATGTCACAATTTTACCACTGGAAATACATAGGATTGTGTTATCCTCTCTATTTCTGAAAAGCAAATGATCTGATCCGGCAGACGCGAAGTTTTGCAGTAGGTTAGAGGTGTACTATGCTATGTGAAAGTTTTATGTACTACCTCGTTCCCTGCACAACTTCACGCTAGCTCCCGGACTAAATTGCTTGATGAGTTCGACTTCCAACTGCAGTGAGTGAAAGACCGTCAAGTTTCTTATCGGTTGACGTAAGAAGAACATGTGAATTCACTCAGTTATTTACATCGTGGTGCAGCTGTTCCATTCATTCATTCATGAACATCAGAGTACACATGATATTGATTGATAATGAACTTGCATTCATGTTAGCAATTCCAAATCAACAGTGCTCGTGTTAAGTACTCAGCCAAATTTTGGTCAATATTTGATGTAACCAGCCCGAAAATTTCAAGACTGACGCAACTGGTGCCGGTGAGCCGTCCACCGGTTAGATCTCTGATTTTTACCGGGCAGAAGGTGTAAAAACTTCCGACAACTGTTAAGCAGCTTAGGCTGTCACCGCTGACTAAATAATTTTACAAAGTGAAAGCATTGAGCAGCTGTAATCGTGCATAAATTCATTTCATACTTAACAAAGACGAATTAATAGCCTCATTGTGATTCATATCGCGTCACCCTTGATCGTGGTCTTCTTTTCGGCAGCATATGTGCAAAAATCATTGATTTGTTGAATGTAATATTAGTTCAAATTGTACTTAGAAACTTTGAACTTCGCTATGCATGAACAATTGACAAAAGTCAAAGCCGTCACATGTTCGTGCTTTTTTTTCGAAATTGTCATGTCTTTGAAGATTTGCTGATTTTTTCTCACTTTTTTAGGATGAAAGTTGATCACAATTGTCTAATCAGTACCCTTGGTAAATTTGTACTGAAAATTTGAGGTCACAGTGTTGAAATGCAATATGGTATACCAATACGTGCACGAAGCGGACTAGGGAAAATACCACTAAGTTCCTCGAAGTCATTTTTATGTTGAAATTGAAAAATAAAAGGTAAGTCCACAGAATTAAACAGGTCATCTCTTCTTCTCTTTGACTAGAAGGGAAGCATTGGAACATGTAACGTTAATGAAATGGCACAATCTCCTGACATAATATCACAGCAATGGAACAATGAGCGGCCAGTTCAACATTAAACACGCCAAATTGTGCGACGTTTCAGTGACTGTTATCAACCGGATCACACAGCAAAGAGACGCAGTCGATGTTAAGTTCTACAGAGAAGAAAAGTTTTGCAATAGCGAAGTTAAATTTCTACAGATGATTTGCTTTCACGATCCTAAATGTCACGAAGTCAAGCCTTCCAGTGTAATGAAGATCATACAATTCGAAGGTTTGTCACAAAATCATCAAAAAGTCATGAAATGTGGTTTACGGAAAATGTTAGGAAATTCATGAAATTATTTATCAAGTGAATTGTGGATTGGCTGGCCAAACCGTAAAACGTCCTTTGAATCAGGATTGAGAGAGCAATTAATATTTAAGCTTGGAATCACGATCTTCAAAGTGGAATCATGTCCATTGCACAAACTACACATCTATTTCAAGAAAAGTGTAAAAACACTTTATTAATTGGACGTCAAGCATTTCGTAGCAAAAATTGAACCCTGTTTGTAGCAAAATAGCGACTTAATTTGAATATAGGCATGTCGTTGTCCGTTGGCGCTAAGGTATGATTTGGTATTTTGTCTGTACGTCCTATTTGTGTCGGTTCCGGGGCAGGGATCGGTTAACCGGTTAAAATCGGGTACAACGTTTGATCAGATTCATCTTGTACAGTATAATGAAATCCGGTTGAACTATAGATTACACTGGTTTCATGTCGTAGAGATAACTAGTCTACGTTTCACAATCCAATCAAATTCATTCATCGCAATTCGCAATCCTTTAGTCGTGCTATTTCTCTACACGTAACGTTAGTGTGGATTGATCTAAAGTCGTAAAATCCAATTCTTTGTATCTATTGGCTAGTGTTATCGGGTTTTATAGGCTATCTCTTCCAATCGAAATACAGCATTTCAGCAAACGTTATCTTGACTCTTAAATCTAGGGAGCAGGGAGAACTGAAGCTTTCAACTTTCATCATCCAAGCTGCCTCAGCCATTAGCACAGCATTGGTTCGTCGTTAAAGGCTGGTTGTAGCACGAACATCCTATTGATAATGGTATCTCAATATGCCGCGATCATGGATTTGGAAGCACTTTCAGATGAATACCAGTTATACAAAGGCAACTTGCAACAGCATGAATTGATTCGCCATCGTTTCATAAAATTAAATTGTTATTTAGCTGGATCAGATGCAGTCTTCGGATAACTCACCGGAAAAGGTTGTCGTTGTCTTTCAGAAGTAGATGAACGGTGGCCGCTTCCTTGATTGATTGATTGATTTGGAGGGCGAGTGCGATTTAGCTATTTTTTCGTTGACGGAATATAGATGCATTTCTTATGCAAGGATTAATCGTATCTTCGTATTTTTGTAACAGCATCGTACATATGCAATAATTTCACAAAAATATCAAAATCCAAGGTCATTTAGAGCAAAAACCTTAAAGTACAAGCGACAATTTTCAAGCTCTGATTTCTCCTTAGGATGATAGACTTGAATTCGTTGAACAGCGATGAAAACAATGTCTAGATCTCGTAGCGGTCATTTATGCAACTTTGTAGGCATTGGAAGTACTTGACAGTGAGAAAACAGGTGTCGCCGTAATAACTTGTATGAAATTCCGCGACACATCATTGTATGCAGAGAATTGGCTCTGAAATCATGATTGCATGTCTCTTTGAGGGAGAGGTTTCACTTAAGGGAATATTGTTGTGCGCCACAACAAGAGAATGTAAACACTTCTTCCTTGAACCACACCCCAGCACGACGCAGTGATAGCGCAGTGCAGGTAACTCAGTTCAAATTGATAAGGGAGAATATTGTGGAGACCAGAATCTCAATCTTCATCGCAAAATATCAAATGAAACGTATACTCTGTACTGCTGACCTCGGATAGTCCATTGTTAGCATTTATGTTCCAATCCTGCCTGTAGTTCATTTCATTTATTTCTGGAATAAGAATCTGTTATTTTGACATTATTCCACAGAATTAGACAGGTCGCCTCTTCTTCTGTTTGACTAGAAGGGAAGCATTGGAACATGTAACGTTAATGAAATGGCACAATCTGCTGACTAAATACCATAGCAATCGAACAATGAGCAGCCAGTTCAACATTAAACACGCCAAATTGTGCAAAGTTTCAGTGACTGTTATCAACCGGATCACACAGCAAAGAGACACAGACGACGTCAAGTTCTACAGAGAAGTTTGTGAACGTTTTTTCATGCGCCTGCTAACTTTTTCTAATAGTGATCGGAGGGCCCAACATTATCGATAAAATTTTTGCGCAATGATCTGAATTCTTCGAGTCTGAAGGAATCGTGGCGATCGGAGTATTTTGAAGGAATTCAGAGCAATCCGCAAGCGACGCATGACTATTTTTCCTATCTCTGTAAGGTATTAAACATTTCTTTTTGCCCACTTATTAAGTTCCTGCATGTGCCATCTGTTTGAATCAGTTTGCACTTCTAGCAAAGTGATACGATTAAACAATCTAATCCTGTGGGCAGGACCGTTTTAAGGGCATTTCATCCATTTCACGTGAAATGGGCTGCCAACTGAGATTGATGTGAAATGGACCGCCCACCAAGATCCAATACATTTATAATACTTTGTAGACGATCAAAATGAACAGACGACATTGTATAGGTCAACAGCCTTTTGACATTTTCTTAAAACCTTGATTCTATGTGTATCTTGATTTTCTAAATAACATGCATTTCAAAAGAGGATCTATTTTGACATGGATCTTGACTGCCTTCTGATAGATGCTTCTCCCATTCATATCTTGCTTTATCTCATTTCATGACTTTTTAGTAGGCCTATCTTTCGCATGTATTTGCAGTAGCAGTAGTTTCCCCTTGTTAATGCAATAATCTGCTTTGATTGCATTGTATTGCATAGAGGATATGCTTCATACAGAGTAAAATCTTCGTAACCGAATGACCTATTGGCTAGCGTACAACGTTTTAATGATCAAGTATCGCGTTGTCATGATGAAGCAGCTATCTGTGTTCTCAGATATCCATGTATTTAAATTGACATGAGAAGTTCAACACACTGTTCTTCTACAACTGAATGAAGACGTGGTGATTGGAACCACCTTTGATAGGGACTGTGATCAGCAGTCGTGAGATCGGGTGCAGAGGTTAGCCGGGAGCTTTTACAGGTACCGTGAGCTTCTCGATCAAAAAACTGAATTTAATTGCAAACTGCGCCCTAGTCAGATCCAATCTCAGCCAAAATGCGAAAGGACTCCAATTATTTGTCTGTTGATCTTCATAGATGTCAGTCTCTGAGTCCTTCCACATCCTCGAAAAGTGGTTGTCTTTCTATCATATTATATCGAACTACACGTCGTTTATTTGTGTTCAAATGACAAGTTATATGGACTAGCATACTCCGGCAACTTGTAGCATTTGAAATGAAGCAAATGATTAGAAGTCATCAAATGTAGACTGAAGCTGTGTATGGCTCTTACTTCAAAAAGTTCGGCAGAATGTTGATGATAGCTACTGAAGCAGTCATGATCTCAAGCGCGGCTTCGGGCACAGATGCAGTGTTGTCATTCATAAATTCATAGATTTGATGATGAAGGAAAAGTATCACAGGCATTTTCATCTTTTTCTTTGTGTGGTCTCAAACCAGTTCTGTTCTCCGTCTGTGTGACACCTAGAATGAAATAGAATTGATAAGTCTATGATTACTGCAAAGCATTGGACTGTGACTGCACACACAGCAAGTAGTAGCCTTGTTTTGGAGAACAGATGAAAGAGGATCTTTATCCAATTTGACCACTATTGTTTCTCTAGACTTGATAATTGTCAAAATTTCATAGAAATATGCTTTGATTGTTGAACTCAAGGGTGTATTGCGTGTACATGAATTGAATGTGTTTGATCGTTCAACCCATAGAAATAAATTGTTTATCTAAAGTTGACTAGAATAGAAATTGACTCAAGGTCGCGGCACATCCGGGGGAACTAAGTTGGGACATGAAGCACCAATGAAAAGCTTAGAATAGCACATGTGACTGATTCTAACCCAATGAAACAGCCGTTGACAAGTGCATCTAAGTTAAAATACGTGCGATTTTTGGGCCACTATTGTATATTGCATGAAGCTTCATTTCCATTCTAGAGGTTCTATGGTTAAACCGGTCCGATCATGTCCAAGACATGAAAAACAATTAAGACCGATTTCCATTGAGGTCGCATAGTCGTCCAGTCGCCCTATCTCATGCGTGCGCGCGTTCTTCCCTGCATTCATTGCCGCTGCACGGTAAAGCGACCGGGTTGTTGTAGTAGCCAATTTCCTTTGTTTTCAATTCATTGATATTCGGAGGACATCGATTTCTTTCTGAGGTCATCAGTCGCTTAGCTTCATCGTTGCTGAAAGTCACAGGGCGATGCATAAAACCAGATAACGAAGATCGTCAAAGGAGAAAGCGATGTGGTTCCCTTAACGATCAATGGAAACCATTTTTCCTCTTGTTGAGCAACGCGAATGCAGGCAGACGTCACTGTCACGTTTCAACCAATCAGAACAACGAATTGACGGACAGCAGCGCGGCTGGACGACTATGCGACCTCAATGGAAATCGGCCTTTAACTTATAATTTGCCTAAAACCCGTACTACAGATTTTGAAGCCCATGCCTGGACTATACAAACCCTTCGAAAACCCTTATTTCTAAGACGGCATGTCCAAGCAGTCCCTAACCATATTCCACCAGCGCAGTAACAATTGTGGCAACAATTTCAACCGTTGCCCTGTGCAACCTTCATGAAAGAAGTCTTCACTTTCTCATCAGATTTCATTATTTTGACAACAGAACACCCAAGAAAGAATCAGATGATGTAAGTTTGACGATTAGGGATCGCATGATGCTTTTGCATTGTCTAAATTAAATGAAGTTCCATTGAAAGAAGATTAACTGACGAATATTTCTGAAAATGAAGTTTTATGATCGATTGCTACATGAACAACTTAGTCACTTGCCGTGACGAATAGGAAGGCTGAGACTGCTTTTAATTCGTGTTCGAAGCGCAATCCGTTTGATAAAAGGTTTCGAGTCTGGAATGTCGAACAACACGACGGGTTTCCCTCTGCATCATAGCCAGGAACTATTCCCGCCACGCCGCGTTTATTTGAGAAATAATTCATTGATAAAAATGACGCAGTTGATTGCCAGACAGATCTGTAGATAAAATGCTCATCAGTTGAGTTGTAAGGAGGCGTGATTTAGTGGAGACAGAGCGAATTAGAGGAGGAATGAATTAACTGATTGAATTACGCTTTGGTATTTCATACTGTGCCTCTTTAATGATGAAAGGTTAGAGCCATATCAGTTTTCTTAGAAATTACACAGGATGGCATCTTACACATTGCTTGTGCTCGAAATTTGAGCCTGTCTGTTGGACAATCATCTTTTGAATGACTGTATACCAGGTAGATGCATCCGATTTTGATCTGCTCCTGGTCTGAAGAGGCGCGATAGCTCAGTGGTTAAAGTGTTGGATATTCATGTGTGACGTTCTAGGTTCGATTCCGCACACGGACTCGACAGGGAACGATTGCTTGGCTAACATGGCATCAAAGAGTAGTGGAGGATGGAAACAAATTGACAATGTTAATATTATGCCGTCCTATAGAAGTAGCGGTAACCCATCTCAACATTGTGATTCAAGTACAAAAAGTAATTGGAACAAAGTGCTATCGACTTCCGAATTCAGTGTAAATGGTTGCAATCTTTATAGTGTCAACCAATTATTACAGATTACGGTGCATGTATCAAGGGTCAGCTGCTTTTTGCATGAATGATCGTTAGTACTGCACGGAATATCATTGCTGCAGAATCTTACAAGCAGGAATTTGTGATAATGAGAATGAATCTTAAGTCATTGCTTCAGGAACCGTCATAGTGACACAAGTCTACACGTCAAGACGCTCCTCCTGTGCTTTTCGGTCTATTGAATTTCCCATCCAATTTCCACAGGATTTTTCAAATTTTATGTTTTTACGATTATTCCCCATAATAACTCTCACAAGCCAAAGCAAAGGTTAGGGGACATTCTATATCACTGTAAGTCTACCGTGTACATACATGAAAGGCCTAAATCAAGTCTTAATAGCTCCTGGAAACTTAAAACTTTAGTGGTAGCATGTTGTTATTACATAATTAGAAAAAGACTGCAAATGCCAGTAGGTCTACTATCAGTGATATCAGACTACTGCAGATACAGTTAACTTGCATCTCAAAAACCAATGCCTTCCTTGTTGAAGGCACAATATTCCCTTTTGCGGGTACCTGTTCTCAACTAGTCAGGCCTATTATAGCAAAAATACTATAGATGCATTAAGCCAGCATAAACATGACAGGCCTCTGAATGAAATATTCCTTCTAGCCGATACGAGCGGATGCCTGCGTGTAGCAATTGCAGCGCTATTAAGTGGATCGTCAACAGTATTTAGTCTATACAGCTGTATTGGTACATGTGTAATTCTACTAGTGCATATTGCTCATGCGATAACAATGCCTACAGTCAACCTGCATGGAAATCGGTCAATGGAGTAGGCCTAAGTACATTTGTCCGTGTTACAATAAACAATAAAAATAATAATCAACCAAGAAAAAACAATAAGTTTTATTGGAGCTTCTTGCATTTTTATGGGAATTCCCATAACTGATACTGCCGCTCCTACGTCAAGCCTGATTTGAAGCCATTGAAGTATTGACCGCTGTGTCCTTGAAAGTTCAACTGTTCAGGATAGAACCTGTCACATAACAATGATTTGACGTCTATCAATCATATTGTTTTGTGAAGAACGCTGTCAGTAAACCTGTGATGAATCTTCCCATCTTCCTCATTGGCTGGGCAGAGAGATCGGTAAAGATCCGATCAGATGGTAGGTGAGAGGTCAACAGCTGGTGGTGTCTGATGTACGCGGGAACGGAAATATTTTATCTTGACGACTTTATTTACCAATGTGAAGGAAGTGGTTTCCGACTCTATGACTTTGATTTCCATTTACAGATGGAGACTTGCGACAGTGAGGAATTGGTCAAATCTGCCGGAAAAGGTAAGTTTTTCACTTCTCATTGTAAATAATTCGTGACGCTGTCCGCGACATGATATCCGCGGCTGTTTATTTTCACGCTCAGGATTTCATGCTTCCGCCTAAATCATGTAATTCTCAGTCAAAGTACAGGATTCTGCATTGTTTCGTGTAATGAACACGATCTGTTTCAACTCTATACCAAAAATATGCGAAAATATTTAAGATCGGGAATCTTCACGAACTCGGTCTTCAAGCCAAGTGGCGGTTCACAGGGGCGTTGAAAGCAGCTTGTCGGAAATGGTCTCCTAATGCTGATTTTCGGAAGACAAGTTCATAGACACTTTATGAAGATAGCGAGACGCCAATGTATCGCATTTTATCGTAACGGTCACATTAATATAGATAAGAGACATAGGGCTTAACATTTAGGCCATGGGCAATAGGATCTTTGTTACGAAAACAAAATTTGTTCCCTATTTTGTAATCTGGAGATGTCTCTGTATAGCAAGAAGTACGCAAAGTCAGTTTTACGACAAGAGTTTCTGAAAGAATGCCACAAACGTGAGGTCATGCCGAAGTTCCTGCAAATGTCTATTCCGAAAGCAGCATCGATTTGCCAAAACGCGTTTATACATTCAAAGAAGGCATGAGAAGAAGTTAGACATTTTATCTGCAAATCGGCAAACCGAAGAAGGTGAAAACGAATCTCGTGGTAAATTTGTCGTCACACACGTTAACTCCGGATGAATTTGAATTTCTGAATTTAGGTTTCAGCATGTGTTGGCAGTCAAAAATTAATATTAATTTAGAAAAGACTTCAGCTGAATATGTCTATAGTCAACTCAAAAAAAAATCATCTGATATCTGATGATAGAGATGCCATATCCAATCTTCGTGGTATCTTTCGATCCTATTTCAATAAAAATTGTTCATTGAAACAGCAGTGGAACAGCAGAATTAAAGCGTTGAAAAATTTATATTAATATTCTGACTCCTACATCTCTAAGGCTGATAAAGACAGCAATATTGTCGTTGGTGATAAGTTCTCTATCTAGAGAAAATGAACACTATCATTAATGATGATTCGAAATTCAAAAAGTATGAGTATTCAACTCGCTCTGACAAAGACCCTTTTATCCTCGAGGAGGATGGTCTCAATAGACATCTTTTGAGGCTGAAGAGCGAACATCGCATCTCTGACAATATTTATCAGCAAATTCGAGCTGTTGGTAGTCAACCAGCTTCCTTATACGGCCTTCCTAAAATCCACAAAGATGAAACTAATCATGACTACCGTCCAGTTCTTAGCATGAAGAATTCTGTCAAATATAATGTCTCCAAATGGCTTGATTCGGTTTTGAAGCCGTTTATTCCTAAAGACTTTTCTTTGAAAGATACTTTTGAATTTGTTGACAGTATTAACAATTTCAAGGGAAATTGTCCATAGGATTGCTATTTTGTCAGTTTTGACGCAGTAAGTCTGTTCTCCAACATACCTGTTGGATCTTCAATCGAGCATGTAATATCTGTTTTTGATTTTGATAGTTTTCCGATTGACGCTGATACTCTCCGTCAATTACTTATCACTGCTTGTAAAAACATCGTTTTTTCGTTCAACAAATGTCTTTATATCCAACATGAAGGAGTGGGTTCTCCCCTTGGTCCTACTATGGCTTCCTCTGCTATGAAACAAATTGAAAAAAATTCTACAAACGCTATGTTGACGACATTTTTGCCATTTTTATGAATTCTGATTCTGCAATCACTTTTCTGAATTTCCTTAATAATCAAAGTGATGACATCAAATTTACTGTCAAGTTGGAACACAATGGTTCAATTTTTTTTCTTGATACTAAAATCATACACGATGATGTTTTTGATTTCGAAATTTCTTGGAATTGCAAGCCATCTAATCCTGGCATTTATGTTCCTTCCTGTGCGTATGCAGTATGCACCGAAGAAACATAAACAGGCAGCTATGAATAGTCTCTTCTACAGGGCATAACGGATCTGTAGCAATGACAGCTTGTTGAAGACCTGCAATGATTTCATTGTGTACCTGTTTCTCAGTAATGGTTACAACATCCACTACATCCTCGATTGAGCTTAAGGTTGAAAGCAGAAACATTATTCGCAGCACTATTAATGATACATGTGATCAGTCTGGCACAAACGTTGCTAATGAGCATGAAGTAAAGATCATCCACTGGAAATTGCCCAACATTCAAGAATCGGAAATTGAACTTCGTAGGCGTATTCATTGTTTCAATAAATCTCTGATTAATGGTAAAATCATTCCCGCTTTCAAGAACATGAAAACTGCTCATTTTATTCATCGCAAAGATAGAGTTTCTAGTTGTCTCGCCTCGAACATAGTCTACAAATTTGCTTGTGAACACTGTGACAAGTGTTACATCGGCGAGACAACTAGACATCTACAAACGCGCATTCGAGAGCACTTGTCAGGTCGCCACACAATCATTTGAACTTTGAACAATCATTCTCCGTCATCGCCCGTACGAACAAAACTCTCATTGCAGAATCAGTCTTCATAGCTGCTTATGACACAGATATCTTATTAAATGATAATACCAGCTGTTCTCCATTGTTTTTAAAGTTGTAAATTATAGACCTAAACTCTTTTATTGTCTTGATTTGTTCCGTTTTACTATATAAGCCACTGAAGATGAAGACGAGAGTCTTTGAAATTGTACAATTTGGTCAAATTAAATGAGGCGCAATGAAAGAACTTTCCCATCGTTACCGTTTAACATTAGATATTTAATTAATCAGTTTCAACTAAATGTCCCTGATGAGTTATACTTCTATGCCAAAAATATTCATTTCATGGATATCTTGGTTACATATCTCTGTAAATCCATGGCCTGATTCAATGACACATGGACATCTAGATATCCATGATAGCATAGAAATAGATTGTTTATCTGAAGTTGACTAGAATGGAAATTCACTCAAGGTCGCGGCACATCCGGGGGAACTAAGTTGGGGCATGGAGAGCCAATGAAAAGCTTAGAATCGCACATGTGACTGATTCTAACCCAATGAAACAGACGTTGACAAGTGTATCTAAGTGAAAATGGGTGCGATATTTGTGCCACTATTGTGTATTGTATGAAGCTTTACTTCCATTCTAGAGGCTTTATTGTTGTCAATTTCTATGCATGATAAAATCTATTTTCAAGTATGATTTCTATGGTTGATCGCAAGGTCTATATTCAACAATGGCAATGTTAATACTCGTCAATATTCATTGAAAGGTGCGGAATTCGATTCGCTCGTTCTGCTTTTTGAGTGTCGCATAGACATAGTATTAACTTTGCTACATCGTAGACTTCACCATGTTGCTTATGATTTAAACCTCGGGTTCTGTCGGAGGTCCCGGCTGTAATAGACGTATTTTGGTGGTATTTCATTAGCGTTGTATCATAGCGACAACAATTAAATTCATGTTTTCTATAAAGTGATACAATATCTTGCTGTCTGACTTCATTTGCATCAAATGGCATGATTTGTTTTTTGATTAATGATAGAGACACATTTCTGTTCAAGATAAAGGCGTGATAGGACAGTTATAATTGCAACGAGACTTCTGTTGAATAGGCAAGTTTTTTTCTCATCTCTACCCCATCCACAGAGGGATATTTGATAGTCAGGGGTGGGGCGGCCTTTACACACTGTCAGCCCTCACCAGGTTGGGGTTAGTGACCTCTAATGACGGCGGAGGTGCCTCCTGAGGCAGACGGACTCGAACCGCTACCCTTAACTAACTGAGGTAGAAATCATGCAACATAATTGAGACTTGTACATCAGTCTTGAAGAAACTGGAGGATATTAAATCAGTTTGCAGCTAAATAATGCATTATCATGATTCAGTTGTCTATTGAGATTAGGGTGAAGTAGATTTATGTATAAAGCCTTCATAATATTTAAATTAAAGCTATTAGAGACTTGAGTTAGGATTTTGACATTTTCAGACTTTCAACTACACTGACAATTTAATCTATGGTCACAGATAGCCGACATTTATAGACTGCTCCTTCATTGGAGCATTCATTGTCGTAAGATTCTACCAATGTCGGTAGTGCCAGGATCAACCTCACAAGCGAAACGATAAGCTACACATGACTTGAGAGGTTTTGGAGAACGGTGTCTGTTCGAATAGTTTTTCTTAATTTTATTGCAGGTTAACACCCTCCTAATTTGAAGATCTTTGTCAATTTTACGAAAGATACCTTGCAATCGTTTCTTAAAGTAAATCGATTGCATGCCAAAAAGCGGTATTTTTATAGTATGAGAGTAATAAGTGTCTTCAGTCTGCACTGGAGCTTCTACTTTTTATCTAAATATTTCTTAATAGCAACGGGTACACGTTGTTCTTAAAAATGCTAGAGAGTTTCTGCATTTCTTCGTGGAATTTCTCCCAGGACGAACAAACAATAAATTCTCTATTTGTCAGAGTGCTTAGCAAGCCTCTTTTCCACTGCAAGAGGCACTCGGCCTTGAAATTCAAAACTTAACCCGTATACGCGGGCTTCCTATAAACAGTAGTAACCGAGTTACAGTCAGTGACATGTAGTTTATGTCAATTATGTGAATCAAATGTAACAAAAATGTAACATCCAATTTTTGAGCTATCCCACCAACAGTTCTTCAATATTTTCCGCCGGTAAGATGAATAGCCATCATGCCATAATGACCACTTGAACATTGACCGTGAGGAAGGCGCTGGACGCCGAAGGCACATCACCTTGCATTGTCTGGTTGGAAGAATGGTCAACTGTGTGAACAAAATATTGCGAACCTTTTGTTTCCGTCACTTTTATCTTACCATCAATAATCCCGCCAAGCACTGATACTAGCATTAATCCGGCAACTCACGCTATTCTTAAATTTCCGTTTGAGCTACCAAATATGTATAAACTATCAAACTTTGTTCTTCCTATCATGAGAGAAAAGTTTTTGTGGACATGCAACGCCAATAATTGAGCCGGTTAGTTGAATTTGAGGTTTGTGTGATTTAAGTCAAATTTTGTTCTTACCTCTTGATTTTTTCCGTTCGAAGTCTCGGCATGTTTGGATTATCGATTTGCTTTTTCTCAGTAAGCTCTGGAATAGAAACCTTTGCATTATTTTCGAAAAGTGGATTGAGAAAAGTCGGAAAGGAAATTAGAAAGAGCTGTTGTTTTAATCTACAGGGTGAGGCGTAATTCTGGAGACATAGGGAATATACTCTGAATAAGGATATACATTGTTTCTCTGATAATTTCTCCATTTTTGCGTGAGTTTGATGTGCCATACAAATTTCTATGACGAATTCATTTTACTACAACTCAATTTCAGCCATACAGATAATTCAAATATTCAATTATACAGATACCTATTCACAGATACCAATTTTTATGTTAACGGTGAAATAAATTATAAAGATTGGAAATATTCGAGCGATTCGAATCCAAATTGAACAGAATCGTCAAAGATTCAAGGAGATGGCAAAATAGTGGTATGGTGCGGTAATTGTGGTACCAGAATAGTTGGGCCTTTCTTTGTCAAAGAAAGTATGACTTCGGAAGTCTGCCTACGAATGCTCCAACAGGAAATTATAGCATCATTACTAAATGTCAACGGAAAATTTCCGGAATTCTTCCAGCCGGACGGAGTGCCACTTTCATCTTATTCTAGATCCAAGTGGAAGCTTATGTAATTCAACTTTGAGTTCGTAGTAACTTTTTTACAAAGTAAAATGCTCATTGCATGCAAGGTTTTTTTCCGCCAATCCTTCCGTTTTGGCGGAATTTTTTTCAGTTTGGCGGAAATTTTTTGAGCGATTTCCGCTAATTGGCGGAAGGCTCGACGACAAAAAAAAAACCCTGATTGCATGTATTTACCTAATTCAGCAGTGATAAATTAGGTTAACCATCATGGTAGTGTGCAAAATGCAATTTTTCCTATGTCTCCAGAATTACGCCTCACCCTGTATAGCTACAGTTGGTAGAGAACATGGGTGCCTCTTTTCCATACAAATGTGGGGTGCACAGTTCCCAGTCCCAGGTGTTAAACTGTACTCGTGGTGATGCACATGCGTATCTTTCTTTTCTACACAAATTCGTGATAGTCTTGTTATCAGAAGGCCTTTCATAATGGAAAACGTTAGCCAGTACGTGAATGGTCACTCCTTTCAGGTTTTTAGTAAAACTATGTAGGGATGTGCCGATAAGCGAAATTTTGCCGATAACCGATAATTTATTGGCAAAAAATCAAATATCGGCCGATATATCGGCACTGCCGATGTTCATGTAACATATTCCATGTACAATAACGTGTACAATGTTCCTTAACATAACCTATCCAATATCCGCCCCTTTGACTATATGCTTCACAATAAAAAACCATGCGTGAAAATATTTTGTGTTAATATGCTTTACTTTTCACTTGTTCACTGCAAAATAAAGCTCCAATATCAATACTCTTAGCTAAAGAAGTACCGCAATCGTTGCTTTATTGTAAACTTGTACGAGTAGTTTGCCTGACAATAGCATGCAGTATTGCTTGACATTTCTATCGAAATTTATGTCTTGTGAAGAAAATGGATTTGGATAAGGATGTGAAAATTTAGTTTAGGATCATCCAAAGAAGACAAAGAAAACAATTAGACAAAAATTTCATATTAATAATCAAATTCAATTCTTGGTAAATTATGGTGTAAAAAAAATAATTGTAACTACATTTAATTTTACTATCCAACTTATAGGAGTAGCGTAGCATATCAAGCCAGCATTCAGTCAAAATGATAGTCTATAAATGATAGATAATATATTTTGCATTGTATCGTGTACCAGAATACATGTACGGTAGGCGTATATTAATCATTGAATTAATTTCATTTTAAACTTTCATTTAATATTTTAGATCATCGCTACATGTAAGTATGTAAAATCTGAATAAATTAAAATTGAAAAAAATCGTAAAAATTGTTATTTTCAGAAACAATAATATCAGCAAAATATCGGCAATTTTTTTAGATATCGGCCGAAAACCGATATGTTACAAAAGCTGCCGATTATCGGCATTGCCGATAATCGACCGATATATCGGTACATTCCTAAAACTATGTACACACGCTCCCGACGTTTCGAGTGTTCGCCCGTCTGTTGGGGAATTAGCGAGTTGTAGTCGAAATCAGTATGCCATGTGTTGGAGATTTATCCTGTCGTCTTAATGACACTGTCATTATTAGAAATACCCAGTAAAAAATTAAAAGCTCATTTATTATTAAAAGTTATATTATTATTATATTATATTTATAATTTTATATATATATAACAATAAATATAATAATAATAATTATGTATAATATTATAATTATCATAATTTATTATTATTATTTTATATTAGTTATATATTATAAATTATTAAAAGCTCATTAATTTTATTTATTAAATGATGTTCTTTAAATCAACTTATTTGCACATAATTTAATTTTATACTGGCCAAATATAATTGACAAAGAGCGTCCCTGAATTTTCATTGAAAATGGCAATTTTCATTATAAGCCGTTAGAACCTTCCCATGAACAACAAAATATGATTCTGCTATTTTCCTTGAAACCCGAGTCTTCTTTACAGAGATGACTTCCTCGGAACTGATCACCAGCTTCTCAAATCCGAACTACAACATCGAGGAGGATATTCTCAACTGTAATGTGACCACTCCGCTGTTGGAATACACCAATGAGGAGATTCTGAATCGGTTGGAAGGTGTCGTTTCCCTGCGCACTTCGACATCAGCTTCAGCAGTGTCTAATCTGGCAGACAGCGAGGCTTCCACTGCGGCAGCACGAGCCACCGGCCTGCTCGCTTATTACAGGGAGTTGACCGAAGCGGTTCGGGCTAGTCAAGAAGCCAAGGATAGTGAGGCAGGCGGCGACAAGGACGAAGCGTAAGTTCATAAACAGTTGAAAGCAGGGGATTACCGAATTTATCCATGATCTATGATTCTCGCCGATTCCGGGCATAAAATATCAGCCATTTAACTGTTGTATTGTCAACGACGGTCTGTTGTAGTACCTTGAAAATCTAAAGACAATCTGATCTCATCTTCCGATATCCAGGAATTGTGCAATACAAATTTGTGGGACAAGGTTGGACATCCTTCAGGCTTACCTGAATTCGCGACATCTCATCTTTGGGTTTTTGAAGTTCCATGCTCTTCATAAACACGCACAACAAATTTAAAGATCCTGTGTGTGGAATTCCAAGACTGCTTCGAACATCGGTTGTTTCAGTGCATCTTCGAGTCAGTTTTTGACAGTTTCTTAATGCGTTGTGAATATTGGACTTGTAGGTAGGCTGTACATAAGTTAATATGTAGTTAAAGGCATTAGATTAGCATGGGAATTCTCACAACAATGTCAGTGAAAGTGGTCTGCGTGGCACAGTGGATAAGTGCTTGGACTAGCGATATTTCGGTCCAGAGGTCGAGCCCCGAGAGTGTCGATGGAAGTCCTCAAGAAGGCATCGAGGCTTAAAGTACCACAAAGCTCCAGTTAAAAAGTAGTGACGTTAAACCACCAATATCAGTGAAAGTATGATTATTGCAATGACCTTCCGAACATGACGATAGCTGCGTATAGAAATAAATCTCCTCCTAAATTGGGCAAACAAAAGAAAATTTATCTGCTCTTTCCAAATATCACATAGGAATTATAAGCAGTGAATTTGTAGACAGATTAATTCATTTTTCGTCATCTCAGGGAGTGCCACAGTTGATCCTATTTCAAGGGTAATCTCAGTCTTCAATCTTTTCCACTCATAGAAGTAGATAATAGTACACTAGAATGGAAGTTTGATATCTTGCCTATGTACAATGATGGCACATGGAAAAATCCATGGTTTGTAGATCAGATTCGATCTAAAACATTGTATCATAGTCAAACTATTTGCCAAGTTGGTTGTGGAAGTTGTTGACACCTAATTACAGGATTTTCATGAAGAGAATTGCAAGTGAGATGGCGGCATTGTTTTATGTGAAATAGCCTACTATTCCTTGGATTGATATAGTGTGTCTATTTGTAGCAGTCATTGACAACTAGTTTCCAATTTTTCAATATTGGAATGCGAATCAAAAATTGGTTCACAAAGTCATAATTGAAAGTGGTCACTGTGCTGTTTGTAAGAACATTTGAAGAATTCACAGATAGAAAGTCTAATTATTGGATAATTTCTCCTCCTAACGGTCAAGAAACCTAGCGCTCTTCTGGAATAACACATTGAAAGTTTCTTTACCGACAATCATTTCTCAGATAAATGAAATGTCGCTGGAATTTTTCAGTTAATCATTGAATGACACACGTGATATTTTGGAAGCTGATATTCGAATGCATGCAAAGGTTTTGAAAATTATTCAAATTTAGTGAACAGGGGAACCCTTCAAAGTAAAATTAATACTGTAAGATTTCTTGGCCTCTGATTTCAAGCTGGAGTTATGCATGCTCTGTAAATCGACATTACAAGTTGCATATGTGTCTGATTATACTCTTGATAGATTAAAGGAGCGATATTTCAAAATGATGAATGTACAGAACGTTTTAAAGGATATCCTTCTCTGTCATCCTGTCGCCGCAGTATTTTGTCAATTCACTATTGCTTTTGTGTACATGGTCTTTGGACAAGGGGCAACAATCCAGATCACAAATTGACTTGATAAATATAAATGCCAACCAGAAAACAAGAAAACCAGTCCGCAAAAGTTCCCCGGAGTGTGCCATAATTTTCATGCAATTTCCATTCTAGGACTTTCTATGGTATTGTTAATTTCTATGCCTCGCACTGATGCAAGAACTCGGTATCATGAATCAATGCCGCATAGCTTTTCGCTGTTTCACCTATAATTGAACTCACTATCTATGTGTCTATGCTACGCTTCGCGTCTCGTGTTTCAAATAACATAGACAGTTCGTTTTATTATGGTGGAAGCACTGTAAGCTATGCGGTAATAAACTTATAATTCATCTGTCACAAGTTATTATGATTGTAAATGAAGGTGGCAAAAATTGCAGTCATGATAGCACAAGTGTTAATGAACGTTCGCAGACATTGAGGATAGACAGTCGTAAATGATAATCAGATAATTTCATTGTTTAATACCTTATCGACTTTCCTTCAGAATTCCCTCTCAGATCAACCGTATTGATAAAACATTCATTAATGACTTTCTAAGTATCGAATTATCTTTGATTTCAGACCGCCTACTGCAAATATCAGCTCTCCTGACAGTGGCATTCAAGTAGAGGGGAAACCGACGACTGAATTTGATCTCTCGCTCGTAAAACGTCGAGAAAAGAAGTCTACTTCGGTGAGTACGCCTTTGATTGTTGTCATTCTACGAAAATCAAACATCTATCGATAATAGAAGCAAGACTTCGCTCGGAATAGTTCGTAGACCTCTTGTAAGTGATACATCGATGCCGGAAAGAAAGTAGAAAGCAACTATTAGGAAACAAAAATGATTTGTCGATCTTTGTGTGGAAGTTGCATAAAGATCGATGACTTATCTGCCAAGTGACTAGAATCGGAAGTAACTGATGCGCTTCGTGTACTTATGATATCCGACCATTGAGTATTAGCAAGCTTTTTGTGACGAATTTAAAGGACTTCGTCAATGTGACGGAGACTTCGTCGGTCTATGAAAATCCGGCATAGAAATGACAATTGTTCACACTGTACATTCATAAGTGGCTCCAATGACCTCGCTCTCAGCAAAATTCATTTCCAGGTTGATATTCTACTGATAGATTGAGGGCATTATGCAAAGCAGTCAAATTAAACTCATGTAATGTTTCGAATTTCAGGATTACAGATTTTGAGAGGTAACTGTAGACATCTCGGTCGGAATGATTTGAAATGTCAAAGGAGTTTGTCAGCGACCGACTTTGTATACAATACAATAGCGGAATTCTAAATTGTTTTATTGAATACTGATTCGGTCGCCGATTAACTCCTTTGACATTTCAAATAACAGATCTCGACTTAACCGAACTTGCAAATCCTATAGCTTGTATTTGTACATTTCTGTATACCGGAGAGCTGTTTGCAAATGGGATCAGAATGAGTCATTTTAGTTTTGGTTAACAAATGAGCGGCTGATGAAGTTTCTGCATCAGGATTGGAACCGACCGCCCGGTCCCGACCAGACGGTTTTGATGACGTCGGCCCGGTCCTGACCAGCCGGTTTCGATGACGCCGGGCCGGCCCCGACCAGCCGGTTTTGATGACGTCGGGCCGGTCCTGACCAGCCGGTTTCGATGACGTTGGCGCGGTCCTGACCAGCCGGTTTTGATGACGTTGGCCGGTCCTCAGCAGCCGGTTTTGATGACGTTGGCGCGGTCCCGACCAGCTGGTTTCGATGACGCCGGACCGGCCCCGACCAGCCGGTTTTGATGACGCCGGGCCGGTCCGGACCAGCCGGTTTTGATGACGTCGGCGCGGTCCCGACCAGCCGGTTTCGATGACGCCGGGCCGGCCCCGACCAGCCGGTTTTGATGACGCCGGGCCGGTCCTGACCAGCCGGTTTTGATGACGTTGGCGCGGTCCCGACCAGCCGGTTTTGATGACGTTGGCGCGGTCCCGACCAGCCGGTTTTGATGACGTCGGGCCGGTCCCGACCAGCCGGTTTTGATGACGCCGGGCCGGTCCTGACCAGCCGGTTTTGATGACGTTGGCGCGGTCCCGACCAGCCGGTTTCGATGACGTTGGCGCGGTCCCGACCAGCCGGTTTTGATGACGTTGGCGCGGTCCCGACCAGCCGATTTTGATGACGTTGGCGCGGTCCCGACCAGCCGGTTTTGATGACGTTGGCGCGGTCCCGACCAGCCGGTTTTGATGACGTTGGCGCGGTCCTGACCAGCCGGTTTTGATGACGTTGGCGCGGTCCCGACCAGCCGGTTTTGATGACGCGGGGACGGCCCCGACCAGCCGGTTTTGATGACGTCGGCGCGGTCCCGGCCAGCCGGTTTTGATGACGTTGGCGCGGTCCCGACCAGCCGGTTTTGATGACGTTGGCGCGGTCCCGACCAGCCGGTTTTGATGACGTTGGCGCGGTCCCGACCAGCCGGTTTTGATGACGCGGGGCCGGTCCCGACCAGCCGGTTTTGATGACGTTGGCGCGGTCCCGACCAGCCGGTTTTGATGACGTTGGCGCGGTCCCGACCAGCCGGTTTTGATGACGTTGGCGCGGTCCTGACCAGCCGGTTTTGATGACGCCGGGCCGGTCCTGTGCCGGTTTTGATGACGTTGGCACGGTCCCGGCCAGCCGGTTTTGATGATGTCGGGGCGGTCCCGACCATCCGTTTTTGATGACGTTGGCGCGGTCCTGTGCCGGTTTTGATGACGTTGGCACGGTCCCGGCCAGCCGGTTTTGATGACGTCGGCGCGGTCCCGACCAGCCGGTTTTGATGACGTCGACCGGTCCCGGCCAGCCGATTTTGATGACGTTGGCGCGGTCCCGGCCAGCCGATTTTGATGACGTTGGCGCGGTCCCGACCAGCCGGTTTTGATGACGCTGGACCTGGTCCCGACCAGCCGGTTTTGATGACGTTGGCGCGGTCCCGACCATCCGGTTTTGATGACGTTGGCGCGGTCCTGTGCCGGTTTTGATGACGTTGGCACGGTCCCGGCCAGCCGGTTTTGATGACGTTGGCGCGGTCCTGACCACCCCGGGTGCTGGTGCATTTCCTTGTACTATTTCAGTTTTGTTTATTTTCTCTTTTCGTTTCATTTTTTGTCTTTTGTATGTTTGTTTTTTTTTTGTTTTCGGCTTTGAGTTTTTTCTTTTGTTGTTCTCCTGATTTTCCTTCATTTGTCTGTGTTTTCTTTTTCTGTTTCTGAGTTTTTCTATCTTTTTGATGACGTCGGACCGGTCCTGACCTGCCGGTTTTGATGTCTCTACGGTCGTTCCGCGGTCTTGACCATGCCGGTTTTGATGTTTATTTTGTATTTCTTCTACCTTCCGACCTATGTCGGGCGGTCCTGACCAGCCGTTTTGATTTTCCTTTTGACGTCGGCGCGTTCAATTTTTGGTCCTTTTTTTTACCGACCAGCCGGTTTTTGATGACGTTATTGCCGCGGTTCTGACCAGCCGGTTTTGATGACGCCTGACTTGGTCCCGACCAGCCGGTTTTGATGACGCCTGACTTGGTCCCGACCAGCCGGTTTTGATGACGTTGGCGCGGTCCTGACCAGCCTGGTTTTTGATGACGTAGTGGCGATGGCGTCCCGACCAGACGGTTTTGATGGACGTTGGCGCTGGGTCCTGACCAGCCGGTTTTGATGACGTTTGCGTGGTCCCGACCAGCCGGTTTTGATGACGCCGGGCCGGTCCGGACCAGCCGGTTTTGATGACGTTGGCGTGGTCCCGACCAGCCGGTTTTGATGACGTTGGCGCGGTCCTGACCAGCCGGTTTTGATGACGCCGGGCCGGTACCGACCAGCCGGTTTTGATGACGTCGACGCGGTCACGACCAGCCGGTTTGATGGACGGTTGGCCAGGTCGCTGGAGCCAGCCGGTTTTGATGACGTCGGCGCGGTCCTGACACAGCCGGTTTTTGAAGACGTCGGCGCGGTCCCAGACCAGCCGGGTTTGATGACGCCGGGCGCGTGGTCCTGACCAGCCGGGTTTTTGATGACGTTGGCGCAGTCCTGAGCAGCCGGTTTTGATGACGGTCGGCGCGGTTCCTGACCAGCCGCTTTTTGATGACGTTCGGGCGTTGGTCCCGAACCAGCCGGTTTTGATGAGCCGTTTGCGTGGGTCCTGACCAGCCGTTTTTTTGATGACGTCGATGACGCTGGTCCCCGACCAGCTGGTTTTGATGACGTTGGCGCGGTCCAGGCCAGCCGGTTTTGATGACGTTGGCGCGGTCCTGACCATCCGGTTTTGATGACGCCGGACCTGGTCCCGACCAGCCAGTTTTGATGACGTTTGCGTGGTCCTGACCAGCCGGTTTTGATGACGTTGGCGCGGTCCTGACTCCGAAGCCGGTTTTTGATGACGCCGGACGCTGGTCTGACCAGCCGGTTTCGGATGGGACGCCTCTGGAGACTTGGTCACCGACCAGCCGGTTGGTTTTGATGACGCCGGCGCTGGTTCCGACCCCCAGCTGGGTTTTGATGACGCTGACTTGGTCCCCGAACAGTGCCGGGTTTTGATGACTGCGGAACTAGGGCGTTCCGATCCAGCCAGTTTTGATGACGTCGGTCCTGGTCCCGCCGGTTTTGATGACGTTGGCGCGGTCCCGACCCAGCCGCAGTTTTGATGACGCCTGAACAAAGTCCCGGACGACAGCCGGTTTTTGATGGAAGCTGGCGTCGGTCCCGAACCCAGCCGGGTTTTGATGACGCCCTGGCTTTTGGTCCCGACCAGCCGGTTTTTGATGACGGTCCGGACATGTCAGGCTCCACGACCAGCCGTTTTTTAATTGAATGGCGCGGTGGTCCCGAACCAGCCGATTTTGACCTGGTCCTGCACCAGCCGGTTTTGATGACGCCGGGCCGGCCCGACCAGCCGGTTCTAGATGACGTTGGGAACGCAGGTCCTGACCAGTCAGTTTTGATGACGCAGGACCTGGTCACGACCAGCCGGTTTTGATGACGTTGCGCGTCCTGACCAGTCAGTTTTGATGACGTCGGACGCGGTCCCGACCAGTCAGTTTTGATGACGTCGGACCTGGTCCCGACCAGCCGGTTTCGATGACGTTGGCGCGGTCCCGACCAGCCGTCTTTGATGACGTCGGGCCGGTCCCGACCAGCCGGTTTTCATGACGTCGGGCCGGTCCCGACCAGCCGGTTTTGATGACGTTGGCGCGGTCCCGACCAGCCGATTTTGATGACGTTGGCGGCTGTGGGTCCCGACCAGCCGATTTTGATGACGCGGGGCCGGTCCCGACCAGGCGGTTTCGATGACGTTGGCGCGGTCCCGACCAGCCGGTTTTGATGACGCTGGACCTGGTCCCGACCAGCCGGTTTTGATGACGCCGGGCCGGTACCGACCAGCCGGTTTTGATGACGTCGACGCGGTCACGACCAGCCGGTTTTGATGACGTTGGCCGGTCCTGAGCAGCCGGTTTGAGAAGAGACGTCGGGCGGCGTCCCGACCAGCCGGTTTTGATGACGTCGGCGCGGTCGCCGACCAGCCGGTTTTTGATGACGTTGGCGCACGAGCCGGTCCAGACCAGCCGGTTTTCGATGACGCCGGCGCGGTCCTGACCAGCCGGTTTCGATGACGCCGGCGCGGTCCTGACCAGCCGGTTTTGATGACGCCGGCGCGGTCCTGACCAGCCGGTTTTGATGACGTTGGCCGGTCCTGAGCAGCCGATTTGATGACGATGGCGCATGGTCGAATGGACCAGCCGTGTTGATTGACGTCGCGCGGTCCTGACCAGCCGGTTTTTGATGACGCCGGCGCGGTCCTGGACCAGCCTGGTGTTTTGATGACGTGGGTGGGAGGGGCCGCGGGTATCCGCTGACCAGCCGGTTTTGATGACGTCGGGCCGGTCCTGACCAGCCGGTTTTGATGACGTTGGCGCGGTCCTGACCAGCCGGTTTTGATGACGTCGGCGCGGTCCTGACCAGCCGGTTTTGATGACGTCGGCGCGGTCCCGACCAGCCGGTTTTGATGACGCCGGCGCGGTCCTGACCAGCCGGTTTTGATGACGTCGGGCCGGTCCTGACCAGCCGGTTTTGATGACGCCGGCGCGGTCCTGACCAGCCGGTTTTGATGACGTTGGCCGGTCCTGAGCAGCCGGTTTTGATGACGTCGGCGCGGTCCTGACCAGCCGGTTTTGATGACGTTGGCGCGGTCCCGACCAGCCGGTTTTGATGACGCCGGGCCGGTCCTGACCAGCCGGTTTTGATGACGCCGGGCCGGTCCTGACCAGCCGGTTTTGATGACGTCGGGCCGGTCCTGACCAGCCGGTTTTGATGACGTTGGCGCGGTCCTGACCAGCCGGTTTTGATGACGTTGGCCGGTCCTCAGCAGCCGGTTTTGATGACGTTGGCGCGGGTCATGCCAGTGGTTTTTCGATGATCGCCGGACCGGCCCCGACCAGCCAGGTTTGATGCTGTCGGCGCGGTCGCGGACCAGCTGGGTTTTCGATGACGCCGGGACCGGCCCGACAGCCTGTTGAGTGATGGACGCCGTGGGCTGGTCCCGACCAGCCGGTTTTGATGACGTTGGCGCGGGGTCCCCGACCAGCCGGTTGTTGGTTTTTTTTGATGACGTTCGGCGCGGTCCCGACCAGCCGGTTTCGATGACGTTGGCGCGGTCCCGACCAGCCGGGTTTGATGACGACGGCCCGGTCCCTAACATCCGTTTTGATGACGTCAGGGCGGTCCAGTGCCGGGTTTTGATGACGTTGCACGGTCCCGACCAGCCGGTTTTCGATGACGTTGCCGGTCCCCGACCACCGATTTTGATGACGTTGGCGCGGTCCCGACCAGCCGATTTTGATGACGCCGGGCCGGTCCGCACCAGCCGGTTTTGATGACGCCGGGCCGGCCCCGACCAGCCGGTTTCGATGACGTTGGCGCGGTCCCGACCAGCCGGTTTTGATGACGCCGGGCCGGTCCGCACCAGCCGGTTTTGATGACGTCGGCGCGGTCCCGACCAGCTGGTTTCGATGACGCCGGGCCGGCCCCGACCAGCCGGTTTTGATGACGCCGGGCCGGTCCTGAGCAGCCGGTTTTGATGACGTTGGCACGGTCCCGACCAGCCGGTTTTGATGACGTTGGCGCGGTCCCGACCAGCCGGTTTCGATGACGTTGGCGCGGTCCCGACCAGCCGATTTTGATGACGTTGGCGCGGTCCCGACCAGCCGGTTTTGATGACGTTGGCGCGGTCCCGACCAGCCGGTTTCGATGACGCCGGGCCGGCCCCGACCAGCCGGTTTCGATGACGTTGGCGCGGTCCCGACCAGCCGATTTTGATGACGTTGGCGCGGTCCCGACCAGCCGATTTTGATGACGTTGGCGCGGTCCCGACCAGCCGATTTTGATGACGCGGGGCCGGTCCCGACCAGCCGGTTTCGATGACGTTGGCGCGGTCCCGACCAGCCGGTTTTGATGACGTTGTGGCGCTGTGGTTCCGACCAGCCGGTTTCGATGACGTTGGCACGCGGTCGCAGCCCGGTTTTGAAGACGTCTGGCGCGGTCCAGACCAGCCGGTTTTGATGACGTCGGGCGGGTCCGACCAGCGGTTTTGATTGTCGACCGAGACCGAACCAGCCGGTTTTGATGACGTTGGCGCCGGTCCGACAGCCGGTTTTGATGACGTTGGCGCGGTCCCGACAGCCGGGTTTGATGAAAGGCGGGCCGGTCCGAACCAGCCGGTTTTAGAGGACGTTCGTGCGCAGGGTCCCGACCAGGCCGTTTTGATGATCGTTGGCGCGGTGATGTTTGGGGTCTCCCGACCAGCCGATTTTGATGTTTCGTTGGAGCGGTCCTCGACCAGCGGTTTTGATGGGACGTTGTGCCTCGGGGTTCGGACCAGCGATTTTGATGACGTTGCGCGGTCCCGAGCCAGCCGATTTTGATGACGCTGGGGGACTGGTCCCGACCAAGCGGTTTTTTTGATGATCGTCGGCGCTGTGCGGTCCCGGGACCAGGACCGCGATTTTGATGACGCCGGCGCGGTCCCGACCAGCCGGTTTTGATGACGTTGGCGCAGTCCAGGCCAGCCGGTTTTGATGACGTTGGCGCGGTCCTGACCAGCCGCTTTTGATGACGTCGGGGTGGTCCCGACCATCCGGTTTTGATGACGTTTGCGTGGTCCTGACCAGCCGGTTTTGATGACGCCTGACTTGGTCCCGACCAGCTGGTTTTGATGACGTTGGCGCGGTCCCGACCAGCCGGTTTTGATGACGTTGGCGCGGTCCCGACCAGCCGATTTTGATGACGCCGGACCTGTCCCGACCAGACAGTTTTGATGACGTTGGCGCGGTCCCGACCAGCCGGTTTTGATGACGTTGGCGCGGTCCCCGCCGAGACCAGCCGGTTTAGGATGACGATGGCGGCGGCGGTCTGGACAAGCCGGATGTTTGATGACGCGCGGATGGTTCCGACCAGCTCGGTTTGTGCGCGTAATGACGTTGCGCGGTGACCGAGCCAGCCGGTTTTTGAATGACGTTGGCGCGGCGCTGGGGTCCCGACCAGCAGTATTGATGACGATGGGCGCGTCCTGTGCCGGTTTTGATGATCGTTGGCACGGTCACGGCCAGGCCGGTTTTGAGTGTGATTATCGGGGCTTGGTCCAGACTCATCCGGTTTTGATGACGTTGGCGCGGTCCTGTGCGGTTTTGATGCGTTGGCACGGTCCCGACAGCGGTATTAGATTATGTCGGCGGAATGGTCCTGACCAGCCGCTTTTGATGAGCCGCCTGGCTTAGGTCCGACCAGCGGTTTTGATGACGCACGGACCTGGTTCCCGGAGCAAGCCGGTTTTGATGGACGCCGGACCTGGTTTCCGACCAGCAGTTTTGATGACGTTTGTGCGTGGTCTGACCAGCCGCGTTCTTGAGTGACGTCGCGTGTCCTGTGCGGTGTTTGTTGACTTGGCACGGTCCCGACCAGCCGGTTTTGATGGACGCACTGACTTTGGTCCCGACCAGCCGGTTTCGATGACGCCGGGCCGGACCCGTCCATGCGGTTTTTGATGGACGCCGGGGCCGGTCCTGAGCAGCGGTTTGGATGCCGATGGGACGGGTCGCCGTACCAAGACGGTTTTGGATTTGATTGACGTCGGACTCGCTCACCGACCGGCGGTTTTTTATGCACGAAGGACCTGTGGGTTCCGACCAGCCGCTTTTGATGACGCATTGGACATGGTCTCTGACCAGTCAGGTTTTGATGACTGTTGGCGCTTTAGTAGCTGTGTGGTCCACGACAGCTCGGTTTCGATGACCGCTTGGCGCGGCCCCCGCTAGCCTCGCGCTTTTGTTGATGTGGTTGGCGGTCTCCGACAGCCGGTTTGATTGTCGAGCCGCGCGGTTCCGACATCCAGCCTGCTGTTTTGATGACGTTGCGTCTGCCTTGCGGTCTCCGCAGACCTCGTTCCTGGGTGATTGATGACGTTGGCGCAGTCCAGGCCAGTCGGTTTTGATGACGTTTGGCGCGCTGTCCTTCCGCGACCGCTAGCGCTTTTGATGACGTAGGGGGTCCCGCTTCATCCGGTTTTGTTGACGTCTTGCAGGTGCGCCTGAGTCAGTCGACTCAGCCGGTTCGTGGAGCTCTGCTCTGTGCCTCTGAACAGCGCTGGGTTTTGCAGGACCTTGGGCGGTCACGAGGGCCTAGACGGTTTTTGATGACGTTGGCATCGCGTCCTGACACGTCAGTTTTGATGACGTCGTGAACGCGGTCCCGATCCAGTCCAGTTTTGACTGACGCCCTGGCGTACTTGGTCGGACAGCCGGTTTTGATGACGCCTGACTTGGTCCCGACCAGCCGGTTTTGATGACGCCGGACCTGGTCCCGACCAGGCGGTTTTGATGACGTCGACCGGTCCCGGCCAGCCGGTTTTGATGTCGACCGGTCCCGACCAGTCAGTTTTGATGACGCCTGACTTGGTCCCGACCAGCCGGTTTTGATGACGCCGGACCTGGTCCCGACCAGGCGGTTTTGATGACGTCGACCGGTCCCGGCCAGCCGGTTTTGATGTCGACCGGTCCGGACCAGCCGGTTTTGATGACGTCGACCGGTCCTGACCAGCCGGTTCTGATGCCGTTGGGCAGCTGACTTGGTCCTGACCAGCAGCGGTTTTGATTGATGTCGGTGTCTCGGTCCCACGACCAGCCGGTTGTTTGATGAGCGCTGACTCGGTCCCCGACTCGCCAGCGATCCGCGTTGCTTGATTGTGACTGCCTGACTTGGTCCAGACCAGCCGGTTTGATTGAGACGCCAGACGTGGTCAGGCACCAGCGGTTTGATTGTCGCAAGGCAGTCCAGGCCGGGTATTTTGATGGTTACGTTGGCGCGGTCTGACTATTCAGCCGGCATCTTGATGTTAGACGTCGGGCTGGTTCCGACCATCCGGTTTTGATGACGTTTGCGTGGTCCTGACCAGCCGGTTTTGATGACGTTGGCGCGGTCCTGACCATCCGGTTTTGATGACGCCGGACCTGGTCCCGACCAGCCAGTTTTGATGACGTTTGCGTGGTCCTGACCAGCCGGTTTTGATGACGTTGGCGCGGTCCTGACCAGCCGGTTTTGATGAGACGCCTGGACTTGCTTGTGCCTCCTGACCCAGCGGTTTTGATGGAGCTCTGACTTGGTCCTGACCATGGCGCGCTGGTCGCCGGTTTTGATGACGCCGGACCAGGTTACGACAGCGGTTTTATGATTTTGGACGCCTGACATTGCGTCCCGACCAGCCGGTTTTGATGACGCCGGACCTGGTTACACGACCAGCCAGTGCTTTGAGGACGTCGGACCAGGTCCTTGACCGCCGGTTTTGATGACGATGGCGGCACGGTCTGCCGACCAGCCGTGCTTCATTTTTGATGACGCTGATCTTTGCGTCGCCCGTACCTGGACAGCCGGTTTTTTTGACGCCTTGCCAGCAGGTTTGATGATGGACGCCTGACTTGGTCCCGACAGCCGGTTTTGATGACGACTGACTTGCGCAGGTTCCCCCCAGGACAGCGGTTTTGATGACGCCGGACCTGGTTCCGACCAGCCAGTTTTGATGACGTCGGACCTGGTCCCGCCGGTTTTGATGACGTTGGCGCGGTCCCGACCAGCCAGTTTTGATGACGTTTGCGTGGTCCTGACCAGCCGGTTTTGATGACGCCTGACTTGGTCCCGACCAGCCGGTTTTGATGACGCCTGATGACGTTTGCGTGGTCCTGACCAGCCGGTTTTGATGACGCCTGACTTGGTCCCGACCAGCCGGTTTTGATGACGCCTGACTTGGTCCCGACCAGCCGGTTTTGATGACGTCGGACTCGCTCCCGACCGGCCGGTTTTTTATGACGCAGGACCTGGTCCTGACCAGCCGCTTCTGATGACGCAGGACCTGGTCCTGACCAGTCAGTTTTGATGACGCAGGACCTGGTCACGACCAGCCGGTTTTGATGACGTTGCGCGTCCTGACCAGTCAGTTTTGATGACGTCGGAGGTGTCCTGGACAGACCGGGTTTTGATGGAGGCCGCTGACTTGGTCGCACAGCCGGTTAATTGTGAGATGACGCCCTGACTTGGTCCGAGCCAGGCCGGTTTTGATGGACGCCTGGACTTGGCCAGACTATAGCCGGGTGGGACTGATCGTCGACCTGAGTCCGCGGGTTTGAGTTCGCGGTCCGACCAGTCAGTTTTGATGCGTTTGCGTGGTGCCTCTGATCCAGCGGTTTTGTGTGACGCCTGACTTGGGTAGTCCCGACCAGCCGTTTTTGTCGAAGCAATGACCGTGCCGTGTCTCCGACCGCGCAGCTGGTGTTGGATGGACGTCGGACCCTGGTCCCGGGACCAGCGGTTTTGATGACGTTGCGCGTCCTGACTTGGTCCCGACAGCCGGTTTTGATGACGTTAGGACCGCATAGGTCCGCCGGTGTTTTTTATGTGCGTACGCCGGACCGGGTCTATGACATGACGCTTCTGATGACGTCAGGACCTTGTGTTACGTGACCAGCTCAGTTTTGATGACGCGGACCTGGTCCGGCCAGCGGTTTTGACGACGTCGGGATTCGCTCTGGGTTCCCGTATCACGGTCAGTTCTTTGCATGACGCTTGTGATATGTGCATTTGGTCCCGACCAGCCGGTTTTGATGACGTCGACCGGTCCCGGCCAGCCGGTTTTGATGACGTCGGGCCGGTCCCGACTAGCCGGTTTTGATGACGCCTGACTTGGTCCCGACCAGCCGGTTTTGATGTTGATGGGACGTTCGACCTTGGTCTCCGGCCAGCGGTGTTTTGATGCACGTCGGCCGGGTCCTGACTAGCCGTTTGAGTGTGACGTCACCCCCCCGCTGACTTGGTCCGACTCGGTTTGAATGACGCCTGACTTGGTCCCGACCAGCCGGTTTTGATGACGCCGGACCTGGTCCCGACCAGGCGGTTTTGATGACGTCGGGCCAGTCCTGACCATCCGGTTTTGATGACGCCGGACGCGGTCCCGACCATCCGGTTTTGATGACGTTGGCGCGGTCCTGTGCCGGTTTTGATGACGTTGGCGCGGTCCCGACCAGCCGGTTTTGATGACGCCTGACCTGGTCCCGACCAGTCAGTTTTGATGACGTTGGCGCGGTCCTGACCAGCCGGTTTTGATGACGTTGGCGCGGTGCTGACCAGCCGGTTTTGATGATGTCGGACCTGGTCCCGACCAGCCGGTTTTGATGACGCCGGGCCGGTCCTGACCAGCCGGTTTTGATGACGCCGGACCTGGTCCCGACCAGACAGTTTTGATGACGTTGGCGTGGTCCTGACCAGCCGGTTTTGATGACGCCTGACCAGCCGGTTTTGATGACGCCTGACCTGCCGGTTTTGATGACGTTGGCGCGGTCCCGACCAGCCGGTTTCGATGACGCAGAACCTGGTCCTGCCGGTTCTAACCCTGCTGTGCATAACTCACAGTTGCAACAGACAATATTGACAAGTGTTGAGACAGTTGATAAGGTATTCATAATATTTAGAAGTCTGTACATCGACCGATAGAAGGCACTGTTCACTTTCAACTTGAACTTTTATTTCAATAAGAGAGACATTGATATCTGCATTGAAGACGCTTGCCTATCCTTCTCGACATCTCATCGCCGCTTGGTAATACTACTATCATAATATTTAGATGAGGACCAATTAGTAGACATTTCCAGCCTAATAGCCTCGTGGTTGACACGCCCTCCAAGTAATTGTTTTTTGTGGGTCGCTCTGTACTGCTTCCTGCCGAGCGAGTGTTATGCTTAATCTGGTGGCCCTGTCATAGCTTGCCTTAGCTGCTCTTTGCATATTGGGGCACCCCTTTTTCAGAGCTTCCCCCCCTTGTGCCCCATCCTCCCCTTCTTCATTTTTTCAGAATAGAAGTAAGCTAGACTTGACTTACTCGTGTAGGTTCTCACAATGATTCAAGTATGTTAGTCGTGAGAAATTTAAAAAATGAAACAATCGAGTCATCAGTTGCATGTTCTAAGAAGAATCAGTATCGATTTCTTCTGATAGTGAATTTCACGTATTTGACTTCCTGTTCTCTCTGATGATAACCGAATGAAAAATTTCTGCTACAAAACGGGTTACTTTGTGTAACGTCCTCAACTCTCCTGCCAGGGTCTTCTTGAGAGCAGTTCTCACACTCAGCCTCCAAGGTGTGTTATCGCTGTCTTGTGGGGGGGGCAAAAACAAAAAAATAAGAAAAAAAGCTTCGGTCCATAATCTGAGTCCGCAAGTATCTTGTACAAACAAATCGTTTATCTCTCCTTCTTCTCTCTTGCAGAGTCCGCGCCCAGCTCCGATCTTCTCTCCTGGATGGGAGAACCTGACGAGGGTGAGTTGTTGTTTCTTCTTCCCGCTGCCTTATGTCAACATCTCTGCGCGTCGCGCAATGCTCCATCGTAAGGTGGGATTGTCCCTCTTCATCCATCTCCGAGAGATGGGACCTCGCTGAAACAGGTCGCTGGCTGGGCCGTTTCAGGCGTGACTTCGTTTCCCAAGGAGTCACGCACGAGTGGCTCTACGGAGTTCAACCCAGGCTGATGTCAGAGAGTGTGCAGGGGGCAGCGACAAGAGTTCAACCAGGTGAGTCAGAGGAGTGCAGGGCTTTTTTCTTGTTGTACTTTAACGCGCGGGCTGTCGCTCTTCAGTGGGACAGCTTAGCAGAGTGTCAGAACCAGGTGAGTCAGGAACGTGCAGGGGCATCGACAAGAGCGCTTTCAGTGTACCAAGGTCGGTGAGTTTGAACACCACCAGTGAAATCATGCCAACATTCGTCTCTACAAACCTCGCAGCTCTTCTTTTCAATTTCGATCCTTCATATTGGAGATATTTGGCGCGCAGACATTTTGAATGCCTGGCGAATAATCGACAAACCTCCTCTCGAAATGTGTTGGACTTCACCTCGACACCTACTCGACTTCACTTCGACATCTGCTCGACATCACTTCGACATCTGCTCGACTTCACTTCGACATCTGCTCGACTTCACCTCGACATCTGCTCGACACCTACTCGACTTCACTTCGACATCTGCTCGACACCTACTCGACATTTGCTCGACTTCACTTCGACATCTGCTCGACACCTACTCGACATTTGCTCGACTTCACTTCGACATCTGCTCGACTTCACCTCGACATCTACTCGACTTCACCTCGACATCTACTCGACTTCACTTCGACATCTACTCGACTTCACCTCGACACCTACTCGACATCTACTCGACTTCACTTCGACATCTGCTCGACACCTACTCGACTTCACTTCGACATCTGCTCGACACCTACTCGACTTCACCTCGACATCTACTCGACTTCACTTCGACATCTACTCGACTTCACTTCGACATCTGCTCGACACCTACTCGACTTCACTTCGACATCTGCTCGACACCTACTCGACTTCACCTCGACATCTACCCGACTTCACTTCGACATCTGCTCGACTTCACCTCGACACCTACTCGACTTCACTTCGACATCTGCTCGACTTCACCTCGACATCTACTCGACATCTACTCGACTTCACTTCGACATCTGCTCGACACCTACTCGACTTCACTTCGACATCTGCTCGACACCTACTCGACACCTACTCGACTTCACTTCGACATCTGCTCGACACCTACTCGACTTCACTTCGACATCTGCTCGACATCTACTCGACTTCACTTCGACACCTACTCGACTTCACTTCGACATCTACTCGACTTCACCTCGACATCTGCTCGACACCTACTCGACACCTACTCGACTTCACTTCGACACCTACTCGACTTCACTTCGACACCTACTCGACTTCACTTCGACATCTACTCGACTTCACCTCGACATCTGCTCGACACCTACTCGACACCTACTCGACATCACTTCCACATCTGCTCGACATCTACTCGACTTCACTTCGACACCTACTCGACTTCACTTCGACATCTGCTCGACTTCACCTCGACACCTACTCGACACCTACTCGACTTCACTTCGACATCTGCTCGACACCTACTCGACATCACTTCCACATCTGCTCGACATCTACTCGACTTCACTTCGACACCTACTCGACTTCACTTCGACATCTGCTCGACTTCACCTCGACACCTACTCGACACCTACTCGACTTCACTTCGACATCTACTCGACTTCACCTCGACATCTGCTCGACACCTACTCGACACCTACTCGACTTCACTTCGACATCTACTCGACTTCACCTCGACATCTGCTCGACACCTACTCGACACCTACTCGACTTCACTCCGACATCTGCTCGACACCTACTCGACACCTACTCGAATTCACTTCGACATCTGCTCGACTTCACCTCGACACCTACTCGACACCTACTCGACTTCACTTCGACACCTACTCGACTTCACTTCGACATCTACTCGACTTCACCTCGACATCTGCTCGAGACCTACTCGACACCTACTCGACTTCACTTCGACATCTGCTCGACACCTACTCGAATTCACTTCGACATCTGTTCGATTTCACTTCGACATCTGTTCGATTTCACTTCGACATTTGCTCAACTTCACTTCGACATCTGTTTTGATGTTTTCTCGACTTAACACCGTTCGACTTCTCATTGCCAGTAAAAATGGTATTTAGGTGATTCCTGTGGTATTTCGACTTGTAGATATCTCAAGCTTGACACATTTTGAGGCTTTTTTTTGTTTGACATGGCTTCAAAACAGCAGCGAATGCACTGATATTATTATGTGTGCAATGTGTATACAAGATAGTTCTGAAGAGCTATCTTTCTACTGTAAAGATCTCATTACTGCATTTCTTTGAGCAGTTGCTGCGGGTAGTGTTTTTGAATGATTTTGACTCAACCAACTGTCGCTTGCCGGGCAAGTGGGCCTGAAATAGTGGTACGTGAATTTCTTGTCATGTACGTGAATTGTACGTGAATTTTTTTTCTCAGATAGGGTGGACACCTTGTAGAACTGATTAATCCTTGCATTAATGAAGCCAATACAGACAACAGATAAGGCTACAGATGGGATAATTTGCGTTGCGTTGCATCAATGGGTTGACTTGACGGAAGAGATTCCACTCGTGAACGATTTCTTACTATTGACCTGAAA
Organism: Prostheceraeus crozeri; assembly: GCA_907163375.1. Lineage (NCBI taxonomy): Eukaryota > Metazoa > Platyhelminthes > Polycladida > Euryleptidae > Prostheceraeus > Prostheceraeus crozeri. The sequence goes on from CAJQUW010005500.1 coordinate 63,576, forward strand.
TGCGGGGATGAGGTCAGTCAAATAAGTCAATAGAACAAGACAAACAAACAAAAGTTGACTTCTTGTGTTATCTTGTGATGAAGGTTCTCGGTTGTATCTACCAGTTCGTTGTCCGGATATTCCCAGTCAGGATGATCGCTGTTCTCGTGAGATAGGAATGCCAACAGCGGCTAATAATAAAGACATTCGTCTTCGATTAGATAAGGAAATTCTTCCAATCTCTTCTACACAGGGATTGCAAAAATGTCGAATCATAAATTCATTTTGAATCAACAAGAACGAGGAACGTCTGTTTTCATTCAGTGACAAGGACTGTACACCTCAAGGGTGTTGACTGGGTACATCAAGCAGGGGTCATCAAAAATTAATTGAACCTCAATTAATTGATTGCTCTGAATTTCATTTATCAATTAATTTATTGTATTCAACTCAATATCAATTGATTGATTGTTTTCAATTCCCATTATCAATCAATTGATTGCTGCATGTCCCAATATCAATTGATTGATTCATAATCAATTAATTGGTTCAAATTTTTATTTTATCAAGTTTCACTCAATTGTAATATATAGCATTTACAATTCACCTAAGATTTTTGCTTCTTCTGCGCATCACTATACAAAATTCATTCTGCTGACTCAATTTGACACCTCTCAACTCTCTGATCTACTGTATATTCTTCAACATGATTGCCCTTACTTGTCAAGCTTCGAAAGTCATTATCCATGGTATTTGAAATTATGTTGATAAAGCAGCCTAGTAGCCTATTAAGCTGAGAGTTCATAGAACGATGATAATTATTGAAATCTGAATCAGTAAAATCAGTGAACATCAAAACTATGCGGATGCACAATGATCATACAATATTAATACCGGCATTTTAACTGATTGAATCGAGTTCCAATATGAATACAATTATTCTAGGCTAACTCTATTTTATAAAAATATAGGCCTACATGTTTTTCCATTGACTCATTAATATTTATCGATCAGTTAATTGATAAATTCAATTATCAATTAATTGATTGGGTACATTTCAATATCAATTAATTGATTGGGTACATTTCAATATCAATTAATTGATTGTCTGTAATTCCAATTACCAATTAATTGATTGCCCAGGAATCCAATTAAAATTAATTGATTGCCCAGGAATCCAATTAAAATTAATTGATTGCCCAGGAATCCAATTAAAATTAATTGATTGCCCAGGAATCCAATTAAAATTAATTGATTGCCCAGGAATCCAATTAAAATTAATTGATTGCCCAGGAATCCAATTACAATTAATTGATTGGACTGAGCAATTTAATTGCAATCAAATTTTGATGACCCCTGACATCAAGTGCTGCGTCACATCTGTGGAGACTGCTTGGAAGTCGATTAAAAATACAACTTCAACGGTGCTGAGATCGTCTTACTTTTAGCCCAAATGATCTCATTGTTGACTCCCAATGACACTTTCTGGTCTCGACCAAGCGACTGAATCAATTCTCTTGTCACGGAGACCAAAACCAAGGTTACACAACTCGATCATCAAGGTGTTATGCACTGCTGGTGCATTGTGAAGATAATGTCAATCATATCATTAACTAGTGGAATCATTTTGCTTCGCATGCTGAACCGGATAAGATATTTTATTTATTTATTTATTTATTTATTCCATTTAACGTCGATTGCTCCATCCATGTTGGGTACGACGATTCGCTTGTATGGCGGCTCTCCATTTCGCTCGGTCGTTTGCATCTTCGACACGGAGCCCGAGCGCTCGAAGGTCTTCGTTGATGTTATCGCTCCATGTCTTCTTTGGACGTCCAACTGGTCGGCGCCCATCCACTCTCAATTTCCGCACGCGCTTCACCCATTGACATTCGTCCTTTCTTTCTACGTGGCCACACCATCTTAACGACGTCTTTTATGGAGTCGCGCGATAGGCTCAGGCACACTCTAGCTCTCAGCTCCTCGTTTGAAATGCGGGGTGCGAGAGGAGGACTCCGCACACAACGGACCATCCGCATTTCGTTCACCTCAAGTCGCCTCAAACACTCAGCTGAAAAGGCCCAAGTCTCGCTACCATACAGCATGCTGGTGCGCACACAAGACTTATAGATGACTGCCTTCATTGAGAGTGCAGTTGCTCTAGATGTTAAAAAGGGAGCCATCTCACGAAACCTGCACCAAGCGCTTCGGATCCTCGCTCTGACTGCTGCACTTGCACCTCCGCCAGCATCAATGACATCACCGAGGTAACGGAAAGTATTAACTACTTCGTAGCTTTCCTCGTCAACCTTGAGATGATCGCCGTCACCAAAAGATGGAGCTTGATCGGCCCTTACTTCACCTTTACACCGGCGGCACACGAATGTAGCTGCTGCGGATGAAAGGCGGCCCACAATGCCACTGCAACGCTTGTGAGCCCAAAATTGACATATTGTGCACTTGATGGAATTGGAACCGACACCTTTGCGGTAATAAGATAAGTACTTATTATTGATTCCTCATCGACGGATCAAGTTATGTGAAAATACTTCTGGTTTTATGGGACCTGGCATATTTAATTCATTGCCAAAAACAATACAAAGTGCTGAATCACTTGACATTTTCAAGAGAGAATGTTTCAGTTTCTTTCTTTTAAATCATGCTCTTATATAACTCATGTAGTTTATTCTGTTCATTTTTGCTCATTGTATTGTTGTCTATGCGTTTGTCATTTGCTCGAACCCATTGAAAAAAGGACCTCGTCCTAATGGGTTCTCGAGGGTGAATAAAGATGATGATGATGATGACTTACGTAGTGAGTATTTGCGTCCTACGATGCACGTGATGAATTTCATGTACAAATGGTCATTTCATTCTATAGCCGTACTCTCAGACATGGTGAAAACTCCGTACATATTTCGGATCAATTTCATCGTGCTTTGCAAGCCAAAGAAGCATATTGTAACAATATTTATCCGGAATGATTACCGTATTTCTTTGAATAAGAGACGCGTCTCTTATTTTTTTCAGATCCCTGATTGATGCGTCTCTTATTCAAGGACGTCTCTTATTTATCAAATGTTCAAGTTTTCATTCTTTCATTAGAAAAAGATGTCTTAGTTTCTGTCTACTATTCTCTTAGGTAACCTTTGCATTCCTCACTTAGGCCTATGTCATGGGCAAATTTCGCCAGTAATTCTTCTTACATATATACGCTTTATCATAATTCAGATATTTGGAAATGAAAGGAGTTTTATGGTTTGTAGTAGCATATCTTGTAGACTCATCTAATACATTCATATACCAGTACACATTGGCCACTATACATGTATACTAGATCTGAATTTACCGAAACGAAAATACCGATAATCAAGTAATATTTACAGCAAAAGTTACCGACCAGTACATGACTCCAAATACAAAGGAAGCTACCGTATAATGCCTCCTTAAATGGTGGATGAAGTAACCTTAAGTAGGCCTGCATGTACGTATGTACAACAACAAGAAGCCTTATATATTATACAATATTGGTCATGATACCCGGTATTTACTAGTAGACTGACCTATTTTACTAAGATAAGTAGGCCTAATAATCGCTCAGGCGGATGTAGCTATCACATTACAATAGCCTGCATGTAATATGTCTATAGCAGTCTATTTTTTGTACATGCGTCTCTTATTTCAAGGGCGTTCATATTCAAGTGCGTCTCTTATTAAATTTTTTCCTGCTCACGGATGCGTCTCTTTTTCAAGGGCGTCTCTTATTAAATTTTTTCCTGTCACGGATGCGTCCTTATTCAAGTGCGTTCATATTCAAAGAAATACGGTATGTATTTGATCAGGGTTGCCAACTCGGTCACTAAAGGTCACTGTTTGGTCACTATTTTTTCCCAAGTCACTAAAAAATAGTGACACCTTATTTGAAAACTGAAAAGAATTGAACAATAAAAATTGAACGTGCTTCTCAAACGCGCTCCCTTCAGGAATCTGTTGGCGTCTTCAAAAGATACACACGAAATGAACTGAAAAGAAACATTCAAGCGGTGGACAAAGAGTTGAATGAGACGAGACAGCGAGTGGAGCATTTGGAAGAAAAGAAACGTCGCCTGCATTTGTAGCAATCTAGTGTGTCTACCCGTTACAACAGAATTTCTGAAACTATAATCGATTCAATGTTTTCGAATTGACTAAAAAACCCTTTTTCGCTCTTCTCTTGCCGATGTGACCAGTCAATGTTTTTAAGTAGCTTTGAAGCAAATTTTTAAGTAGAGTAAATTGCGCTTATTGTAATTGTAAAAATTGTGTGCATCGTTTAAATTGTAAAAATAAATATTTCACATTTTGGAAGTGTAATTTTAAATTATGTTAACGATCTGTGAAATGTGACTATGTCTTCCGTTGTATCTTTGGTTCTTGTTGGTTTCGAAATTATTTCGGTTAGTACTCTTGGAAGTATATTTACTTCTCTGCTAATTGTTTTCATTATATTGTGATTTTTTAACCTTACAAATATCCGAAGAATCCTTGATAAGTATAAGAAAATACAGATAGAAGTCAGTAATCAGTATATATCCGCAATTTTGATTTATCATTTATGTACATGTACATAATGTTCAAGAATCTTTTATACACGTATACTCGTACATTGTAAACAACGAACTTCATAGAAATTACTTAACATTTTGATAATGTATCCGAAATAAGATAAATTTATTATACGAATCAACTTATAGTAAATGCGTTATACACGTATACACTGCATTTTGTGATAATATGACATGGAAATAAACAAAAAACGACTAATAGAGTAAATATTGATCAACTTGCGTAAAACAGATTAAAATCATGTTTTTTCAAATTCTACATAAACCACGAAGTATGGTCACTATTTATGTCGATGTGAGTTGGCAACCGTGATTCTGATTATATGCATGTGTGACCGCAAGTGATGCAAATCTGACTATGTCAGCGTCATCCAAGCCCACGGCAAGGGGCAGTAGTGACGTAAAAGCTTCATTTTTTTCATTGTGACCGCCTGCGTGTTGGTGATACTTGAATCTAATTTCTTTCTTACTTTGGTTATATATCTGCCTCTGTCTTTATCTCACCCTTCATTGTGGCAAATTCAAACTTGATGATAAGATTTTGTCTGATTCTGGAGTAGATTTTACAATACATTGCTTATGATGTTCATCGATGCATTATCAGGTGCAAGACTAAGCAATGTTACTTATGGGTTACCTCCCCCCCACGTTTTCAAATTTGTCTAAAATGTGCAAAAATAAATTAACCGTCACTTCTGCTCCTAAAATAATAAAATAAAAAATAAAGTGCTTTCTGCTCTGACGATGAGGTCGGAAGAAGTCAGATCAAGCTGTCGGCATCGCTACACTTCAAGTGATCACCCCTAATTCAAAAACTGCTTGTCCGATTTGCGCAAATTATGGCATGTAGGTTGGAAATATCCTCAATTGAGTGTGCTTAAAGTTTTGTAGTGATTGATTCATTTCTACGGATTTTAGACAAGTTTGAAAACGTGAGGGAGATCACCCATAAGAATCGTTACGATTACCATGAACTTTTCTAAGTTTATAGGGCAATCGATCTGTATGCCTCAAATTGTGATAATTTCATTAAAAAAATGCCCATTTCATGTTCAAAACGTGTCTTAAACATGTCCCTAGTCCATTGAACGTTGAAAAGACTTGCTAAGGTCACAGGGCTAATATCTGTCACCGTTGCTCGCCATGCATGTCTTCTTTTCGTGTTGTTTTTCACATGTCTAGCTATCTGATGACACAAGTCTTCCTACAGAGCCATGAATCCACGCCCATGAATAGAACCTCGAATTAATCCCCACAAAGGACATGTGAATGCTCTGTTCTCGCACATGTGGATGAGTCATCAGCATTAGATGGTTTCCTGCTCAACATTCTCTTAATCTTCTCCTCAACACTCTGCTTGTCACATCTTGACTTGGAAATTCTCCGGAGGGAACGAGGAGAAAAATTGCCATCCAACCAAAGTGAATTATGCAGAAGACTATTTGGAAATGACTCAACTTCGAGGGTGATCGTTGTCCAGAGACATCACGATAGCTGATAATTCAATTTTCTCTCAAATGTTACTCTTGATGTTCAGGGGAAGGATTTTCCACAATCTGCAGTGGCACACACAGTCAATGTATGCTTTGAAAACTATCGTGGTGATGCGGAACGAAATGATGCCAATATTCTCAAGATCATCACCAAGGAGCGCTCTTAAGGAATGAATTTGGACAAAAGTATTTCATTGGCATTTCTTTTCCAACAAGAACTGCTTAGAATTCGGTCCAGGTTGTAGAGATGCCAACTTCCGGTTTGTCGGTCATTGCTCCGATGTGTGAACTGAGCTTTAAACCGTGTTAAGAGTGTTAATAGTGAAGTTCTCCGTCACCTTCGATTGTAAACAGCAGAACGATGATGAGAATCAGACATTTCCGGAACGCAGTGTGAAGAAGGATGCATCGTGCACCTATCTCAATAATCTTCTGATGTCTCCGCCTAGACTCGAACCCCGTCTCCTGGGCGCAGAGGGACACTTGTACCACAGGCCAGTGGACTAGTGATTAAACTCTTGGAGAGTACATTCAGATGGTCATCTTTTCGTGAATTAGTTGCAGCCCAATGTATTTTTCTGCACTTCCGGTTTGGATTCATTTCTAAAAAATGAGCGGCTCCATGATTCTGTCGTGGTTCATGATTTTTTAAAAATGCTTTTTATTTGTCTGCTAATCATTGAATAATAATAATAATAATTGATCTGTACTTCCATTCGTCTAATTTGATTTTATTATTCTGCAATTAGAACAGTCATTACGTCCAGCGATTCACTGAACATTTATTCTTCTGAAATTAACATGAAATTTGTAATTCAATATCAGTTTGCATCATTTTATCATGTCTGGTAGGTCTTTGGTCAAGAAATACAGCGGCCCGGAATGACGTGTCGTCAACCACCACAGTTGTGATTCGTTATCACATGATTAACAGAAAATCATAAAAAATACATTTTTTCTTATTTCATTACACATTTGTCGCATCAGCTCATACTTCACAAGAAACATTTCATAATGAATATGAGATCGACAGAATCACTATAACACTTAAATTTATTGCTTTGTTGAAAGGGAAATTGATAACGGGAAGCCTCATGAATCATGTATTTTTTGCACTTTCTTTGTGGATTCTTTTTCAGGCAGATTGCAATCTATCGAACTGGTCACATGAACATGATAGAAGTTCAGTCAGATTAGTACACATTGTCGCAGAACTTTGTCTCATTAATTATTCTTGTGAATAATCATTTCCAAATAGATGAGGACTGATGATGATGAAGAAAACCAACCAGGTTTTGGGCGTGATATTCCATTGTTTATCGTTTGCTTTTTACCAAATGTCAGTGTATTGGGCATTTGTTACTTCTCAGCGTTGTTCACCGGTGCTGTGGCATTGTGGTAGAGTGTTCGCTCTGCGTCCGGGAGACCTTGGTTCAATCCCTGGTGCAGTGGCCTTGTGGTAGAGTCTTCGCTCTGCGTCCGAGAGACCTTGGTTCAAACCTTGGTGCAGTGGCCTTGTGGTAGAGTGTTTGCTCTGCGTCCGGGAGACCTTGGTTCAAACCTTGGTGCAGTTGGGCCTTGTGTGTAGGTTAGAAGTGTTCGCTCTGCGTCCGGGAGACCTTGGTTTCCAATCCCTGGTGCAGTGCGCCTTGTGGTTAGGAAGTGGTGTTCTCTCTGCGTCCGGGAGACCACTGTTGGTTCAATCCCTGGTTGCCAGCATGTCGCCTTGTGGTATGAGTGTTCTCTCTGCGATCCGGGAGACCTTGGTTCAAACCTTGGTTGTGCAAGTGGCCTTGTGGTTAGAGTGTTATAGAGTTTGGTTCTCTCTGCGTCCGGGAGACCTTGATTCAACAACTTGATCTGGTTTTAAAATAGGTTCACCTCCTCATTGCTAGTTCCTACCAAACACCCAGTACAAATGAATGAGGGTGGGGTAAATGAGAATCTGAATATCCACGGAAAATAACACTGATCAGTTGATAATGTATTTCTTCAATGGGAATTCTCTCACTCTATTCCTTCATAACGGACATTTTCGGAAGTCGATAAGACACCTCACTCGATGTATTTTCGACCTGGCATACTTGCTGATGAACCACAACATATTCTGATGCTTCGTCTATATCGCAAGTGTTATAACTAAGGTTCGGATATCGCATGAATGCATATTATAATATTTAATCGAATATTTTATATTCGAATATTTATAGCAAATATTTTTAAATATTACAAAGGGGCCTATTCGTAGTTTAATTATTACACTGTACAGTCAGTCGCCTTTGTCCAAACCTCATCCGTTGTGATATCGCTTGCTACAATTGCAAGTAAGTATGTGTGCTTGGTTGAGTTGATACAACAGTCTGAAGCACGTCGAACGAACAACTGAGACTTGATCATCATAATACGTGAAGCATCCACCGAGTTCGAGCCTGATGTCAAGGCGCCTAGTTGTTAGACAACGTTCTTGCCAAAAAAACACAGGCTTGGACAGAACTGTTAGACACCCGATCATCAGACGTTTATAGCGTGCAAGAGCTAGCTCTTTTGCTCAAAAAGCACCACTGAATTCGGCTGATAGTTGGAACGAAGCTTTTCAAAGTACGAGCGCATCCTTACAGACATGCGAAGGCGTACTAACTGAAGAGGAGAACATTAAAGCTCACTTATTTGGTTTGAACAGATGAAATATACTTTTGATTTGTTTGTTGACTTCATTGTATATACAGCTTCTGTTCAAAAACGATTGGATTTTCCTTATTTTTGTTCGAATATTTTAAACGGTTAATGGGATATTTTAATCCAAATATTTCAAGAAAAAATTAATGAATATTTTTCACATTATAGATCGCGCGAAATATAGATCCGAAGCTTAGTTATAAGCTGTTTTTATGAAAGATAACTAAATATTGATTCCCGACCCCCTGTTTCCCCAAGAAGAACGGGTTTCAAGGAAGGTTGACCGGTCAGCCCACCGTGTGTGACATTTAAGGTTAACAACGGACTAATGCGAGTAATTATTACAATTTAACAGACAGAGAATAACTACGCGTCTTGGTGGATTTGAACCACCGACCTCTGACATTCTAGGCCAACGCTCTACCAACTTAGCTGTCGACGGAATCCTCAGTTGAAGAATCTGCGTAATTATATCAGATGGCTTCATTCCCCAAGACCATTGACTGTCAAGGCAAACTATTAATACTATTATATCAAGGCAAAATTAATAATTTCTTTATATTTTTCATGTAAAATCATTAAAACATCGCCAACTATCAGCGGATCTCATTTTCAGACGAAGAAGGACCATATTATTGGCATGTGAAGACAGGGACTATCCAGCGAGCTCCACCTTCAACTAGTGAACGTCCGATGCGGCCTTTGTCTTTCTGCAGCAGCGATGTGAGTCCTACTCAATATTCATGAGACGACATTTCACTTCTCTTCTCATCTTTTGCAGCTGAGTTCACCATCATCCTCCACTCCTGACCTCTCGCATTTTGCTTCATTTGCTAAACTGGAAGAGGCCTTCAACTCGGCTGGGATTCTCGGCAGTGATTCTAACTTGTGAGTAGAAACTTTCCTTAACAGTACGACAGGCAGGAAAATGCATCAAGTCGGGGATCAGGTGTTTGATTAGAAGGGCTTCTAAATATGTTATGCTACTGAAAATTAAAGTATTGACGTGCTGTGATCCAAAATGTCCCGGACTAGCCTAGTTGAAGCTATCTTCTGATAACGAAAGTCTGTTCCAGCCACTGAATTAAATATTTTGTTTATCTGCTTCGGTTTGCTAGAAGTGTCATTAACACGAAATCGACGGAACATTGAGGAACCTATTAAGTGGGCAAAAAGGAATTCCTAATACCTTACAGAGATAGGAAAAAAGTCGTGCGTCGCTTGCGGATTAATGTGAGTTCCAGCAAAGTGCTTCGATTGCCAAAATTCCTTCAGATTCGAAGACTTCAGATCATTGTCCACAAGTTTTCTCCATAATGTTGGCCCTTCCGATCATTATTAAAGAAAGTAGCAGGCGTACGAAAATTAGTTCACTTGATGATTTCACATCCTCTCCTCGGCATTGCTCACTGCATAGTGCATACATTGAATCGAAGCCAAGACAGGGATGTGTGTTCTGGTGTGTGCGAAGTGATATCACTGGAATACTCTGGTGCCCTCTGCTGACAGCTTATTGTTTGCCATTTCCAATAGCAAGTGATACACGAATTATCCATTCGAGAAGGAGCAAGTTGTCTAATTCGGTGATGTGCCATTTGGATATTAAGGTTACATATAATTCTTCCTTTCTAGGAAACCGAAGCGCGCACAGATTAATCTAATTCTGTGGTTCCAGCTGTTTATTTAAGCCTCTAAGCCACAAGAAATATGATTGTAAGAACATGCTTAGTTCATTTTATATTTTTTACTGATTTATTAAACTTATTGCTCAAATTTCAGTATTTTTCTAAGTTTATCTGTTTATGTACCTGTCTAACAGCATTCAGTTGATCCAACTTCCTAAGTTAAATTGATTTCGCTTACAAATTGGAAGGGCATTTGTTTATGACGTTTTACATTGTTCATCTGTCACGTGATTAAACGATTATTGATGTCATGTGATTCACATTCAGCAAGAACTCAGTGACTTGTTTATTGATTGTGCAGTCATCACGATGAATGTTTCAACCCTTTCTGCTATCGAATACCGAAGTGCAGTATGATTTCTCATGATCCGCGAATTCACTAGTAGTCACATTTTGAATGAATTGAACTTCGCTTATGGTAGTCATGCACCATCACGAACAACGGTGTACTTTTGGATCAGCGAAATCATAAGAGGGAGATAGTATGTAGAGCAGGACTACTCAAGTGTTGGTGGGCCACAAGAGATACCGAATGATGAAGTTAAGGAATATGAGGAATCGATAATGACGCGCAGGAGAATAACCGTACTTGAATTATCTAGGCAGTAGCGGATTAGTTATTGCTCTTGTTAAGGCATGGTTGAAGATCTTGGGTATCGAAAAATGTCCTCCCGTTTTGTGCCGAAGTTTCTCTCACCCGAAGTGATAGAAAACAGAGTTCAAGCGGCGCAGTCGCTACCGGGGAGCAGTTCTTGTGCAATATTCCAACAAAAGATGAAACTCCTTTATCTTCGTATCTACCATACAGTAAACAAGAATCTGCAGAGTGGCGGAAACCGGGCGAGTCCGCACTATTGAAGATGCGATCTGGAACGTCGCATTGTCGATCATTGATGCTGACCGTGTTTTGGAATGCCTCAGAGATTCAACTAGTTGACTTTGCTGACAGAACTATTCGTATGAACTGTGAGTACTGCTCGCAGCTGTTGTCTGATGTCAGGAAGAAGATTGGAAAGCCACGAAACATTCCTTTATTTCTGTTACACGACTATGCTACAATACAACGTGTGTGAAGTTGGCGGAACCACTCAGCGGAACCATTTTTTATTACGGACTAATTCTACTCGAGATAACTTCTACTTTATCAATTCCAGCCTCCTGATCACGAATCTCGGCTCAGATTTTGAGAAATTTAAGTTTAAAGATAAAATTGGTCTCGCTGTGAAGTTAGCGGGATCATTCAGCGGAACCAATTGCTGAGTCTCGCTCATAGGCGCATCAAGTCAATTTCTTTTTGTCACTACCTGATCCATTTCGTTGTGCTGATCACAAATATATACATTATGTTTAAAAACAATGCAATTTTCATGAAAAAATGGATCAGGTAGTGACAAAAAGAAATTGACTTGATGCGCCTATGAGCGAGACTCAGTGAAAGTGAGTTCTGACTCAGTCAGTGAGTGAGACTCAGGGAGAAAGTGACAAATGTAAACGGGTCACACGTAGAAAAATGAAAATAAATTGATTTTTTGGAATAAATGCTTTTCTCTTCTGATACTTTCTCCTGAAGAATATGGCAAAGTTTTTACTGGTAATATGTTCATGATTTTCAAGTGATAAACATAGAAAAATACTGAAATTTGAGCAATAAGTTTAATAAATCAGTAAAAAATATAGAATTAACTAAATATGTTTGTACAACCATATTTCTTGTGCCTTAGAGACCTAAATAAACAGCTGGAACAGTATTCGTTCCAGTATTCAGGAGATAGCTTCGACTAGGCTAGTCCGGGACATTTTGGATCACACCACGTATATCAAGTGCGGAAACTCTCCATTACTCTAATGTATTTTTAGTGGCGACAAATCCGCCATCTTTCTATAGCCAAGATCAATTCATTTCTATGACAAGTGAACTATCAACCTTGTATCAACATTCTACCAACCATAGAGATGTATCTTCATCTATGTATAGAGGTTTTCCTACACGACAACGGCAACTACCGAATCAAGAGCGGCACTTTAATTTCTAAAACGTTAAAAGATAAAATATTACGTCATTTCACAATTGAGAGCGACAATAATAAATAAACTGCAGCAAAATAGTTCAATTGTGTCTCTATCAGATTAGTGAGCGGCATTTCACGTGAAGAATAAATGATATCGTCGTAAATGTATTCGTCATGGATAATGCTCCGTGCCACAATAGAGCCCGTGAAGTCAGTTTGCGAGAGGGACACTCTATTAGGTACTTACCGCCATACTCTCCATTTCTCAATATCGCAGAGAACGCGTTTTCCATGTGGAAAGCGGCTTTCAAGAGAGAAGTAGCTGAGATTCGTGAACAGTTACACTACACTGGACAACAGCGGAATTTGACCTTACTGCAACTCGCCTCCCAAAACATGAGTGCCATCACTGCAAATAAGATGGGAAGGTCTTCCAGACGTATGGGCAGATTGATGCCTAGACTAATTAATCGCGAGGATGTCTTACAAAACCATCAATGAATATTACGGTTCTTGTTTCGTTTCATAATGGAATAAAAAATTTCAAGATTATCAAAACTTCTTCGTATTGACTTACCTTTTCCTAAAAAAAGTTTTTAATGACTTACTGTATTACCTTTATGAATTAAAATAATTATCAAACTTTTCCTTTTGACATATTTTACCTTTTCGAATTAAAAAAATTATCAAAACTTTTTGTATTGACTTACCTGTTAAATAAAATATAATTGAATATGAAAAGCCGTTTATGATTTCAGGTTGCCGCTCAATAAACTTATAAATCCATTAATAAACTCACTTATTATCATTACCGATTAAAAACAATATCATTCAATTGAAAACGCTGCTGATTAACAGAAATACCGTTGTTGCATCTTAAAACATATTCTTTAATCTGATAGTCGCATTGTCGAACTGGAAAACCTGTATTTGTTTTCCAACTGTCAACGGATAACTATGTAATTTTTCGCTGCTTCATAGTTTTGACATAGCTATTTCAATGGTATTCAGTTGTCCATAGAAATTAACAATACCATAGAAAGTGTACTATTATCTACTTCTATGCTGCTGTCTATTGCGATATCAAATAAAACTGTTAATTAGCGCTGGCTAAAAAGTAATATGATAGCTGTTGCCACAAACCAACCATTGATTTCATACTTTGCTGAAAAGTGCGGCAACTAAGTGGCTTACAACTTTTACTTAATAAATTCGAACAGTTAGCTCATCAGTGCTGTACATGTTCGCGTGTGTTTTCTGTTGTTTTATTTCACAATACAATTGTGGTATTCAGTGGTGCGCAACTGGTTGATATTACTCGCACATGAAATTGTGGCTCTTTTGATGGCTTAACGATGGTCATGTTCATAATTTCATTTGAAAGGAGATCCGAAGACTGGAAGCGAGAGTTTCATGTCGCCGTGCATGCTCAGATAGCACTCCGTAGGCATTGTGGAAAGACGTATTGACGCAGTGGTGCGGAAGCGGAATCAGGAGCATTGAAAACTAATACCTCCACTTCCGAGTTCTGACTGCATTGAAAGTTCAGTTCAGCAACTGAAAAATAGATTACATCTAAAAATAAATATTTATGATAGGCCTACTAATTAAATTTATAGAATTCCAATGTCATGTAGCCTATTCCCCTATTGTCTGCACTGCACATGACCGAATGTCCCCATTAGACTTTAAGGACAACAGCACTTGAAAATCCTGCGTCACGAATTTCTAGTTAAAATGAGTAGACAGCTGAAGAAAAGAACACAGTAGACAGGGCTGCTGAAAACTCTTCTTGCTTGCCCTGTCTTCACAGTGTGAATCAGATGGTTAGAAAGATTGTTTTTGATGATTGCAGATCCCCTATCCTTAGTGAGAGCTCTTCTACTGTGTCTGCTGAACAAACGGGATCTGGTGGACGAGCATTCCGCTTCTCGGTGCGATCTCTGGGCTGGGCGGTGATGACCGACGATGAATTAACGCCTGAACGTTCTTCTCAATCCGTCAACCGATGCATCGTCCGCATGGCGGCCGGCCGGAGGGACTTCAATGAGAGCGTTGGCAAATGGGGCGAGGTGAGCCAATTCTACATAGTGTACACTATTTCAGTGATTCATTTTCATGAAGTGCAAGTATCTATTTCTTCAAGAAATCACAATTTACTTCTGTGATTGTAAACATAACAAAGTTTATATATCAATTTAGCATCGAATAAGAGGAATTGTTGATGAATATTTGTGACGATTCAAAACATGAGTCTATTGCGATGATATTAGCCGGGATCTGGAGACCTACTACTTGCTGGAACTCCGACTCCGGCCAGAATGATACAACTCCGCATTCCTGGTTACTAGAAGTATGACAGATGACCTAATACCAATAATAGACTGCTATCAAGAGTTTCTGCAGGGAACGAGGCCGACAATGAGACTTTCACAGAATGATGTACACCTCATAGTCCGGCAGCCAGCACGAGTTTCTGCAGGAAACGAGGCCGAGAATGAGACTTTCACAGAATGATGTACACCTCATAGTCCGGCAGCCAGCACGAGTTTCTGCAGGAAACGAGGCCGAGAATGAGACTTTCACAGAATGATGTACACCTCATAGTCCGGCAGCCAGCACGAGTTTCTGCAGGAAACGAGGCCGAGAATGAGACTTTCACAGAATGATGTACACCTCATAGTCCGGCAGCCAGCACGAGTTTCTGCAGGGAACGAGGCCGACAATGAGACTTTCACAGAATGATGTACACCTCATAGTCCGGCAGGCAGCACGAGTTTCTGCAGGAAACACAGCCGCTCAATGAGACTTTCACAGAATGATGTACACCTCATAGTCCGGCAGCCAGCACGAGTTTCTGCAGGGAACGAGGCCGACAATGAGACTTTCACAGAATGATGTACACCTCATAGTCCGGCAGCCAGCACGAGTTTCTGCAGGGAACGAGGCTGACAATGAGACTTTCACAGAATGATGTGCACCTCATAGTGCGGCAGCCAGCACGAGTTTCTGCAGGGAACGAGGCTGACAATGAGACTTTCACAGAATGATGTGCACCTCATAGTCCGGAAGCCAATACGAGTTTGTGCAGGGAACGAGACCGAGAATGAGACTTTCACAGAATGATGTACACCTCATAGTCCGGCATGCAGCCAGCACGAGTTTGTGCAGGGAACGAGGCCGACAATGAGACTTTCACAGAATGATGTACACCTCATAGTCCGGCAGCCAGCACGAGTTTGTGCAGGGAACGAGGCCGACAATGAGACTTTCACAGAATGATGTACACCTCATAGTCCGGCAGCCAGCACGAGTTTGTGCAGGGAACGAGGCCGACAATGAGACTTTCACAGAATGATGTACACCTCATAGTCCGGCAGCCAGCACGAGTTTGTGCAGGGAACGAGGCCGACAATGAGACTTTCACAGAATGATGTACACCTCATAGTCCGGCAGATTTCTATGTTCTTCTTTCTATGTCTCGGATTTCTATGTTTCCTTGCCTTTCATTGATCAAACATAGAAATCGTTGTAAGTAATCGTGTAAGTAAACAATCAATAAAGCTGAAACGACAGAAAGCCTCAATTTATCTTCACAGGGTCAGGACTTGCTGCTGGAGTTGACGCCCACTAACTTACTGTTGATGGATCCTGTCTCAGAATGCATCCTTCACAAGCAGCCGATTATCGGGATCAAAGTCTGGGTGAGTTCGACTCTTCTTTTTTTTAGGTGCTGCTTTCTGACAGCAGTCCACATGGATCAGTATTCACACTGTGTAACTCACAGTAGTAACTGTATTCTCATCTCTGGTAAACCAATGATGAGTTATTGACACTTCTGTGCTGTTGAGGTAGGTTCTGCCTCCCTGACCTTCAACTTCGCCCATGACATCTTCCCTGACCCGCAGTGGACATCATCATGAAGTTGAATATCTTGCATACTTTTATATTTAGGCGTAAACATAAGACGCCGTCAGGTTTGCAATGCTTTAACCGATTTCTCGATTTCATTCGTGTTGGAGCCAGGGTAAACCGGATGGATGTTTCATTGTGAAGACATTTCATTTCGGAATATCCGATGCATCTCACATCCTCTCAAATTCTCAATTTCATTGTATCATGAAGATGTCCTGAAGGCTGATAACCAGCTTCTTTAGTATTTATTCCTAAGAAGGCGTTGAACACATATTTTTAGCCATTAAAGTCTGGCAAAAGACGAAGGAGGACGTCATGTTGGCGATGTTGTTACAAGAGCGACTGCTGAAGTCGTCTAAAATGAATTTCATAATCAATGAATGCAGATTCCGAGGATACAGAACATGTTCACCGCATGAGTGATTGTTGAGAAAGGGTGACATTTGAGTCTAGAGTTCGGAATAATATTTTTTTTAAGTAAAAAGTCCTTTTTTGACATTTTTGAATTTTTGGGAATATTTTAAATATTTTGATTTTCTCAAACATTCTTTAAATATTTCAAAGGTTTGTGGTACATTTAGGCTTACTCAAATACTTGAATTTCGTAGAAACCCCTTGATTTAATCATACGATGAAGGCAAAATAGTGAAAATCGGAATGCATCAAATTTTTGAGAAGCACTATGTTAGTTGGTAAAGTGCACGCGCTTTTGTCGCAAAAAGGAAGGGCTATATTATTGCGTCTGACTGATGCCAACGACATCTAATTCCTGCACTCTATTGAATTACAGTAGAACCCACTTATAACGGACTCCTCTTGCAGGCACGGACAAAAATTCCTATTATGTCTATATAAAATGCCTCGGTTATAACGTTCTACTCGGATATAGCAAACTCTTTTCAAGGGTCCGCAGAGCAAATTTTTATTTTTACAACGTACTTAGGGATGAAGGTACTTAAGTATTCTGAATCATCGAAACGAAGCTGACACGATTCTACAATAACTTGCTGCGTTTGATGATGGCAGCAACAGCTCTTGTCATTGGCTCGGAGGAGGACAACTTTTAGTGTCGAATCCGTCCAATGAGCAATCGATGGAAGTGAACTGGAATTAAGACATTGTCTGTGATGGTGTCTTCTTAACGCGAGATTGTTAATAGAGACTTAATAGAGAATTGTTAAGACACTATGCTGTTTTCTAGAGTAGGCATGATCATACATGTAGGGCCAGGGCAAACAAATAAGTGTACGTACATTACATGTACATGTATTTATGGTGATGCATAGTGAGAATTAGCTGGTCATGATTGATAGGACTTTACTATTGCAATTGACAACTTAATTTGGTGCAGATGTAGGCTTCAATACTTCTTATACAGTTTGTTCTTGCACACCTCGGATAGAACATACCTCGGATATAGCGTACCAATATTTTAGGTCCCTTGAAGTACGTTATAAGTGGGCTCTACTGTATTGTTGTCAAGTGGCGTGAACTCACTCGCAGACAACATATCTCCTCAACAGACTGCCAACTGTAATTTTGCGCCGATCACGAGCGTCAACGTCAACGTATACATTACGGTTTCTACTTACACAACAATTTCATCTGACAATTCCAGAAAATCTCTCTGAAATGCGAGTCTGCAATTGTTTCACCAATAAATGAAAATAGATAGGACCTACTTGCATTTTCACGTTTTTATTGTTTAGAATGCTTGGGATAGATGCTGAGTATCTAAATATGCTGATGGAATGAATTTTACTTTTTCCTTAACACTGCGGAATCTTTACTATAATTCACAGCATAATTTGATTTCTAAACATTTTAAATATTTTGAAGACTTTTTTTAAATATTCCGAGGTTTTGAAATTAATAAATACTTAGATATTTTTCCGAACCCTAATAACAACTCAATAACTTGACCTCGATAACACCTTCACAAGAACTTGATGTCCGACGGAGCGATTTCAAAATTCAAATTGAATGAGGACTGTTATAAATTCAATAAACGAATGCTATGAATAAGCGGAGTGTGTTGCTATCACATACTCCTTTAAAAGTTCTATTTTGTTGTCTATAATACGCAGCATGTTGAACAAACGTCGTGATAAGTGTGCAAGTTTGACGACCTCCACAAATTATTGAGGAAACCTCTGATTTGCATGCTTTCATTTCCTCCCTCAATGCGTTGACTGATCTTCTACCGTCTTATTTTCGCTGGCAGGGAGTCGGACGAGAGAATAACAGGTAAAGGGCATGCCAACAGTTCTCTATAAGGACAGCGCATGTGATCGGAGTGTTGTGTTGCGATCTGTTATCCATCTATGTTTTTTGCTTTCAGACAATATCCCTTTGTTGTACAGGTCCAGGCATTTACATAGTTTAGTCTCATGCAGCACAGATATCATTGGCTGCACTTTCTGCACTGTTGATCAGAGCGAGTGCAGTGCGGGCGAGCAACGACTTTTGTGGGCTCTGTGTGTTGTCGAGTAAGACATTAAACAACCAATGAAAGATATGGTTTTCAACAGGATTCCGCAAACCTGAGAATACAAGTCACCGCTACCGCTCCGTACATTGCCAAGCGGGAATCGACATCCTGACACTATGTTACAAACTTGAACGGTTCTATAGCATTTATTTGAAGAATCAATTAATCAAAGAAGCAACGTCCGACTTGGAAATTTTCACCTTTAATTGGTGTTTTTAAATAAGCTATCTACATAATGCAGCGGTGCGGTGAAATATATTGTCTTATTGTAGCCGAAGAGCCTTCAGAGCTATCGGAACCCTAGTTTACAATAACACGTGTAGAACGAGTCGAGGTGGTTCAGTGATGGTTGTTTTTGCATTTTTGGTGAAATTTGTCTCAAATAAGTACGCTCACAGAATTGGATTCATCTGCGCGCGCTTCGGTTTCCCAGAAAGGAAGGGTTATATGTAACCTTAATATCGAAATGGCACATCACAGAATTAGACAACCTGCTCCTTCTCGAATGGATAATTCGTGTATCGCTTGCTATTGGAAATGGCAAACAATAAGCTGTCATCAGAGGACACCAGAGCCAGTGAGAGATGCGTGCGTGCTGTGATATCACTTCGCACACACCAAAACACACATCGATGCGTGGCTAACATTCGATTCAATGTATGCACTATACAGTGAGGAATGCCGAGGAGACGATGGTGAAATCATTAGGTGAACTAATTTCCGTACGCCTGCTACTTTCTTGAATAATGATCGGAAGGGCCAACATTATGAAGAAAACTTGGGCGCAATGATCTGAATTCTTCGAATCTGAATGAATTTTGGCAATCGGAGCACTTTGCTGGAACTCACATTAATCCGCAAGCGACGCACGACTTTCTTTCCTATCTCTGTAAGGTATTAGGAATTCCTTTTTGCCCACTTAATAGGTTCCTTAATAGGTAAATCCTTTTAAACGTTCTGTATGGTCATCATTTTGAAATATCGCTCCTATAATCAATCAAGAGTATAATCAGACACATATGCAATTTGTAATGTCGATTTACAGAACCTGCATTACTCCAGCTTGAAATCAGAGGCCAAGAAATCTTACAGTATTCATTTTACTTTGAAGGATTCCCCTGAAGGATTTCAACAAATTTCAAAACCTTTCCATACTTTTGAATATCAGCATCCAAAATATCATCACACTATGTCATATTAATCATTTAGTGATTAATTGAAAAGTTCCAACGACATTTCATTTATCTGATAAATGACTGTCGCTGAAGAAGTTTTCGATGTGATTTTTTGCAGAAGAGCGCTAGGTTTCTTGACCACTAGAAGGAGAAATTATCCAATAATTAGACTTTCTATCTGTGAATTCTTCAGATGTTCTTGCAACCAGTACACCGACCACTTTCGATTATGACTCTGTGAACCAATTTTTGATTCGCATTCCAGTATTGAAAAATTGGAAAATAGTTGTCAATGACTGCTACAAATAGACACAGCATATTAATCCATGGAATAGTAGGCTATTTCACATGAAACAATGCCGCCATCTCACATGCAATTCTCTTCATGAAAATCCTACAATTTGCTGTCAACAACTCCCACAACCAACTTGGCAAATAGTTTGACTATGATTCAATGTTTTAGATCGAATCTGATCTACAAACCATAGATTTTTCCATGTGCCATCATTGCATACAGGCAAGATATCAAACTTCCATTCTAGTGAACTAGAATCCACTTCTATGCCCGAAGGTGCTGACCGTGGGGAATAGTTGTATTGACAGCTAGCAAAGACCGCACAACGGGATTCCTTCTGAGAGCACGTAAGTCCGAGAGCACGTGCATGATGACTGGGGTAGCGATAATTTGGTCTAACTACTTGGTGTCAGGGCTGCTTCTCGTTGTGTTCCTGGCCCTTATGAGGTAGTGCTTATGACTGAGCAGACACCCCTGCAATGTGTCTCTGAGACGCTAGAGGCAGCGGTAGTGATCACGTCCTGGTAATGTGGAGGATTTCTGACAGGGTTGACACAGGCGCAGACGAACCGGGGTTGAAGAGCTTGATGGAGACCTCAATTGAGTGTCCCTGTATGCCTGCATCCAACATGTCAGAGCATCCAATGGTGGTGCTGTTACTCTGCGTCCCACTCCACACGGGCTTCACTTGTATACTTGTAGTGTTGTTGATTGAATGAAGAATTTGTATTGATTATGCGATGAATTGTGTGTGTGATGTGTGACTGAAGTTTTGCCGTTAACTCATTCGATGGCCGCCCGCGTTGCATTCCTCTGAGGCACTTCTATATTCAGCTGTTGAATTTTAGTTCTCGCTTGTCTTTCAGTTATTATTTTCTTATTATAGATGTCTATGGGTTGAAAAACCAATTCATTGCCGCCTTGGAAATGTGTCTTGCTATCCACTGGCCACTTTTCACTATAAAGTATGCCTTTTTAAAAGTATTTGAAGAATTCTTTTTATTCCTGCGTGTTTCAGTTTCCCTGTTTTTCAAGATACCTGTCTTTCACCTGTTGCGATACTTTTACCGCGCAGGACTGCAGTCTATGTTAGGACAGGTTGATGCAACGACATCGGCTCATGTTCATGTAGACGGCGTGTATCAAGGTCAGAACCGGTCTCTGAAACCGAGTGGTTAGGGCTTAGATTGTTAAACATCAAACCTATACAAGAAACGCATGAATGGCCTACCGGTTCCCATTTCAATGCGCACTTTGATAACATATTTTCTACCATAGAATAGTCAGACCCACAGAATTAGATTCATCTGCGCGCGCTTCGGTTTCCTAGAAAGGAAGGGTTATATGTGGCCTTAATATCGAAATGGCACATCACAGAATTAGACAACTTGCTCCTTCTCGAATGGATAATTCGTGTATCGCTTGCTATTGGAAATGGCAAACAATAAGCTGTCAGCAGAGGGCACCAGAGCCAGTGAGAGATGCGTGCGTGCTGTGATATCACTTCGCACACACCAAAACACACATCGATGCGTGGCTAACATTCGATTCAATGTATGCACTATACAGTGAGCAATGCCGAGGAGAGGATGTGAAAGCATCAAGTGAACTAATTTTCGTACACCTGCTACTTTCTTTAATAATGATCGGAAGGGCCAACATTATGGAGAAAAGGTGTGCGCAATGATCTGAATTCTTCGAATCTGAAGGAATTGTGACAATCGAAGCACTTTGCTGGAAGTCACATTAATCCGCAAGCGACGCACGACTTTTTTTCCTATCTCTGTAAGGCATTAGGAATTCCTTTTTGCCCACTTAATAGGTTCCTCAATGTTCCGTCGATTTCGTATTAATCACACTTCTAGCAAACCGAAGCAGATAAACAAAATATTTAATTCTGTGAGTACGCTATCTGACCAAGAATACGCGTAATGACTTATTTAGGCCTATGTTATGACTCATAATAATGATAACTATTTTTTTAAGATGCAAGCAAATTGGTAACAGAGAATCTTTGAAATAATGACTCAAGCGAGCATAGCAATGTTGCAATAAGATGAACAGCATGATTACCGACTGAGTGCTGATGTTGTGAGATGTTTTCTCTCCGAAAGTGGATCATTGAACTTATTGTATGATGAAGTGAAATTTACTTCTTCACTTGTGAGAGAGTTCCAGTGATTTGCGAAGTCAATTGAGAAGTTTCTATACCGACGTTTAAATTCAGGTCTTTTGAGTCTATATTGATGACCGCTAGTTGACGCATAAAAGGATTGTACAAAGAGCTCGCCAAATATCTCATCCACTACTCACTTCAGCAAATTTATTATTGAATAGGCCCTTGGAGTTGCTGAAACCAGACGATATTGATGGGAAGCAGATGGGTTATTCAGTCAACCGGAGCAAAGCATACCTGATATGTAGGAACGACCTCAAAGAATTATAAGCTAGAACAGATCATCACATTATCTCAGCTAAATGTTGCTGGTTCATTGTCTTGAATCGGAATCCTCACCTTCCGTTGTTTACACGGCGAAGCACCCATTTACGTCCCACATCTATCTTCGACTTCGACAGAGACGTCTCCGTTCCAGTGATACCAGAATGCTCCTCTCTATCGGCGGCCTGCTTTCGGTTGGCGTTCTATTCTGATAGATGCATCTCGGATTTGGAGTTCGGTTCCTGTAAGCATTCAGTCGCTATGAGTTCATAAAAGGTCTTAAGGCTAGAAAGTGGCCTATCTGCGATTAAAAATATTTTCGCCAAAAACGAGTTTTTGTATTAAATGCTGGCTTGACGACTTTTTATTGCCCTGACCGCTGACCCACATCTTCACGATGTAGAGACCTTTGATAGTGCATAATGAAGGGAGAATGCTCTCACTCGCTGTGGTGCGTTTGATTTCGGAACGAGAAGTAAAACACGGCGCGGGCCCACTTTCCCGGCATTTGATTTCAAATCAGCTGCGTTGTAAGCCTCCTCTGAGATCTTAGATGAAGTGTTGGAGAATGTGGTAATCAGCTGGTAAAGGAGGGTGCGGTAGGTTGATTGGGTTCCGCACGTCGTCAAAGGCAGGACAACCTCAGCGGGAGACCAATTCAGGGATGATGTCAACGATTCGACAAACCTACATCAATGGAGATTAATTCTTCAGGCTTAGCAAGACGGTACCGATTCATCAGAGCTTAAGGAGTATGAATGATTACGATCTAGTCATGTCTGCAGTTACACGTTCATACAGCTCTTCAAGTAATGAACGAGATAACAGGTGAAATTTTCGATGCATCCCGATTGAATTTCTGTGGTTAAAGCTATTCCATAGTGGTGGTCAATGTTATGGTTGGCCGAACTTCTGTAGAATCTCAGAGAAATTAGGAGTTACCATGAATAACATCTCATTCCTCAATCCCAAAGCCGCATGGTGAGGCCGCTTCCCCTAATTCCGTTCCGAACGCATATTTCTAGCGTAGAGTATTCAGGATATCCACGTAGAGTAGTCACGATATCTACGTAGAGTAGTCAGGATGTCTAGCGTATAGTAGTCGAGATGTCCGACATAGAGTAGTCGAGATGTCCGCCGTAGAGATGTCAGGATATCTACCCAAGAGTAGTCACGATATCCACGTAGAGTAGTCAGGCTGTCTGTCGAAGAGTAGTCGAGATGTCCGACATAGAGTAGTCGAGATGTCCGCCGTAGAGATGTCAGGATATCTACCCAAGAGTAGACACGATATCCACGTAGAGTAGTCAGGCTGTCTGTCGAAGAGTAGTCAGTATGTCCGTCGTAGAGTAGTCAGGATGTCTACTAAGAATAGTCAGAATGTCAAGCGTAGAGTAGTATGGATGTCTGACCTAGAGTTCTCAATATGTCCGGCGTAGAGTTGTCAGGATGTCTGTCGAAGAGTAGTCAAGATGTCCGACGTTTGAGTAGTCAGGATATCTGTCGTAGATTAGTCAG
This sequence comes from Prostheceraeus crozeri, assembly GCA_907163375.1. Lineage (NCBI taxonomy): Eukaryota > Metazoa > Platyhelminthes > Polycladida > Euryleptidae > Prostheceraeus > Prostheceraeus crozeri. Next base: position 87,856 of record CAJQUW010005500.1, read on the forward strand.
GATGTCTGTCGAAGAGTAGTCAAGATGTCCGACGTTTGAGTAGTCAGGATATCTGTCGTAGATTAGTCAGGATGTCTGTCGAAGAGTAGTCAGTATGTCCGTCGTAGAGTAGTCAGGATGTCTACTAAGAATAGTCAGGATGTCCTGCGTGGAGTTGTCAAGATTTCAAATATGGAGTAGTCAGGCTGTCTGCCGTAGTCAGGATGTCTGGCGTAGAGACATCGGGATGCATGACACAGTTTCTTTCTGTATTTTCTTCCTTGATGTCTCGGCATTGGCATCTTCGGTCACTTGTCATTTGCATTATTCAGGGACTTCGCGTACGTGTCCAGGGACCGTTCAACTCGCAAATATCATTGTCACGTGTTTCGCTGTGAACATCCTGCCCGTCACCTGGCTAACTCGCTGTGTTCATTCTGCAAACATTTGGTGTTGGAGAGAAAGCGAAAACAGCAGAGCAAGCCGGATCCGCCGCCACCTCCTCCACCGCCTCATCGGAGGCCAGTCTCTCTCCCCGGAGTGGGCACTGCCGCTCTGTCTTCCATGGTGGAGGGAATTCGTGGTGAGCGACAGGCGAACCGAGGTAAGTTCTCTGACGTTCCTACTGCGTCATCTCCCTATAACTGTCCTTCTCTCGCCAGGTCTCGCGTTCCCAACTCCCATGGAGGAGCCGAAGAAAATCCTCAAATGCCAATACATTGGCAGCATGCCGGTCAAAAGACCGAATGGTGAGTGAGATTCAGGCATCTTGCATGCAAGTTAGCAAGATTCGTACGAATCGTGCAAGTCGTTAACGAAGCGTCTAATGTGAAGCGGTGAAAATCCATTTGTTGGAATATTTGATAATACTTCCTTACGAATGTGGATTTCAACACATGGTGGTACCATAGCTATTGAACTACTAGCGAAAACTGTCCCCTCATCTTCCCTATCTGCTCACAACTGATTATTATTCAAGCTCCAAGAATGAGTTGTTTATATCATCGGTGGAGATTGACAACAAATCACGATGATTGACTTGACACCAAATAATGAATTGGGCACATGAGGTAAATGATGATTCATGAACTTTCCGGCTATTTAAATAAAGCCTTGGTCTGACCCCGTTCAACGTTGACAAGGACGAAGAACGGGGAAGTAAGCAAGTAAGTAATACAGCCGATACGGACATTATCCATTTTAATTTCTTGTCTTGGTGAAGCAATCGGAAACGATAAAACCTTTGCCAAAAGTTATTTACGGAACAACTGCAACGTATTTCATTTTTATTTCATTTTCAACATGTCTATGCACGAGCCCAAAGAGTGAGAACACATTTCAGGGCTACCAACTGTCCCGATTTTTTGCCATGAGATTTAGTTTTCCAATTTTTTTGGATTTTTAAATTTGGATACTGTTTTTGCATTCGAATTTAGGTACTGTGGTCAGAATTTCTTATATACACTGCAGTCACGTGCATAGGCCACCTGTCTTCCTTTGAAATACTGTTTGCACTGATATTAAATATACATTCGATTTCTCTTTGGAAAAATGAGAGTAACAACATAAGGAAACACTCTAGTTGTACAAACTCAAGAAATCGTCCAACTCGACATCATAAGACTAAACTTGTGATTGTATAATTTAATGTATATTTTCGCATGTTATTTTACCAATTGTCTTTTCTCATTATTATTTCATTATTTGCCAATTATATTTCCTCACAATTAGGCCTGATATATGATAGCTGACGATCGAGTTATGTGAGTTTTGTATTCATGCTGTATTAAATCTGAAGTTCAAGATGAATCGCGTAATTAGTTTCTTACACTTTTAGCATGTCTTGCTAGTCACAATATAGTCATTTTTATCTTTGTACGAGAGCCTATTTTTCTATTAAATCGATTGGTTAGGAGGTGACGAAACGGAAATCGTCGTTAATAAGATGTAGATACTTTTCTTCTCTCATAGAATTTCGGTAGTTCATAACTGATACGCGTTTAAGTCTATGAAATATAAGAATTGTCGCCTAGTTAGGTCCAACAGAACAGATGAAAAACAAAACACACATCAAAATGATATAGTTACTTATAAAATGGAAGAAAAAGGTTTGATTTTTGTGTCCCGATTTTTAGCCGACGGTTTGGCAACCCTGACAGTTTGTTGATCGAGAACAATGCAATTAAGATGCATATCTTTGCACGAGTTGAGCAACCATCATAATTTTAAAGCGTCAAATATCTTCCTCTATTTGTTATGGGATTGTAGATATCAACGGTATGTATGTAGAATTGCATGTAGAATTTACTGTTTCAGAGGATGAAAACCTCTCTATGTGCTTATGTGTCTCATAATAGCAGAGTGCAATAAAGACTGTCTATTCCACTCTTTGGAAAGCATAAACTATCAGAGACTCGAACTTTGAAGATATCTGAAATTCGATTGGAGAAATCTGATATCGATTGGGAAATGTCTGAAATAGACATAGAAAAGGTGTAGTGTATGATTGCCTCTTTACAGCATTCCACGAGTTAGATATCTTAAGGGTCATGCCCGAGAGCAACATCGGAGCTAACCGTACTTCGATATTGGCCCAGCAACACAACAACTCTGTGGGAAAAATGCGATGTGAACTCTGATCAATGTCTATGTCGCAGAAAACTATGTGAGAAATGTCGAGGGTATGAGAAAATGCAATAACTGAGCATTGCACACAATGTAACGAACCTCGAGAACCTCGCGCGGCGACCATACGCAAACGGTCCCAAATCTGGACTGAAGCAATACATGGGAGCAGAGGAAATTTGTAGAAACTTAACCCAAGCCACAAATCTGGCCACTCACACGCACCCGCAGGTGATGATAAGAGTCCCATGTCAATCTAACGAGTTGGAATGATATGTTGAAGCAATCTCATACACGAATTGCGTAGAGAATTTTATTTGACGACGTGCTATGATGATCAAGGACAGATTGTGATTGACATGTCTATGATTATCAAGAGTATGTGAATAGAAATTTAGCTTCATCAAACGTGAAAATATCTATTCACAGATCTAGTCTATACTAAAGCAGGACAAGAGCAGTCATAATTGGCATAGATTGCGCTCCTTCCAGTGCATTGGAGTGAATATCATCTCCCGCGCGGGCAATAATCTGCTTTACAGGTCAAATAAAGCGATTGGATATCTACAATACATGCACCGAGACAAACAATGCGAGTATTGCTTATTCCTCCCCTAATATGAAACAGCTTTCTCATGTGTATGAAGGAGGCAATTTTGCTAAACTTTGTTGGAAACTAAAACAACATACAGCAATTACAAATCGTGAAAATTAGACGGTTCAATTAAACAGAAACTGATAAATCATAAACACTGTGACACAATCTATCATCGTACTGACTTGTAACCGACAAAGTTGATCGCCGATTGTGTCTAATGAACTGACACGATGTGCAATGATCCCCTCTTCTTGTAGGTGTGGAGCTGTTGAACGACGCCATTGAGAAGGTGCGGAACAGTCACCCCTGCAAAGACTGGATTCCGGTCTCCGTCACAGTAGCCCCATCTACAGTGAAAATCGTCCACGAACAGGTGACAGGACTTCTTGGGTTTCCTTTGTGTAAGGGTTGGGAGGAAGGACATGCAATCAAACGAAACAAAGCTCTCAGTAGAGGAAGCGAAGAGATATTTAAATAGAAAGCACTCTCAGTGGTGATAGGCCTCACGGAGGAGGCTGCATACTCATAGCTTATATTCTGTATTACTCTCAAAATTGCAGTGTAGACCTACTTTCTCCAATTTGATGAATTAGGAGAAACAAGAAGCAGGTAGTCAAAAGTTAAATTCAGTTTTTGCCACAGGTCCGACTAGGGTTGCAATATTTAAAATAATTGTTTTAATTATGCACTTTCGTGATTGGAATCAAAATAGGCTTATTGAAATTAAAATATGAGCGTCACGGACTTAATCATGGGCAACAAAGTCCAGCCATTAATACAATGGGTTTATATACAGCTAGTGACAGCTCGTCAGTTCATGCTTCCGATTGAGTATCGGACCATACGATTTAATATAGTTCGCTTCAGCGATCCTGGTAAGAACAGGGTCGCTGAAGCGATCAAGAAACTCAATAATAAAAGGGTCAAATTGCTATGAAATTGGACAATATGATCTGAGATGGCACTCTTATTATCTCCATTTGAAACGCTTCTACGATGTTCAGCATAACGGTCAGCAAACGGGCGATTTGTGGAACCATAGAAATTGACAACAATAAAACCTCTAGAATGGAAATTAAGCTTCATGCAATGCACAATAACGGCACATAAATCGCACGCATTTTCACTTAGATGCACCTGCCAACGTCTGTATCATTGGGTTAGAATCAGTCACATGAGTAAATCGAAGCTTTTAATTGGTTCTTCATGCCCCAACTTAGTTCCCCCGGATGTGCCGCGACCTTGAGTCAATTTCCATTCTAGCCAACTTCAGATAAACACACAGAAATAAACTGTTTATCTGAAGTTCAGCTTGTACATACAGCACCGTTACAGAGATAATCGAATCCACCGTAGCAGAAGTTGTGGAACTGCGGTGCTATTGCTGATTATCACCAGGAATTCCATTAAAAGGTTACTAAACTCATGATGATTGCATGTAACAGCAGAAATTGCATGTTCAATAGAAATATAAGCCAGATGGATGCATTGTTATCGAATACTGAGCTACCACAATGTCAAGAAGTCGAATTGCAGAACAAGACAAGCGTCGGATAATTGAGGCCTTCACAAATGGTGATGACTATGTTCAAACAGCTACACTTCTTGGTATCGGCAGAACAACAGCCTGGGGAATCATCCGGCGATTCCAGCTGACTGGACTTGTGGTTCGTCCATGTGGTGGAGCAAGAAACACGAAAGTTGACAATGAGATGATTGCTAAAATGATGGAGATCGTGGAGGAACATGCCGAATACACCTTGGTTCAGATCAACACCGAATTAAGATCTGCTGTTCCACATAAGCCAGTGGTTACCGAATCAACTATTGCTAAGACATTATAGACATTATTTAGAACAACCAATTTATGCTGCAACATCAAGATGTAACAACTCATCAGTAAAAGTGCATGTAAGCCTATAGGAAATAATATATAGACATGTGGATAGCAAGGTGTTCTTCTATTGCGCTGCATTTTAATTAGTCAGGTTCATCAATTCTGAAATACATGAATTGTTGGGATATCAGCTGGGGATGCTGTATGCACTGCACAGGCGCTTTCAAGCAAAAAAATAGACTTCATTCAAAATAGATCGTATGTTTAATTGTGTATTGACAATGCTGAATTGAGTGGTAGGATTCCTAATTGGCATTTGCTATTCAAATATTGCTGTCATTACTGTTTTCGCAAGATCTCTGATGAATTACCAGATGTCACTCTTGATGTGACCCATCTCTCAATGAAAATATCTATGTCATCAATTGAATTCTCGATGTCTTCATTTGAAGTCCCTGTGTCACTATTGAAATCACTAGTTCATGTTAGTTGTTTTACATGTCACTGATGAAGTCCAAAACCTGTAACTGGTAAGATATGTTAGGCAATGTTCTCATTATGAATGTGTATCTCTATGAAGCAGATCTTTTAAGCTTATTAGTATTATATTGTGCTTTTCTATTCTTTTCATCAATGTTTTATTATTCACCAAGTCTTTTAAGGAAGATTCACTTTTAGAGGTTCAATTCAGCTTAAATACTACCACAATTTTCGTCAAATGAAGAATAAGATATGAAATATACAAAAACATTTTAAAATTTAGATGGATAAAAAGCATTTTTTGCAACCCTAGGTGAGGCACAGATTGGAATGTATTGATGAATTTGACATCACAAATTCCATTGTAAATAAAATTTGTCTTCTCCACAGACGTCTGAAGTCCTGGCAGAGTGCAGGGTTCGATTTCTCTCCTTTATGGGCATTTCCATGTCCAGCGTCAAGTAAGTATTACAGAGCCACTAAAATCAAATCATGAGAATTTATGCTCATAATTCATTTTTCATTGCAGGCTTTGTGGCTTCATCATTCATACTGCCCAAAACACATTCATCGCTCACGTCCTTTACTCAGAACCAACCTGCGGGATTCTTTGCAAAACCATTGAAGCTGCATGCACGGTGAGTAGGGGTTGGGGGGAAGGACAGGCAGGTGTGGTGTAGGGGTTGGGAGGAAGGACAGGCAGGTGTGGTGTAGGGGTTGGGAGGAAGACAGGCAGCAGGTGTGGTGTAGGGTTGGGAGGAACGACAGGCAGCAGGTGTGGTGTAGGGGTTGGGAGGAAGGACAGGCAGGTGTGGTGTAGGGGTTGGGAGGAAGGACAGTGTGGTGTAGGGGTTGGGAGGAAGGACAGGCAGGTGTGGTGTAGGGGTTGGGAGGAAGGACAGGCAGCAGGTGTGGTGTAGGGGTTGGGAGGAAGGACAGGCAGGTGTGGTGTAGGGGTTGGGAGGAAGGACAGGCAGCAGGTGTGGTGTAGGGGTTGGGAGGAAGGACAGGCAGCAGGTGTGGTGTAGGGGTTGGGAGGAAGGACAGTCAGGTGTGGTGTAGGGGTTGGGTGGAAGGACAGGCTGCAGGTGTGGTGTAGGGGTTGGGAGGAAGGACAGGCAGGTGTGGTGTAGGGGTTGGGAGGAAGGACAGGCAGCAGGTGTGGTGTAGGGGTTGGGAGGAAGGACAGGCAGCAGGTGTGGTGTAGGGGTTGGGAGGAAGGACAGGCAGGTGTGGTGTAGGGGTTGGGAGGAAGACAGGCAGCAGGTGTGGTGTAGGGGTTGGGAGGAAGGACAGGCAGGTGTGGTGTAGGTGTTGGGAGGATGGACAGGCAGCAGGTGTGGTATAGGGATTGGGAGGAAGGACAGGCAGCAGGTGTGGTGTAGGGGTTTTGAGGATGGACATGCAGCAGGTGTGGTGTAGGGGTTTGGGATTGGGTTGGAAGGACAGGCAGCAGGTGTGGTGTAGGGGTTGGGAGGAAGGACAGGCAGCAGGTGTGGTGTAGGGGTTGGGAGAGAGGACAGGCAGGCAGGTGTGGTGTAGGGGTTGGGATAAGGACAGGGCAGCAGTTTTGTAGGGTTGGGGAAGGACAGGCAGCAGGTGTGGTGTAGGGGTTGGGATGAAGGACAGGCAGCACAGGTGTGGTGTAGGGTTGGGAGGAAGGACAGGCAGCATGTGTGGTGTAGGGGTTATGGGAGGAAGGACAGGCAGCAGGTGTGGTGTAGGGTTGGGAGGAAGGACAGGCAGCAGGTGTTGTGTAGGGGTTGGGAGGAAGGACAGGCAGCAGGTGTTGTAGGGGTTGGGAGAAGGATCAGGCAGCAGGTGTGTGTAGGGGTTAGGGAGGAAGGACAGGCAGCAGGTGTGGTGTAGGTGTTGGGAGGATGGACAGGCAGCTGGTGTGGTTTAGGGCTTGGGAGGAAGGACAGGCAGCAGGTGTGGTGTAGGGGTTTTGAGGATGGACATGCAGCAGGTGTGGTGTAGGGGTTGGGAGGAAGGACTGGCAGCAGGTGTGGTGTAGGGGTTGTGAGGAAGGACAGGCAGCAGGTGTGGTGTAGGGTTGGGAGGAAGGACAGGACAGCAGGGTGTGGGTGTAAGGGGTTGGGAGGAAGGACAGGAATGTGAGTTGTAGGGGTTGGGAGAAAGGACAGGCAGGTGTGTTGTAGAGGTTGGGAGGAAGGACACGCAGCAGGTGGTGGTGTAGGTTGGGAGGAAGGACAGGCAGCTAGGTGTGGTGTAGGCGGGAGGAAGGACAGCAGGTGTGGGTGTACTGGGAGGAAGGACAGGCAGCAGGTGTGGTGAAGGGGACGGGAGGAAGGACAGGCAGGTGTGTGAGGGTTGGAGGAAGGAACAGACAGCAGGTGTTAGGCGGTGTTGGGAGGAAGACAGGCAGCAGGTGTGGTGTAGGGTTGGGAGGAAGGACAGGCAGCAGTGTGGTGTAGGGGTATGGAGGAAGGAACAGGCAGCAGGTGTGGTGTAGGGGTTGGGAGGAAGGACAGGCAGCAGGTGAGGTGTAGGGGTTGGGAGGAAGGACAGGCAGCAGTGAGTGGGTAGGGGTGGGAGGAAAGACAGGCGGCAGTTGTGGTGTAGGGGTTGGGAAGGAAGGACAGGCAGCTGGTGTGGTGCAGGGATTTGGGAGGAAGGACAGGCAGCAGGTGTAGTGTGTGGGTTGGGAGGAAGGACAGGCTGGTGTGGTGTAGGGATTTGGGAGGAAGGACAGGCAGCAGGTGTAGTGTGTGGGTTGGGAGGAAGGACAGGCAGCAGGTGTGCTGTAGTAGGGTTGGAGGAAGGAACAAGGCAGCAGTTTGGTGTAGGGGTAGGGAGGAAGAGGACAGGCAGCAGGTGTGGTGGTAAGGGGTTGGGAGAAGGACACTAGGCGAGCAGGTGTGGTGTAGGGGTTTGGGAGGAAGGACAAGTCAGGTGTGGTGTAGGGTTGGAGGAAGGACAAGGCAGCAGGTGTGTTGTAGGGGTTGGGAGGAAGGACAGGGCAGCAGTTGTGGTGTAGGGGTTGGAGGAATGAAACAGCCAGCATGTGTGGTGTAGGGGGTTTGGGAGAAGGACAAGGACAGGCAGCAGGTGTGGTGTTAGGGGTTGGGAGGAAGGACAGGCAGCAGGTGTGGTGTAGGGGTTGGGAGAAGGACAGGCAGCAGGTGGAGACACAGACCTGGTGTAGGGGTTGGGAGGAAGGACAGGCAGCAGGTGTGGTGTAGGGGTTGGGAGGATAAAAAAAAGGACAGCAGCAAGGTGTGGTGTAGGGGTTGGAGGAAGGACAGGCAGGTGTGGTGTAGGGGTTGGGAGGAAGGACAGGCAGCAGGTGTGGTGTAGGTGTTGGGAGGAAGGACAGGCAGCAGGTGAGGTGTAGGGTTTGGAGGCAAGGACAGACAGCAGTGTGGGTAGGGGTTGGAGAGGAGACAGGCAGCAGGTGTGGTTAGGGTTGGGAGGAAGGACAGGCAGCAGGTGTGGTGTCGGGGTTGGGAGGAAGGACAGGCAGCAGGTGGGGTGGGGGGGGTGGGAGGAAGGACAGGCAGCAGGTGTGGTGTAGGGGTTGGGAGGAAGGACAGGCTGGCTGGTGTGGTGTAGGGGTTGGGAGGAAGGACAGGCAGGTGTGGTGGAGGTTGGGAGGAAGGACAGGCAGCAGGTGTGGTGTAGGGGTTGGGAGGAAGGACAGGCAGCAGGTGTTGTGTAGGGGTTGGGAGGAAGGACAGGCAGCAGGTTTGGTGTATGTAGGGATTGGGAGAAGGACAGACAGGTGTGGTGTAGGGGTTGGGAGGAAGGACAGGCAGCAGGTGTGGTGTAGGGGTTGGGAGGAAGTACAGGCAGCCGGTGTGGTGTAGGGGTTGGGAGGAAGGACAGGCTGGTGTGGTGCAGGGATTGGGAGGAAGGACAGGCAGCAGGTGTAGTGTAGGGGTTGGGAGGAAGGACAGGCAGCAGGTGTAGTGTGTGGGTTGGGAGGAAGGACAGGCGGCTGGTGTGGTGTAGGGATTTGGGAGGAAGGACAGGCAGCAGGTGTGGAGTGGAGGTTTGGAGGAAGAACAGGCGGCTGGTGTGGTGTAGGGGTTGGGCGGAAGGACAGGCAGGTGTGGTGCAGGGATTGGGAGGAAGGACAGGCAGCTGTGGTGCAGGGATTGGGAGGAAGGACAGGCAGCAGGTGTGGTGTAGGGGTTGGGATGAATGACAGCAGCAGTGTGTGTAGGGGTTGGAGAAGGACAGGCAGCAGGTGTGGTGTAGGGGTTGGGATGAATGACAGGCAGCAGGTGTGGTGTAGGGGTTGGGAGGAAGGACAGGCAGCAGGTGTGGTGTAGGGGTTGGGAGGAAGGACAGGCAGCAGGTGTGTTGTAGGGGTTGGGAGGAAGGACAGGCAGCAGGTGTGGTGTAGGGGTTGGGAGGAAGGACAGGCAGGTGTGGTGTAGGGGTTGGGAGGAAGGACAGGCAGCAGGTGTGGTGTAGGGGTTGGGAGGAAGGACAGGCAGCAGGTGTGGTGTAGGGGTTGGGAGGAAGGACAGGCAGCATGTGTGGTTGTAGGGGTTGGGAGGAAGGACAGGCAGCAGGTTGTGGTGTTGGGGTTGGGTGGAAGGACAGGCTGCAGGTGTGGTGTTGGGGTTGGGAGGAAGGACAGGCTGCTGGTGTGGTGTAGGGGTTGGGAGGAAGGACAGGCAGCAGGTGTGGTGTAGGGGTAGGGAGGAAGGACAGGCAGCAGGTGTGGTGTAGGGGTCGGGAGGAAGGACAGGCAGGTGTGTTGTAGGGTTTGGGAGGAAGGACACGAAGGTGTGGTGTAGGGGTTGGGAGGAAGGACAGGCAGCAGGTGTGGTGTAGGGGTTGGGAGGAAGGACAGGCAGCAGGTGTGGTGTAGGGGTTGGAGGAAGGACAGGCAGCAGGTGTGGTGTAGGGGTTGCGATGAAGGACAGGCAGCAGGTGTGGTGTAGGGGTTGGGAGGAAGGACATGCAGGTGTGGTGTAGGGGTTGGGAGGAAGGACAGGCAGCAGGTGTGGTGTAGGGGTTGGGAGGAAGGACAGTGTGGTGTAGGGGTTGGGAGGAAGGACAGGCAGCAGGTGTGGTGTAGGGGTTGGGAGGAAGGACAGGCAGGCAGGTGTGGTGTAGGGGTTGGGAGGAAGGACAGGCAGCAGGTGTGGTGTAGGGGTTGGGAGGAAGGACAGGCAGCAGGTGTGGTGTAGGGGTTGGGAGGAAGGACAGGCAGCAGGTGTGGTGTCGGGGTTGGGAGGAAGGACAGGCAGGTGTGGTGTAGGGGTTGGGAGGAAGGACAGGCAGCAGGTGTGGTGTAGGGGTTGGGAGGAAGGACAGGCAGCCGGTGTGGTGCAGGGATTGGGAGGAAGGACAGGCGGCTGGTGTGGTGTAGGGATTTGGGAGGAAGGACAGGCAGCAGGTGTGGTGTAGGGGTTGGGAGGAAGGACAGGCAGCAGGTGTGGTGTAGGGGTTGGGAGGAAGGACAGGCAGATGTTTGGGGGAGGGGGTGGGAGGAAGGACAGTAAGCTGTTGTGTAGGTGTTGGGAGGAAGTACAGGCAGCAGGTGTGGTGTAGGGGTTGGAGGAAGGACAGGCAGCAGGTGTGGTGTAGGGGTTGGGAGGAGAGGACAGCAGCAGGTGTGGTGTAGGGGTTGGGAGGATGGACAGGCAGCAGGTGTGGTGTAGGGGTTGGGAGGAAGGACAGGCAGGTGTGGTGTAGGGGTTGGGAGGAAGGACAGGCAGCAGGTGTGGTGTAGGGGTTGGGAGGAAGGACAGGCATAGGTGTGGTGTAGGGGTTGGGAGGAAGGACAGGCAGCAGGTGTGGTGTAGGGGTTGGGAGGAAGGACAGGCAGCAGTTGTGGTGTAGGGTTGGGAGGAAGGACAGGCAGCAGGTGTGGTGTAGGGGTTGGGAGGAAGGACAGTCAGCGGTGTGGTGTAGGGGTTGGGAGGAAGGACAGGCAGCTGGTGTGGTGCAGGGATTGGGAGGAAGGACAGGCTGGTGTGGTGTAGGGATTGGGAGGAAGGACAGGCGGCTGGTGTGGTGCAGGGATTGGGAGGAAGGACAGGCAGCAGGTGTATTGTAGGGGTTTGGGAGGAAGGACAGGCAGCAGGTGTATTGTAGGGGTTGGGAGGAAGGACAGGTTGGTGTGGTGTAGGGATTGGGAGGAAGGACAGGTTGGTGTGGTGCAGGGATTGGGAGGAAGGACAGGCAGCAGGTGTGGTGTAGGGGTTGGGAGGAAGGACAGGCAGCAGGTGTGGTGTAGGGGTTGGGAGGAAGGACAGGCAGCAGGTGTGGTGTAGGGGTTGGGAGGAAGGACAGGCAGCAGGTGTGGTGTAGGGGTTGGGAGGAAGGACAGGCAGCAGGTGTGGTGTAGGAGTTGGGGGAAGAACAGGCAGCAGGTGTGGTGTAGGGGTTGGGAGGAAGGACAGGCAGGTGTGGTGTAGGGGTTGGGAGGAAGGACAGGCAGCAGGTGTGGTGTAGGGGTTGGGAGGAAGGACAGGCAGCAGGTGTGGTGTAGGGGTTGGGAGGAAGGACAGGCAGCAGGTGTGGTGTAGGGGTTGGGAGGAAGGACAGGCAGCAGGTGTGGTGTAGGGGTTGGGAGGAAGACAGGCAGCAGGTGTGGTGTAGGGGTTGGGAGGAAGGACAGGCAGCAGGTGTGGTGTAGGGGTTGGGATGAAGGACAGGCAGGTGTGGTGTAGGGGTTGGGAGGAAGGACAGGCAGCAGGTGTGGTGTAGGGGTTGGGAGGAAGGACAGGCAGCAGGTGTGGTGTAGGGGTTGGGAGGAAGGACAGGCAGCAGGTGTGGTGTAGGGGTTGGGAGGAAGGACAGGCAGCAGGTGTGGTGTAGGGGTTGGGAGAGAGGACAGGCAGGCAGGTGTGGTGTAGGGGTTGGGAGGAAGGACAGGCAGCAGGTGTGGTGTAGGGGTTGGGAGGAAGGACAGGCAGCAGGTGTGGTGTAGGGGTTGGGAGAGAGGACAGGCAGCAGGTGTGGTGTAGGGGTTGGGAGGAAGGACAGGCAGCAGGTGTGGTGTAGGGGTTGGGAGGAAGGACAGGCAGCAGGTGTGGTGTAGGGGTTGGGAGGAAGGACAGGCAGCAGGTGTGGTGTAGGGGTTGGGAGGAAGGACAGGCAGCAGGTGTGGTGTAGGGGTTGGGAGGAAGGACAGGCATAGGTGTGGTGTAGGGGTTGGGAGGAAGGACAGGCAGCAGGTGGTGTAGGGTTGGGAGGAAGGACAGGGCAGCAGGTGTGGTGTAGGGTTGGGAGGAAGGACAGGCAGCAGGTGTGGTGTAGGGGTTGGGAGGAAGGACAGGCAGCAGGTGTGGTGTAGGGGTTGGGAGGAAGGACAGGCAGCAGGTGTGGTGTAGGGGTTGGGAGGAAGGACAGGCAGGCTGCCGTGGTGCAGGTTGGGAGGAAGGACAGGCAGCAGGTGTGGTGTAGGGGTTGGGAGGAAGGACAGGCAGCAGGTGTGGTGTAGGGGTTGGGAGGAAGGACAGGCAGCAGGTGTGGTGTAGGGGTTGGGAGGAAGGACAGGCAGCAGGTTGGTGGTGGTGTAGGGGTTGGGAGGAAGGACAGGCAGCAGGTGTGGTGTAGGGGTTGGGAGAGAGGACAGGCAGCAGGTGTGGTGTAGGGGTTGGGAGGAAGGACAGGCAGCAGGTGTGGTGCAGGGGTTGGGAGGAAGGACAGGCAGGTGTGGTGCAGGGGTTGGGAGGAAGGACAGGCAGGTGTGGTGCAGGGGTTGGGAGGAAGGACAGGCGGCTGGTGTGGTGCAGGGATTGGGAGGAAGGACAGGCTGGTGTGGTGCAGGGATTGGGAGGAAGGACAGGCGGCTGGTGTGGTGCAGGGATTGGGAGGAAGGACAGGCAGCAGGTGTGGTGTAGGGGTTGGGAGGAAGGACAGGCAGCAGGTGTGGTGTAGGGGTTGGGAGGTAGGACAGGCAGCAGGTGTGGTGTAGGGGTTGGGAGGAAGGACAGGCAGCAGGTGTGGTGTAGGGGTTGGGAGGAAGGACAGGCAGGTGTGGTGTAGGGGTTGGGAGGAAGGACAAGCAGCAGCTGCGGTGTTGGGGTTGGGAGGAAGGACAGGCAGCAGGTGTGGTGTAGGGGTTGGGAGGAAGGACAGGCAGCAGGTGTGGTGTAGGGGTTGGGAGGAAGGACAGGCAGGTGTGGTGTAGGGGTTGGGAGGAAGGACAGGCAGCAGGTGTGGTGTAGGGGTTGGGAGGAAGGACAGGCAGCAGGTGTGGTGTAGGGGTTGGGAGGAAGGACAGGCAGGTGTGGTGTAGGGGTTGGGAGGAAGGACAGGCAGCAGGTGTGGTGTAGGGGTTGGGAGGAAGGACAGGCAGCAGGTGTGGTGTAGGGGTTGGGAGGAAGGACAGGCAGCAGGTGTGGTGTAGGGGTTGGGAGGAAGGACAGGCAGCAGGTGTGGTGTAGGGGTTGGGAGGAAGGACAGGCAGCAGGTGTGGTGTAGGGGTTGGGAGGAAGGACAGGCAGGTGTGGTGTAGGGGTTGGGAGGAAGGACAGGCAGCAGGTGTGGTGTAGGGGTTGGGAGGAAGGACAGGCAGCAGGTGTGGTGCAGGGTTGGGAGGAAGGACAGGCAGCAGGTGTGGTGTAGGGGTTGGGAGGAAGGACAGGCAGCAGGTGTGGTGTAGGGGTTGGGAGGAAGGACAGGCAGCAGGTGTGGTGTAGGGGTTGGGAGGAAGGACAGGCAGCAGGTGTGGTGTAGGGGTTGGGAGGAAGGACAGGCAGCAGGTGTGGTGTAGGGGTTGGGAGGAAGGACAGGCAGCAGGTGTGGTGTATGGGTTGGGAGGAAGGACAGGCAGCAGGTGTGGTGTAGGGGTTGGGAGGAAGGACAGGCAGCAGGTGTGGTGTAGGGGTTGGGAGGAAGGACAGGCAGCAGGTGTGGTGTAGGGGTTGGGAGGAAGGACAGGCAGCAGGTGTGGTGTAGGGGTTGGGAGGAAGGACAGGCAGCAGGTGTGGTGTAGGGGTTGGGAGGAAGGACAGGCAGCAGGTGTGGTGTAGGGGTTGGGAGGAAGGACAGGCAGCAGGTGTGGTGTAGGGGTTGGGAGGAAGGACAGGCAGCAGGTGTGGTGTAGGGGTTGGGAGGAAGGACAGGCAGCAGGTGTGGTGTAGGGGTTGGGAGGAAGGACAGGCAGCAGGTGTGGTGTAGGGGTTGGGAGGAAGGACAGGCAGCAGGTGTGGTGTAGGGGTTGGGAGGAAGGACAGACAGCAGGTGTGGTGTAGGGGTTGGGAGGAAGGACAGGCAGCAGGTGTGGTGTAGGGGTTGGGAGGAAGGACAGGCAGCAGGTGTGGTGTAGGGGTTGGGAGGAAGGACAGGCAGCAGGTGTGGTGTAGGGGTTGGGAGGAAGGACAGGCAGGTGTGGTGTAGGGGTTGGGAGGAAGGACAGGCAGCAGGTGGGGTGTAGGGGTTGGGAGGAAGGACAGGCAGCAGGTGTGGTGTAGGGGTTGGGAGGAAGGACAGGCAGCAGGTGTGGTGCAGGGGTTGGGAGGAAGGACAGGCAGCAGGTGTGGTGCAGGGATTGGGAGGAAGGACAGGCTGGTGTGGTGTAGGGATTTGGAAGGAAGGACAGGCAGCAGGTGTGGTGTAGGGATTTGGAAGGAAGGACAGGCGGCTGGTGTGGTGCAGGGATTGGGAGGAAGGACAGGCGGCAGGTGTGGTGTAGGGATTTGGAAGGAAGGACAGGCAGCAGGTGTGGTGTAGGGATTTGGGAGGAAGGACAGGCAGGTGTGGTGTGCAGGTGTGGTGTATGGGTTGGGAGAAGGACAGGCAGCAGGTGTGGTGTAGGGGTTGGAGGAACGACAGGCAGCAGGTGTGGTGTAGGGTTGGGAGAAGGACACAGCAGGTGTGGTAGGGTTGGGAGGAAGGACAGCAGGTGTGGTGAAGGGGTTGGGAGGGAGGCAGCAGTGTGGTGTAGGGGTTGGGAGGAAGGACAGGCAGCAGGTGTGGTGTAGGGGTTGGGAGGAAGGACAGGCAGCAGGTGTGGTGTAGGGGTTGGGAGGAAGGACAGGCAGCAGGTGTGGTGTAGTGGTGTGGAGGAAGGACATGCAGCAGGTGTGGTGTTTGGGTTGGGAGGAAGGACAGGCAGCAGGTGTGGTGTAGGGGTTGGGAGGAAGGACAGGCAGCAGGTGTGGTGTAGGGGTTGGGAGGAAGGACAGGCAGCAGGTGTGGTGTAGGGGTTGGGAGGAAGGACAGGCAGCAGGTGTGGTGTAGGGGTTGGGAGGAAGGACAGGCAGCAGGTGTGGTGTAGGGGTTGGGAGGAAGGACAGGCAGCAGATGTGGTGTAGGGGTTGGGAGGAAGGACAGGCAGCAGGTGTGGTGTAGGGGTTGGGAGGAAGGACAGGCAGCAGGTGTGGTGCAGGGGTTGGGAGGAAGAGGAGGTTGTTGTAGAGAAAGAGAAATGATATGTTGGAAAAATCATCTTTGATTGATTCAGTTGGAGTACGTTCTGTTGCATGGAGTTAGACAAATAATGATGTGTTTCTCTTATGCTTTCAGCTTCGATTCCAGAAGTGTCTAGACGCTCACGTTCGCGAAGCTGGCGACCCCGTTGCAATACGACCGAACTCTGACACGGCCACAACTCCCAGCAAGGTAAGTAAGTCGAACAGTACATTTGTGCATCGCACGGCCGTGTGAATTCATTCTTTGCACATTGACACTACTCTTTGAATCATCGTACATGATAGTAGAATGATTTTATCATCTTAATTTGATGAAGAACTTCGTTCATGACTCAGTATTGACAATATCACCTCTCTTGTTTCTCCGCTGCGGATGGTATGTATTGACTTGCAAAGCCTGCAGAGAATGTTTGTAGCTCAGAGTTCTTCCTGAAAGGCGGAACTGTGAATTGATAGATCATCGGAGGATATACCGCAGCTCCTATGACTGTTAAGATCTCAAGTTGTTTAAGTCTGGACATTACTCTGTGCCCAGGCCAACTGATGCAGACATATCCGATTTCTAAGAGAAAAAAATTCTTCGTCGGATGCAGTGTTTTCGAGAAATGTGCAACGTTTCGCCAATATGGTCAGTGATGTTCGTGCATTGTTCATCTCCTTCCGTGAGTTTGCAGCAATTATGAATTGTAGAACGACACATATGTTCTGTATTCTGGTTGTGTTCATCTACTGTGGGTGGCCAAGCCATGTTGACGAACCGTCACATTTCCAGAATGCACTCCATCCGACGATTCTCTTAGATTTTATCCTGGATACAGGGTCTCACTCGCTTATATCTCATGTAATTACTGCTGTACGTAAGAAGCATCAAAGAATCTCATGTGTGCGAATTCGGTGCTCATCAATACATGTGATAAATATGATTCAACTCCTGCTTGGAGAATTGGCATCAATCTGTGGCATAGATATAAAAATTTGTTGTTTCAATTAACCTCGTGCAAGTAATCTGTTGACACGAGGCAGTTGATGACGGCTATTTCACTTTCCTCAGGGTAAGTCGTTAAGATCCATGTCAGATTTTGAGCATCTATGTATAAAGGACTTGGCATAATGAATCAGTTGTGGAGTCTTAGCAAAAATCCTCCAGCATAGGCAGATCAAGCACTAAATACACAACATTGATTGGTACCTTCACATCATTGTTCTATCAATGAATAGAGTTGTCCGCGGCGTGCCCTCGGATAGATCTTCCAATTTGTGTCCTCGACAGATAGCTATGATTCCTGTATTATTGCTACCTCCCCCTATGTATAGATGACTTTGTCATGATAATTACAGAACACATCTTGCGAGTCAGAAAACTAAGACAGCTGGCTAATAATCCTATCTCTATGACTGCCGCTCCCCGTCATACGTGATGCTGCCTCACTCTGTCTTCTACAGTCACTATTTCGTTAGAAGCAGCTGTTCAGCAAATGAATGCGCACCCAAACCTAAGATCTTCTCCAGAAGCACACGCAGAGATAATGCACTCACATGCCATCATATGAGCTTAGCACGCGCACGTATTGTATTGCTATGGATGAAAATTATGTAAAACTCTGTTCCTACATTATCATAGAGATGTTGCTCTTGAATATCATTCAACTGTGAACGTTTACAGAGTTAGAAATGTCTATATTACTTCCAGAGATCTTCGATAAAGGAAGGACTGCAGTCGATGTGGGCAGCAATGAGTTTGAGGAAGAACAAGCCATGAACTGTTCAGCTTCTGCTATCGACTTTCTTTCTGGTAACGTTTGGTTTTAATGCTCTACGTGCGAAAAAGCTAGCATTCCAATGAGCGATTTGATAGTCAATGTTGTTGATATTCCTGCCAAGGTGTTATGATCACCTAAAAGGAGGAATGAAAGATCGGAATCGAAGGAGATGGTTCCTTCTTAGCTGTATCCAGTCACTTTGTGAAAGTTTCACTCGAGAATTCACCGGCAACTAGGGATGGAAAAACAAATATTTTGTGAGGAACTTCTAAGCGGGAATTCACATGAAATGACATTCGAATTCCCGAAACGCAACCGTACGCTGTTGACACTAGTTCGTCTGTTGTAGCAAAAATTGGAAGCTTCAAAGTCCTTGAAAGTTATCGAAGTAGTTTTGATTAAATAGTTAATAAATTTAATTTGTTGATTTAATAATTTAATTAAATACTCGTAGATATCTCAAGCTTAACATAATTTAATGCTCTGAGCTGCATGGACTATGGAGAAAATTATCATAGATTTGAGTTTACAGATCAAAATCATGGATTTTTGATGTCATAGATCTAAGGTTCAGTAACAATGCATATATTCCCTTTCAAATGATCAGCCTAAAACATTTAGGGCTACGCGCCGACGACGATTTAGGTTGTCATTTGAAAGGTAATCTTCATTGTATTGATGTGGTAAATTGTAAGACATTTCACCCGTCAAAAATTCCCTTGTTCAATACCATAGAAAGTCATCATTGGGATGGATGTATTTCTATCCGGTCAAATATGCCGTCCATGTATTTGTTTTTATCGACATTTAAAAGCAACGAATAATCGCTACCAATAAGCATGGACTTTATTTTGAAGTCACTGGATGGTAGCTAGATTTATACACGTACAGGTCAATTTGTTAAATAGATAAATAAATAAAGTGGAGACAATACAAAACAACAGATGAATGAATTATTGTAATTTACGCAATCACATTTCGTTGTATGCTTTCTATTAAATATCGAATTAGGCTGTTTATGCTTTCAACCGTTTGTCAGGGTCGTGTGCTACTGGAGATTTTACGGTAATAAGCCTTTCCTTAACTGAATGAGTTCATCTTAAACAAAATCGCAAATGTAATGAAAGATTCAATTTTAGCAATGAAAGGAAGTTTGATCTATCCCATTCGATCGCAGATGTGATCACTTTCTCTAGAGGCTTCTAGAACACGCTGTATATTTCTCATACAATCATGAAAGTCATCCCAGGCGCCATTTATAATAGAATATAATGCTTACTAATTTGAATTATTAATTGAAATATTCCTAATGAGGACTGATGGCGCTCTCCAATCCGCAAGTGTACAGATGCAATGCTACTGTAGCCATTGGATAAATCAGTTCTGAAAAGAACTCAATGTAGCTTTCTCGTGGCAACGAATTAAAATTGATCAGCTTTGGCCCAATATCTGGTAAAAATGGAAATCTTAAGACTTGTACTGTAATACTACGAGTACTCATTCTTGCTGTTAATATACTAATACCATAGATTCCAAACACTGCCGTATACACGTTCAAAACAGAAGTCTAATATACTGTACCGACTACAGATAGTGGAAATAGAATAGGACAATGGTCACCATAGGTTAAGGAAATTAAAAATGGATATTATAAAACAACAGGAAACCGATGAATAAAAATTGGAAAGTGAAGGCAAAATGTGAAACTGCAATGATACTACATTGAATGACATGTTTGCAGCGGCTTGAAAACGTGAACCAAGGCTGCTTGCTAAACAACCGCTGTTCCATCCCTGCCTGTCGGTGACCATCAATTCTCATTTTACGGGAATTTGCTTCGATTCCGACCCTTCATAGAAGAGATGCATCTTCTACAAGATGAAGAAAAGAGCTAACGATGTGAGGTTATATCTTTATTTTTCTGTATTTTTGTCTTTATTTCAGAGACGACATCTGCTGTTAAGTACTTATTTTACGATCGTTATTCCATTCTCAAACTGTGAATATATCAATAGAATATTTACTTAGATCTATGAGTATATTTGAGATTACAGAGATGAAAGATGGAGATTATGAGTCAAGAAACTGTCTACTCGATTTCCATTGATCATTTGAGGATTGCTTCTTAGCATTTGAAGTTAACCGTCGTATAGCTTCGTCTCGACAGTCCTTGTTCATTTGTGAAAAGTTGCAATTCTGTTCTCTTTTTCAAGAAATGTTACATTCCGTGCTGTATAGCAGTTACTCAACCATGGAAATTGATGTACGTAGGTTGGAGATCGCTTGTAGATTTCGTGATATCAAACAGTTAGATGTGAAGAAACAGAGGCCCAAGTGTGTACTATCGAGTGCTATCGAAGTGTAGAGAGGACATAGATGTCGGAAATCAATGCCATCAAAGTGTAGAGAGGACATAGAGGTCGGAAATCAATGCTATCGAAGTCTAGAGAGGACATAGAGGTCGGAAATCAATGCTATCGAAGTCTTGAGAGGACATAGAGGTCGGAAATCAATGCCATCGAACTCTGCATAATTTCTATAGTGCGCGTGTCGACTGTTCATCCTCTAGTCTATTCTATTCTCTAGTCTATTCTATTCTCTTCTATTCTAGTCTAGTCTATTCTCGTGATATCCTCCTACAATTTGAAGTGTGCTAATCGCATTTGAGGTGATGTCTCATGCACTCTCTGAACTTCAGTAACATTGATTTTCAATGATATCGTTACAAGCGGACAGAATTGCAACTTTGTTTTTCATTGTCACTTCGATTTTCCGCTGTACACGCGTTGATAATGATGTTATGATGCAATAGAAAGATTGTAAAGATTCTCTTGTTTTCTCTGATCGTGATGAGATACGCAATTTGATCTCCTGGGGGTTGTGATGTTAAGAATGTAGAGGGAGACATGGAAGCTGACGATCCCTTAACAGAGGTTAGAAGATAGCGCATGAAGTGGCAGACATAATTAGAGACAAGCTGCGATCAGAGTCATGGATCAGGTGACTGAAGAGAAGTTCACGTGATGTGCGCCTGAAGACATGCGTGGAAAATTCCGCTGCATGATCAGAGTTTTCGGAGTGCATCGATAGGCCTATCTCCAATTACAGTCACTTTCAGGCCTCACAGACCACTAGGTGACATTTCCACGCATAATTACGGAGCACCTTAAACATCTGTGGTAAAAGACATCTATTCATCTACGCGCTGCATCAAGAGTCAGCAATCACTTGATCTGATGTCAAAACATGGGGAATATTCATGAACAAGCGCGGGCAGCGTTTATAGTTTCCGCATCGTCCACGGATGAGCCACAGATGAACCGCTAAGCATGTTCTGTCTTCCCTGAGCATGAAATTTATGTCCTATCACATTATTCAGCCTCTGATACATGCAGACACATGAGACGCTAAGTCTACGTGACAGGACTGCCGACAAATGTCACGCGTAACCACGGATGCTTAGAGTCAAGCGAAATTACGCGTATGCGTAGTTGAGCGTGGCATGTCACATAGTGACTTTCTTATTTTCAGGAATTTCTCCGATTTGTCATTGAGAGATAACTGCGTGGGACATGAACCACTGACATCAACAAATTTTGATCATAGTCTCTAATTTGGGACTTAATTGGCCACGCCCACAGTGATAGATGTGTGGGTCATCTGATGGTCGACGCTTCCCTTAGCCTATTTCTATTTTTCGGAATTTATCAAATTCACCGTGTTTCATCAGGGCAACGTGAGACGAATTCTCTAGTAGTGCGAAAAGGTAGAGACATGATCTTAAATGTCCAGATTTATCATCTTGCACCTCGGTCTGACAGCGGCGCTTGACGTCCGGCGACTAGCTCCGCTAAACTCAAACTCTTTATTGTCAGCGATCGTCACCGCGGCGACTGCGCCAACTTCGGCAGAGGAATTAGGGATGATGGATTCCGAAAGTGCGCAGAATTGATCTGATACTGAGTCACTGATACTTGGCAGCCTGTCTACGGCAAATGGGGCAAGACCGCTCATTCAGTCAGATCAGCTCAATGCTTCATCAACTCAGACTGTTTCTGCTCGCGACGGGATAGCCGATCAGGGTGTCACTGGAAGATTGAATCTTTGCCTCCAACGCGCTATGCTTCTTCGTTTAGCGGCATTTGTTGGATCTCAAGACACTACGCGACAGCAAGTTGGAAACTTGGCATAAATCTACTGACACGTACATTTTCCAACACCTAAAAATTGTTTACTATTAGGAAATATCGACAAATTTGTAATCATCTGAAAGAGAATTTTCGGATCTATCATTTGAATGTTGTTGAATTAATTGTTTTTGAAATTGGTGGTTGCTAGAGGCCCATAAACCCGAAAGCCCCAAATTTTCTTTGACTTGCTTTGACAAGCGCATAATAAATCAATTTGAAACATTCTCCTTGTGATATTCAAAACCGTCACAAGATTGGCTTTCAGAAAATATATAGTTTGAAAATGTTTTCTCGAAGTTTATAGGCAATATTTTGAAAGTAGTATAGATAGAAAATGTGGCGATTTTTTCATTTTCAGAATGTGTTGCGATAATAATAACGCTGTTAACTAACTGGTGGCATTTATTTACCCCAAAACTAGTGTTTTCTGCTTTTGTTGGGTAAATTTAAGGTCCTTCGAAGAAATATTCTGAAAATGAAAAAATCGCCACATTTTCTATCTATACTACTTTCAAAATATTGCCTATAAGAGAGTACACTGTCAAACTATATATTTTCTGAAAGACAATCTTGTGACGGTTTTGAATATCACAAGGAGAATGTTTCAAATTGATTTATGTGCTTGTCAAAACAAGTCAAAGAAAATTTGGGGCTTTTGGGTTTATGGGCCTCTACTAGGAACCACCAATTTCAAACACAATTAATTCAACAACATTCAAATGATAGATCCGAAAATTCTCTTTCACATGATTATAAATTTGTCGATATTTCCTAATAGTAAACAATTTTTAGGTGTTGGAAAAAATACGTGTCCGTAGATTTATGCTAAGTTTCCAACTTGCTGTCGCGCAAGTTTATTTCCTTATTTTCATTTATCCTACGTCTGTGTTTGTCATTAGTTTCCTACAGGGTGCAGAATAAAAGACGTGACTAAATCTTTATGTAGCATAACTTTATAATTATCCAACAGAAGTTAAAGTCTCATTTTGAAGCCAATGTACATCTTTTTTATTATAATCAACATTGCAGTGATTGCATTTGAGGATGAGTGTGATATTCATGCAGAGCAGAAGAGTTCGAAAGAAACTAGATGAAAGAGCAGCGACTGAATGGAAGAGCAAGCCTACTTCCAATTCTTCACTTTAAATAATCATCATGGTGAAGTCTTTTGCTGCAGATGATCAGTCAACATCAGTAGGCCTATATGGTGATGACTGCACTGTAAACTCTAGGGCACGAAATTTAGGCATCAATTCTAACCAACACAAGGCACGAAGTTCATAAAGGCGAGTTCGTGCCCACTGATTTTTCCTTCGATTTCATTGGATAAACAAATATTTGGTTTGGTGCCTATTAGTACCTAGTAGCGCCTACTGGTGCCTCGAGGCACTAGAAAGGCACTAACTAGGCGCTAGCTGGCACGAAATTTCGGCTTCTTGCCTAAATTAGTACCCTACAGTTTACAGTGTGGATCAACCATCAGCCGCGAAACGCCTTGAAACGGAACGCCAGAAATTTCGTATATTTGGCTGATTTATTACTTCCAAGGTCTCCACGTCTCTTCCAAGTTAAACCACAAACATTTTCATTCAGAAATATGTCATCACACTTACTTTTCACAATTATACTGCATTTCAATGTGTTCAAGGTTGATCATTGAGATCTTCATCACGGGGATCTCTTTATCTCTTTAGCAATTTTATAAGGTGTCCAGCGCGGATGCAGGTGATGTAGACATTTCACGCATCGTTTCATTAATTATTTTTCTCTCTATTGAATTGTGACATTATTCAGTGACAAAATTGAACAAAGATTTCCAGCTATTGGCCCGATGAGCTGTAATCACGTCTCATTTGAAATTCGATTTTTGTAGAATGTAGACAGTTCATTGATTTGCATTGTTATATTGTTTTCTAATGAAGGCCACATGCTGCTCTGGGTATTGATTTTTATATGAAAATATCTTCTCTAACGTTTAATTCAACACATTGATCCCTTTATGTAGGCCCTACCTAAAAATATTCAGAATTGCATGATTGAAATAAAAGCTGCTTGGTCGGTCATCTGGAACACTGGTGAAAGACTTGCCGTAATGATCATTTAAGTGAAGAATTGGAAATGAAAATTTTTGGAGTTTAACTTGGAAGTAATAAATCCGCCAAATACGAAATTTCTGACGTTCGGTTTCAAAGCGCTTCGCGGCTGATGGTTGATCCAGTCATCACCATACTGATGTTGACTGATCATCTGCAGCAAAAAGACTTCGCCATGATGATTATTTAAAGTGAAGAATTGGAAGTAGGCTTGCTCTTCCATTCAGTCGCTGCTCTTTTCATCTAGTTTCTTTCGAACTCTTCTGCTCTGCGTGAATATCACACTCTCATCCTCAAACGCAATCACTGCAATGTTGATTATAATAAAAAAGAAGCTGCATAAAGATTTAGTCACGTTTTTTATGCTGCACCCTGGACATACCTATAGCCTAATGTTTACTTCAGGTATCATTTTGTTCATCCTGTGCTTTTCTCATCGACAAGTTATTATAAAGATTTCAAATTCTGATGCATTCAATTCTCATGCCATTCAATGGAAAGTCTGCATATCCATCAGTTTAATTTGCATCACTCCATGACAATAGAAATTTTTGGACTTAAAGTGGGAGGGTTGATAATGAAATAATTTTACTTTAACTACAAAGTTTCATGTCGTCAGCGAAAATATCAAATTTTAACGGTTAAATGATGAACCAGGGTCTGGCCAGACCCGGGCTATCTTTCATACAAGATATCTCCGAAACTAAAATCGACAGGAGGCTGAAATTTCATGACTTTTCTACATTATTCGAGTACTCAATCTGAGAGCTTTGTTAGAGTCCACGATAGTTTGTTTTACTACATCGAGCCTATGACTAGGTAGATGATGAACCCGGGTCTGGCCAGACCCGGTCGTGTCTATGGCATAACGGGCTATCTTCTCGTCTGATAACGGTCTTATTTTCTGTCAGTATGCGCTATTAGTGAAGTTCATGACTTTTCTTACTTACATTCTCACTTTGTAAACCTTAGACTCGACTGTTGTAAAGCATAATGTACTTACAAAGTACTTGCAGTACTTGTAAAGCTACTCATCAAGGTCAATTGTTTGTGCATCGTTCGCAGCATCGCCTACCTAACGTGTGTGCTTCTCATGGATTACCTGCTTGGTAACACATGGTAAAATCTGGAGAATCACACACACACAAGTACACGCGCGCGCTTATTGCCCATCTGTTTTTCTATTTGATCAGAAGGAATCAAGGGACCAATAGGAGTCATGAAATCGTCTGATTGAATGAATTCATTTTTCTTCCCTTATATGCACGAAGGAATATTCTGCGATTGTCTACTCCTGTATTGGAATGTCAATGGCATCTTCTAATGAAAGACGTCAACTACCGCCCCGCAATGCCCGGTCTATTGCATTTGCTAATATCAATCTACAATACGATGCTGATGAAGAAGAAGACAATTTTCCTGTTGGAATATCAAGTAAGCTGAGTGTGAGGGATCGTTGAAGGCCAACCTATGTGAACAGATTTGAGGGGGAGGGAGGGTTCGAGGAGCTGTTTAGTGTCTGTTCATGGTGGGGGGGGGGGTGAAATGCAATTTATACTAGTACACGTGAATACTTATGGGGAGATTAGAATTAGCTACTGTTTACGTACTTATATGTAGGATTGTAAGTGGAAGTACCGGTAGAGCCATCCGTTACTATTTTGAAATGACCATGCAGCTTGAATCTTGAGCTATGTTTAGGCACAGATATACATGTATGACTAGACTAATGGAGATTTCAGAAGAAGGACCAAGCTTGTACTATGTACGTACTGCAGCCCGTTGTAAAGTGATCAATCCACTCAGATTCATTGACAATAGTTTATTACACAACTCCTTTTAGGCCTACGTGTATTAAGTTGTTGCGTCTTTGCTTTTACAGAAAAGTTCTGTGCCGTAGAGTAGCCGTAGCCGACATGTACATGTAGGTTGATAAGGATGTCACCCATGTTGTGATTGCCTATTGGCTATGCGTGTAGCCTACATTTAGACCTATCAGCAGACAACCAGCCGATATTTTTGGATATAAAATTTATGGACTGCCCATTGAACTTATCATCTGACTATGTACACTGTACTGCATATTATTATAGCAATATGTTACAGATGTATACATGAACACATGTACGTGTACATCGCTATGCTATACATATGCAGCCCTGCAAATTCAACTTGCCGGTAACTCTAAATGAAATCATCTCCATTTCAGCTGATGAATGTTGCAGCTAGTGCTGTGATAAATGACAACGATGCAGGCAGCGACGAATATGACTCTCTTGCCGAGATTTCTGGTAAGTGATTTAGCTCTTGCAAATGTTACACCCATACTTGTTGCAATGATTTTACAATCGGCGTGTCATTTCATTTCAGACCAAGTTGCTGCTAGTGGCCATGTCAGTGATGAAGAGTTGAGTAGGCTTTAGAGGAGATGGATTTCAGCGGAGAAGAGGACGACGACGAGACTCCCTCCCTAGTGGCACCTGCCCTAAGAGCTCCCACTGGTCTCTTGTGGTGTCTTCAGACGGCCCAGCAGCATCCACCAGCCAGAGAGCCAGTGCGCAACTCTTTCCGTGCTTCTCACATTGGATTCAGTGTCGGGTTTCATCCTCAGACACCATCAGAAGCATTCAAGGCATATTTTGGTGACAGTTTGCACCTGACACTTCTCCATACTAATCGTGAGGGTCGCCGTATCGCCGCTGCTAAGCACACTACATGGAGACCATTATCAATGACTGAATTTGAAGCCTTCGTAGGTCTGCATCTGATTGCTGGCGCGTTGAAGGCTGGGCACCGTAACACTCGGGAGCTTTGGGATCTCAGAAATGGCAATCCGATATTTAGGGCTTCAATGAGCTTCCAGCGATCCCAGCAGATCAAAGCTGCTCTTGGATTTGATAACAAGATGAGACGTGACCGCACCGATCCACTGGCTCCTATCCGTGAAGTTGTTGATCAAGTGAACTCAAACTTGGAAAGTCACTATGATCCGGGATCCCTTCTGTGTGTTGATGAACAGCTCATGGAGTTTCATGGTCGTGTTCGCTTTCAACAGTATATACCTTCGAAGTAAGCCTAAAAAGTTTGGTATAAAGATCTTTTGGATTACGACGCTGAAAATAGCTTTCCTTTACGCTGCCTTGTGTATGTTGGGAAAGAAACCCTACCGGAATCGGAGCGAGACTGTCCAATCAGTGCATCTGGGCAAGGCATACATGGGTGTCGGGAGGAATATTACAATGGACAATTGGTTTACCTCGGTCAATCTGTGCGATCGACTCACAGATGCCAAAACTATAGTGTTGTTGGAACCATCCGCAGCAACAGGCGTGGGGTTCCTCCCGCTGCGAAGTCTTCTCAAGGAAGAACGAAGGTGACTCTCGGCATTTCGTATCTGGTCAAAAGGTGCTATGCTCCTATTTTGACAAAGGCAATGCACCCGTTCTCCTTCTATCGACAAAGCACACATATGACAAGCACAACGAGAATGAGAAGCCCGAAATCGTGGAATGCTACAATGCGACAAAGTCGGGAGTCGATAACCTAGACAAGTTGGTCCGTACTTACCGAAGCCGACGGAAGTGCCGGAGATGGCCCTACGGTGTGTTCATGGCACTGATGGATGTTGCTGTTATTGCAGCCATGAGAACAATGGCAGCTACGAACCATTACTCCTTCAAGATGGATCTTTGCTACGAGATGACCCTCCCTCTTGTTTGTCAACGTGCTACTCATTCTCGTCTAACCAACTCAATCAAAGTGGCCATGGAGTTGGTCGGTATCAAACCCAACATCTCGCAGCCTGCTGTCGACAGCAACCAGCAACGTCAATGCTGTCGGATCTGCTTGGATGAAGGTGTAAAGGAAAGGAAGACTCGCTTCAAATGTGCTGAGTGTCAAAAAGCCATCTGCATACAGCATGCAACAACCGTCTATTATTGTCCTGATTGTATGTGATACTTATGAACTTTCTCCATTACTCAGTAATGGAATACAGCAGCTGACTATTTCAATTATACTGGTACCTGGATGAATTGTGTTTTACATTATAATACGTACAGTATGTAGGCCTATAATTGACAACTGCTATCACTTTTTAGATAAGCCAGATAAACATATATTTCCACAGACTACATGGCATCACCTAAAACAGTTTCACAACATAGGCCTACTGTGGCAAGCATATAGGCCTAGTTATTAGCTGAAACTAGCTAAATGCAGAAGTGAAGTGATGATAAACCATGGTATTCTAAAATCCAATGTTCCTACAACCTTCACTATAGATGAATAGCGGTGCTTATCTTCAATTTTATTACGTGTCTGGCCAGACCCGGGTTCATCATTTACCTAGTCTTACGTGAGGACATCATTTAACCGTTAATTAACATCATCAGAAGACAAATTATTTGCGTAAAATCTTACAAGAGGCGAAAATGGCCATTCCACAGCAATAGAAATGCACTTAGGCAACGAATATTTGATGAAATAGACATTAACTTTTGAACATGGCACTGGTGTGTCATGTAACATTTTATCGATTCCGAGATTCTACTAAAACTTATAAGATTGATTCTGGATTTTATCAAAGCTTCTTCCCTGTGGGAACGAATCTTGCGAAAAACTGGCGGATGTCAGCTGCAGAATATCATGCTACAGTTCAGTCATATTTTCCGCATATTTTCTGGCGACAATTCGCGCTCTGTATGCCACCTTTTACTTTTGACTTTCTCTCTTGTTTTCTTTAGTAGTCCCCCTTACAGTCGAGGCTCTATTTCCTCCATCACCTCCTCACCATCTCCCACATATGGCTAACCTATCTAAGAAATAAGTGCAGACTATCATTCTTTGATAATTCTAAGAATATAGAGAATCCTCATATGTCAATTTTCATAACATCTCTTGACATTCAATAATTTACAACAATGACAAATATTTGAATAATATCATAGTATTTACTGCGACATTTATAGAAGATAAATACTTTTTTAGTTTAAAGCCTTCGTGAATTAAAAAAGATCCTTTTTTATCAGATCAGACTGAGTATACAATATATTTTCATGTGAAGGTAATATACGAACATTACTACTTACCACTATTGCTACAATATCCACGATTTCGCCGGTTGGAGAAAAATCAGCTCGCATTAATAAACAAATAACTACCAACTAATTATAGCAACTTTTTCGCCACCTGTCGTTTTTTAATTTTACACATGTTTTTGGATAGATGATGACCATTTTCACATGCGGAGATAGTTTTTCACGAAAATGAACCTTTAAAAAATTATCCACAAAATCGCTACCTCACCAGATAATCTGTTGATATTAGCAAGATGCGTTCCCACAGGGTTAGAGGTGTCCCGACAAATCCTTGCCAGTTTTCGTCCAATGTTTCAGTAAGCATGCATGAGAGAGGTGACTGGTGAATTTCATTTGTAATTAGGCTGACATGACTGTAAACTTTCGCTTGGTATCTCCTGGAAAGACCTTCCGCGGTTGAGGCTCCATGTCCACTCGCACAGCGCTCCCACGTTTTCGTCGCTCGCTAATATCGAGAGATTCTGGTGAGTTACCGCGATTTTGTGGCTTAATTTGTTTTTTACTCAATTTGGTGACAAAATTATCACAAGATGTGAAAGTTAACTTTATTTTTTTTAGAAAAGCGTCTAAAATCTAAAGGCGGAAAGTGGCAAGTGATGCTGTGACCTTTCAATTTGTCTTTGCATATTAGGCCTAAATCGCGTAATTTTTCTCAGCCTACTACCGCCAAATTTAGATATTGGGAGAACTGGATGACTGCATCATGGCTCTTCGAATGGCAACTTCTGGCTCAAGAAATAAAATATAAATATCTAATTTCAAAAGAACGATCTCAAAATTAATAGCTACACTTAGAAGTATCTAGAATGCATATGCCTACGTAGTTATATCTAACCTCAAATATTTACCAAATGCACAGCTAAAGTGAGGAAATATATTCTTGATATAGAATTACAGAATATCGTCTATTACTGTCCAAAATGCAAATTACTTCTCAAGCACTTGTCAATTAAAAAAAAGTGTTGATTGTTCTATAACATAATGTACAAGATATTAGACCCCTGATGTACACCTTGCATTTTGGCTGACTCCAGGTGTTATAATGTATATCTAGGAGTCCATGGTCTGATATTTCTGTCCGCAAAATCTATGATATAATGCTATTGCATGTAACTCTTGAGAAGTCTATGAATATTGCAATTATTGATCACTGGTAACAGATAATGGAGAGATGAAGAAATCTTCTATTGATTTTTGCTGAAGTCTATGAAAGTTTGCTTTCTCAATAGATGGTAATTCATGAAAAGTTTGAAAGTCTATTAACAACAATGAGATTAAATACACGATAGATCAGATTGCCATGCAAAAGATGTGCGGCTGGTAGGATTCGAACCTACGACCAAGGTTAACTAGACCTGTGCTCTAACCAACTGAGCTACGAGCCACTTACGCGACTCTGTCAATTGGCAGTATCAAACCATCACCACCACACATCAGTTGTCAAGGCAATAATAATCAATGAATAAATAACACGTCACAATTGTGACCGCCGACATTAAGGCAAGTAGAGGGGATCGATTGTCCACCAAAGCATCTTAATCCATGTCGTGAAAGCAATTAACAACAATGAGATTAAATACACGATAGATCAGATTGCCATGCAAAAGATGTGCGGCTGGTAGGATTCGAACTTTCGACCAAGGTTAACTAGACTTGTGCTCTAACCTATGAATGTTTGCAAATGTGAATAGATTTGAAATTCAGATTTCTATCTAAAAATGATTTGAAATATCAGTTTACCAATTAATTCATTAATGGATTCTCAAGCTGGAGTGACGGACGACGGTTCATGGCTATCTCGTACGGTGAGAGTTCTATGTGAAATTGGCGGACTTGTATTGCATTTCAAACTCATTTCAATCATTTCTATGACAGACAGAGTCATCGAGAGTGAAATACAATAAATCAATCATGCCTAGATTTTGAAGGCATCAATGAGTCGTACAGCTGAGGCCGCATAGCGGATCATTGATGCTTGAAAAAGCTAGGCATGATTACTATTGTAGTGAATGTGTGCTATGATTCATGCACATGTAGAAGTCTGAAAGTTTCTGGCTACATACATAGACAGTGGTCTTCAATTCAAAAGCCGGCAGAAACGACGATTGTAGTGAATGCTATGCTGTATTATTACCTTGATGCCCGCCCACAGCCGGCAACAATAGTCGTTGCTGCCGGCTACTGAAACAAAAACCACTATCTATGTATGTAGCCAGAAACTTTCAGACTTCTAAATGCGCATGAATCATAGCACGTATTCACTACAATAGGTATTACATGGCCTCTGGAAGGCAAGAAAATGTAGAAATCTAAAGCCGATTTTCTTGCCGGACAGAGACCATAGAATTTCCTATCTTCTAATCTCTATGTCACTATGCGCCTTAATTATAAGTTTTCTGACATTAATGTAGAAATATGCGGACCAAATGTGGAATATGCAAATTAGATATCACCTTTTGCAAGTGAAGTAGGCCTATTATTTTCAGATCAAATGTAATGTAGTTGCTCATCAATAAATTGTACAGATTAATCATCAATCACTATAGAGACGATCATTGAGGATGATGATCACAGATTCGAGTCTCATTCAAGGTACCTTTCATAATTATTTACCCGTCATACCATTTCATATGGCTTCTCTAATGTAGCTCATGAATCAAGCTAACCAAGTCGAGAATTGAAAAGATAAAACAAATTGATGCAATTTGATGCAAACATTGTTTAAGCTGAAATATGCATCAACTCCTCTGTTGCCATTTGTGGGCAATGGGCCATGAAATTAGGGATTGTGGAAGTAGGAGTCCAAACCACGTCAAATCAAGTCTTCGATGTCATTCAGTGGAGGTTCTTGATGGAGAGATGACTTCAATGAAGAAGCTTGAAGATGCCCGACTGAAAGAAATTCCACAAACGTCCAGATCGATGAATGTCACGATTGTGCTGAGTGGTTACTTCAAGAATAAGCGAATTCAAGAATTCTAGGGCTAGCATTGAGTCTCCTTCAAGATCTCCTCGAAATACAGCGAATTGGTCGCTTCAATTTTGAGCAACTAGTCTGTAGGCTTTCTCTCATTGCCTTCGTTGCTTCGTCGCTTTCAAGACGATTTCAGCCCCATTACACATCATCACATCAGTCAAAAGCGTGAAAATCAAATCCGGCGAGTTTTCACACGGCCCAAATAGCCACACCTGTCGCAAGAAAACTGCATAATTAGGAAATGGAGATGTGAGATTGATGGGGTTCGCACAATCATAGCTCAGACTTTATCTGTTCAAATGCGAGCTCTTCATGTCTTCGATAATCTCCACTGCCGTCCACTGAATGACATCGAAGACTTGATTTCACTTGGTTTGGACTCCTACTTCCACAATCCCTAATTTCATGGCCCATTGCCCACAAATGGCAACAGAGGAGTTAATACATATTTTAGCTTAAATAATGTTTGCATCAAATTGCATCAATTTGTTTTATCTTTTCAATCCTCGACTTGGTTAGCACGATGCATGAGCTACATTAGGGCAGCCATATGAAATGGTATGACGGGTAAATAATTATGAAAGGTACCTTGAATGAGACTCGAATCTGTGATCATCATCCTCAATGATCGTCTCTATAGTGATTGATGATTAATCTGTACAATTTATTGATGAGCAGCTACATTTGATCTGCATAATTCTACATTTGATCACATCCATTTCTATGCTTCCACATTTCATGCTGCATATGTCTACATTTGATCTGAAAATAATATTTCATTTGCAAAAGGTGATATCTAATTTGCATATTCTACATTTGATCTGCATATTTCTACATTAATGTCGGAAAACCTATATATGCCTATATATCTATTGAAATTTTATCCCGCCTACCTCCCCAGACGTCAGGATAAATTTTCCTGACGGCTGGCAACTGGAAAGACATAGCACGAGGTTAGAAGATATCCAATTGACGGACACATTTATCTTGAGCTCATTAGTCTCTATAGAGCGATGGTTTAGAATGCTTCCAAAAATTGAGTTGTTGTGAGCAAATAAGGTGGGTGAGGTGAATAAGGCCCACCTAACAGACTTAGAGCTCTGCAGTCTTGAATTTTTGATCAAATACTACGAATTCATATTCAAATTAACTATTTCCGGTGCAGTTGACATGTGTGAGAAGTTCATGTCGATTATTGCGAAACTTCTGGTGTACGAGCAAAAAGATGAAAAATCACCGAGTGGGCCTTATTACCGACACATGTAGGTAATAAGGCCCACTTTTATTTAATGTATTCAATTTACGTAGCTTATAACAAGTCATTTCTAACATGTGGCTATATACAATGGATTGTATTCACCTTCTATGGCACGCAAATTGGTATAATGAGGTTAGATCTAATATGTTCTTGTGATTCAGAGTTAGGACTTAGTTAAGCCCCTATGTAAAAAAGATAAACCAAAACTGTTCATTCAAATAGGTACATCGACTTTTATTGAAAAACAAAAGATATTTTTAACACGATGAAAAAATAACTATATGATGGTGAAACCTTGTATTTGGTATTGTATAATCTCTCTATTATATTATCAGTCATAAACGCAGACTTTATAGGCCTAACACTGGAACAGTCAGGACAAACAAATAGGAACTCATCTTCGTCACTTCCATGACTTAAACCAACAAAATCTAGTTAATTGTGTGTACCCAATTAGTCATCACATGCCATATACACTGTCTCATAGGCCTTTCTAACTTTTCATCTCCCTCACAAATTTTCCAATCCCACAATTCATTGCCAGCTTGCTCATCTTTTCTACAATTAAGCTTGGGCCTACTGTTTTGCTTCTTGGATAGAACAGGTGCTTGCTTAAAGCGCTTTTTATTAGTAAAAAGTTCTTTTGTAAGTAGTTGTGCTTTCTCGGTAAGACTACGCTTACGTTTACGTGGATCTGACTTTCGCTGGATTTTCGGAGTACTGATTATATTGTGATATGCCCGGGCCAATTATTTCCAGTATTTTGTATGGGCCTTATTGGATACATTGACATCGTTTTATAATCAATTTTTTTTGTACTTTCTCGAACTCAAAAATCAAACTGCTACATAAGGTCATAGAGAGGATACACCAGAGATAATTTTCCAGGTTAAGAGCTCATCTACACCAATATTTTGTGTCATGAAATCCTTGAACAAATGCAGAGCAAATATTAGATCAAAGAAGACATTTGAATGTACTTTTTTTTAAGATGCTGCGGAATCTGATCCACTGGACCAAAATCGATAAAGCTTCTGACACTTATTTAAAATAAGAAATATTTTCATTTCTTTTTTGTTGCGCTTAAATTCGTTAAGCAGTTTCCGAGATCTAGCAAGTGAGCCTTATTATCAGCTGGGCCTTATTCACATCACCCACCTTATAAGTACCATAAACATGCAAGTTTGCAAACTTTCGTATTACATATCATTCAGGAGCCACATGTATGTCTCACAGGTCAAAATTCGAGACTGTCGACTCATTTGATAGGCTGTTCAATTGAAACGAATCGATGAAAAATGCTGAACAAAAGATAGCGATAAAAGAATGAAGAGCGCAAAAACAATAAGTATTTTAAAACATTTCAAAAACCATAGATATCTAGTCCAAAACACCACAAAAATCGCCATTATTAAATTGCATGCGCTGCTATAGTGCATAGCGCTCAAAACATGTCTCAAAGCAGGTTAACAACAAACTAGAAGGAGTTGATTGATTTTTCACCGTATTGAGCGCTGTTATAGCAAAGACTATTTGAAATTGTTAATAATATTCAGAGCTTCCTTGCCATACTGCTTGCCACAATAATTCAGAGCTTTGGTTTTCATCGGTTTCAAGTCCTAGGTTGCAACTTGCAAGTTTGAATTTTCACTAGATACCGGTACATAGGTAAGCAGTTAAAAGATTACTTTCATGACTTCATGGCTATTTCAAATCCAACTATCTTCTCGAGTTCTTATAATGCAGACACTTGTAAACCCATCATCTCCTATAAGAAGTTCAAAAGCATATTTTGAGAAGAACGGAGTCCATTAAATGATAATATAACTCATGCCTTCGATGAAGAGATTCGGCTGATTCGGTGCCATGAAGTTCATGATTGCTGCAGCAAGCAAAATTGAATTAATTGCAGATTGACCCTCACAGTTAACCATTAGCAAATGATAGTAAAAAAACAGAACACAAATGATTCCTATCTGATAATCATTCAACTTTCTAGAATTAAAACTGAAGCGGAGTTGCAGCAAAAAAGCATGATGATAATTAACCGAAGTAATTGCAATTTGACCGAATTTCAGTCAAATCAGTCGCAATGAGTATGGATAGTTGTAGTATATAATGACTGTCTGCAGTCGCTGTTTCAAGGGTTGCACAACGAGATCTAATATCTTCCTCAACGTACTAAGTTGAAGTTTCTTGAAGGTACAAGTGGCAAGTTTGTCCTCTTTGTGTAATGGAGTCTGAAGATTTGAGTGTTCAGCGCTCCAGAGAGGACGTCATCATTGAAATAGATGTTCCTGTTCATCAGAAACCAGTAGAAGACCGTGAGAAAACCAAGCTGATAGAGGTCATGGCCAGCAGCTCCACTGCCGGACTGGCTCATATCTTTTCACATCGAGAAACATTAACAAAAGTGTTTTGGATAATCTTGTTAATTTCTGGCATTTGTGGATTCCTCATCAATTTGTGTTTGATTACTGAGCAATACATCGCTGGAGAAACTTACGAGGTGTTCCATGAAAATCCAAACTCTTTTGTATGGCCTGATATCACGTTGTGTAACCCAAGCACACCAATTCCATTTGTAAGCAGGAGTGGAGAGGAGCGCGAAAATTTGATTAAGTTATGGCGGAACTTGAGTGAAGCAGCAGAGTCTGAGCAATTAAAACGGTATGAGCATCTGTGCAGGCAATTTTACCGAATGAAACTGAAAAAAATGTTATCCACGATAGATGCCGCACTTTTCGGAATAACTGATCATGAAATCAGCCGTTTGTTGACATTTTTTATCATTGAGGGATCCTCATTCAACAGGAGTAAATTCGATGAAATACCTCCCGATAGTTTTCGGTTTTGGAAATCTTCTGATTTTGAGTCAATGAGTGTTTGTTTCACGTATAGCGGATCATCAATAGCAGGAAGGGAAGGAAATCTCTCAATTCTGCATTTAATCATTCAAATGTTGACGATGAATTACGTAATATTCAATTCCGCAGAACACAACAAAATTACTTTATTCGCCACGGCCCCAGGTCGAAGTGTGTTTGGATCAGGAGGATTGGATGTGTATCCTGGTCAATTGGAACACTTAATCTTATCACAAACCAATTATCGAAGATTGAATGGGAAAAGGAAGTGTATCGAAAATCCCTTCGAGTTTGAATTATTCGATGTCACGCTGACAAGAACAAAGACATTCATCGGTGGTTACGACGATTGTGTAATGTACAACAAGCAGAAAATGTTTCTCGAAAAGTTTCGCTGTTATGCAAATTCTTGGCCGATCTTCAAATACGATTTTGAAAAAACACCTCCTTTGTGTTTGAAGATGAAACACCAAGACTTCGAGCGAGATGATTACGTACTAACGATAAATTACATTCTTGCCCATGAGGCATCAATAGGCTGTCAAAGATCATGCTACGACCAGAAATACACGATCACACATGAGGCTGAAGATTCAAGAATGAGTACCCATCCTGTTTTATCACCCTCCTTGAAAAAATATTCCAAACTTCAAACTGACTTCTGTGGATCACAATATTTTATTACGCGGAACGCAAATGTTCGACAAGTTGATGAAGAATTTCGAGTTTCTGCCACACAACTCATTTCGAACATTGGAGGACTCCTCGGCCTGTGGCTAGGCCTCAGTACCATCAGTCTATTCGAATTCCTAGAGATTGCCGCAAGGTGCTTACATTTGGCTTGCAGGCAACTGAGGGGTGGAAATTCGAAGTAAAATGACTCTTTTTCTTCTTCTGTTTACAATACTACGTGAGATGACATTCACAGCAATATAAATTCCGTATGAGGGTTGTCAATAGGATCGGCTGGTTGAGATGGACGAAACAACGGCCCATGGGCCTCCCGTCGACTGGTCAGCATGTGTGTGAGATGGACGAAACAACGGGCCCATGGGCCTCCCGTCGACTCGTCAGTGAGTGTGTGAGGTGGACGAAACGACGGCCCATGGGCCTCCCGTCGACTGGTCAGCATGTGTGT
The DNA here is from genome assembly GCA_907163375.1 of Prostheceraeus crozeri. Taxonomy (NCBI): domain Eukaryota; kingdom Metazoa; phylum Platyhelminthes; order Polycladida; family Euryleptidae; genus Prostheceraeus; species Prostheceraeus crozeri. The sequence goes on from CAJQUW010005500.1 coordinate 125,124, forward strand.
GAGGTGGACGAAACAACGGGCCCATGGGCCTCCCGTCGACTGGTCAGTGAGTGAGTGAGATGGACGAAACAACGGGCCCATGGGCCTCCCGTCGACTGGTCAGTGAGTGTGTGAGATGGACGAAACAACGGGCCATGGGCCTCCCGTCGACTGGTCACCATGTGTGTGAGATGGACGAAACAACGGCCCATGGGCCTCCCGTCGACTCGTCAGTGAGTGTGTGAGGTGGACGAAACAACGGGCCATGGGCCTCCCGTCGACTGGTCAGCATGTGTGTGAGGTGGACGAAACAACGGGCCCATGGGCCTCCCGTCGACTCGTCAGTGAGTGTGTGAGGTGGACGAAACGACGGCCCATGGGCCTCCCGTCGACTGGTCAGCATGTGTGTGAGGTGGACGAAACAACGGGCCATGGGCCTCCCGTCGCCTGGTCAGTGAGTGTGTGAGATGGACGAAACAACGGGCCATGGGCCTCTCGTCGACTGGTCACCATGTGTGTGAGATGGACAAAACAACGGCCCATGGGCCTCCCGTCGACTGGTCAGTGAGTAGTTGACTTAGACGTCTATTCCTCTATATATCTTATTTTTCATATCTGATTCTTTGTTATTTTATTTTCACACGTAAAAGAAGGTGAGCAATAGTAATTATGTACACAGCGGTCCAGGATTTTCCCTCATGACTCCTGTATTTATGCGTCCAGATAAGTTTCGTCAAATTCACTGAATGTTTCTGTTAGCATTGCGATGGAAAGGTCATCCAGCCAGTTGATTAAGAGAATAATAAAATACCTTAATAGACACAAAAGGTATTTATTGATTTCCGATAGCAGGCGCCAATCCTGTTGTCTTTAGTTTTACTTTCCTATTTACTTCCTATACGAAATGTGGAAGATTTTCCTCCGAAAGTAGCCTCTGCAGTGTACATCCGTGACGGCATTCTAAACTTCTTAACTTCAAATCTGACTTACAGATACCAAGGTATTCAAATAATGACGAAGCTATTCAAAAGTGACTACTTGAACATTTTTTGAATACTCAGATGGTTTTGTGCGTTGATTATAATTGTGGAAAATGTCGTCAATATTGACATTTCAACTGAACTAAGTTATCATCAGATATTAATTACGTGAATCCGAATTTAAAGTGTAAAACATTTAGAGACGAAGGTTTCATCGTCGGATGTGTAATTTGAATTTCTATGTAATGTGTGATTCGTATTTCTATGTAGTGTGTGATTTGTATTTCTATGTAGTATGTGATTTGTATTTCTATGTAGTGTTTGATTTGAATTTCTATGTAGTGTGTGATTTGAATTTCTATGTAGTATGTGATTTGTATTTCTATGTAGTATGTGATTTGTATTTCTATGTAGTGTGTGATTTGTATTTCTATGTAGTGTTTGATTTGAATTTCTATGTAATATGTGATTTGTATTTCCATGTAGTGTTTGATTTGTATTTCTATGTAGTGTGTGATTTGTAGTTCTATGTAGTATGTGATTTGTATTTCTATGTAGTGTGTGATTTGAATTTCTATATAGTGTGTGATTTGAATTTCTATGTAATGTCTGATTTGAATTTCTATGTAGTGTGTGATTTGAATTTCTATGTAGTATGTGATTTGTATTTCTATGTAGTGTGTGATTTGTATTTCTATGTAGTATGTGATTTGTATTTCTATCTAGTGTGTGATCTGAATTTCTATGTAGTGTTTGATTTGAATTTCTATGTAGTATGTGATTTGAATTTCTATGTAGAGTGTGATTTGTATTTCTATGTAGTGTTTGATTTGAATTTCTATGTAGTATGTGATTTGAATTTATATGTAGTATGTGATTTGAATTTCTATGTAGTGTTTGATTTGAATTTCTATGTAGTGTTTGATTTGAATTTCTATGTAGTATGTGATTTGAATTTCTATGTAGTGTTTGATTTGTATTCCTATGTAGTGTGCGATTTGAATTTCTATGTAGTGTGTGATTTGTATTTCTATGTAGTGTGTGATTTGTATTTCTATGTAGTGTGTGATTTGTATTTCTATGTAGTGAGTGATTTGTATTTCTATGTAGCGTGTGATTTGTATTTCTATGTAGTGATTTCGACACTGTAAAATTGCTTGCATGTAAACTGATTACATCATCTGAACGCAACAATCTTCACCGATACTTATTCCATATCGCTTTAAAAACTCTGAAAACTTTGAATTTGCAGAAACTCAACGTAGACAAAGCCAGTTTCAGAATGTCGATTCGCATGTGTTTATGTGAAATGTTGTGAGACTTTGTCATTATTGTTAGCACATTATGATGCATCGATTTTTATTTTCATTACTACTGGTACGATATTACAGCATGCATATCATACATTCTATGCGGAAATGTTTCAAATTGTGTGAAGCTGCTTTTCCATGTTATTAAATATTGTCTGACAAATTTTTTTGAAAGAAATGCCTTACGAGTGATGAGTGGGGACGTAGTTAATTTGATTTATTTGACTGCACTCATAGCATCATCCTTTCAAACATGGGAAAAGTGCTAGGTAATTTGCCAAATCGTCTGCGTAACTTTTATTAGTAACTCAGTGTGCGTGTTGAACTCAGAACAGAGCGAGTCACAACTCAATCAGGTCCTTGTGATGTTTTTGTTCAACTGTACTTGTCTCCCTATGGCGTTTATCAGCACATTCCTCTTGGAATTTTGCTATCGGTTTAGTTTTTGTGGCAGCTGACTTTTCATCCTCGACATCTACGTTTGAAACAATGATTTTCAACTCTTAATGATAATTTGACCGCGAAAATGCTTAATTTTAAGCACTTTTCTGACCATTTTGAAAAGAAGCTGTACCACTTTATTTAGTTAGAGACACCAGGTTAATGATGATATTTTGTTGACAATGATGAAAATAGCCGATTTTTGTAATGCAACCGTTTTTATGAAACTGATATCATGAATTTTGAACACGTTGATTTTAGAAGTCAGTTTTTCAAGGAGCCAAAATTTCGTGATTTTTATCTAGTTCTGCAACTAAAGCCGTCAAGGTGGATTAACTTTTAGGATTTTTTATTTGGGTAATGTTTGGTGATATCCCAAAGCGGCTAGCGCTCACAAACAGTTGGAAGATGAAAATCTGCCTTTAAAGATAGGTACAAAAGTGCTTAATTTTAAGCACTTTTCTGAATTAAAGTACTCCACTTTGAAAGCATATTTCTTCAAAACTACAACCACACATAACTCTGGACCACTTTCTGCAAAAGAGGAACGATATGAATTGTTTTAAAAGATAACAGGCAACGGCTTGAGAAACCTATCAATATTTTTATTTGATAATTAACAGAAAATGTAGGTATTTTTCATACGTCTGAAAACGACGAAAGCAAGAAATTTACACTGAAGCAAACCCGCCAAGCCATTGATATTGTGCTAATTCCTAGGCCTATATCTTACGAATGATATGTATAGCAGTCAAGTATGCACACGTAATAGTTTTTCCTAAAATTGCTATCATAGATTAAAGAGAAAAGTGCTCAATATTAAGCACTTTCCTATTTCAAGTTCCCTTTGAAATTGTATGTGTATAGATACCTGAATATGAGTAAAACTGCATTAATATGGGGCGATAATCAACCATAATGATCAACTATATTCATTCATGTTAAAATATGATTATATTAGGATATCATCATGACTTTCATATAAACGCTGATTGAGTAATCATCATGCTGCAGTATCTGAAGTTTTCGAAGGCAGAAGATCCCGATGAAGAAATCATTGACTTCATCAACAGCGTCAACGAAAACTTCCAATGCGCTCCTAGTTCTGGGGACCGGCTTTGTCTGGACGAAAGCATGGTTAAATCTTACCATAAAGGACTGACTGGAAAAGTCAAAATTATTCGCAAACCACGTCCGATCGGCAATGAAATCAAGGATATGTCGGACGCGCGGTCAAACATCGTTCTTTAAGATAGAATTAAACGAAGGAAAAGAGAGCATGCGAGGTGAAGACCACGTCTCAGAATACGGAGCCACCACAGCCGCAGTGTTGAGACTGACAAAGGACTATCATGGATCAGGGAGAACTGTGATTACAGACTCTTGGTTCGGTTCCGTCAAGAGTTCAACTGCTGATGAAAGTAGGTCTATATTCAATCATGCTAGTAAAAACAGCACACAATAACTATCCGAAAGAGCTACTGAATGAGAGAGAACTCGAGCGAGGGGAATGGATAGCTTATGCCGCGAAACTTGATGATACAGACCTTCAGGCTGTTAGCTTCATGGATTTAAAGAAGAAGCAGTTCATTTCAACGTGCTCTACTGCGATCGCTGGAAATCCCAGGAAAACAAAGCATCACGGTGAAATACCCAGACCGCAGGTAGCCGAGGAATACAGGGTGAGTCAAAAAAAACGTTATTTACCTTTTGTGGGATATCTATTATAAGTTACAATAAAATGCAACAACAGGCGGTTATGAACATTGAAAAAGCTGCTCCTCACAAGCTGTGGTTACAACAGCGACTCAAACTGAGCACCTTCCTGCTGAATGCAAAGAGAGCATCGTCGAACAAATGAGTCATAGGCCTTCATGCAGGCGTTAGATGTGAAAGAAGTAATTTCCTCTCGAATGCAGGCTGTCAGTTCTCTCGTATTTCTTGGCAGTCGCGCATACACTCGGTCTCTTAACGCTCCCCACAGGAAGAAGTCGCAAACAGTAAGGTCTGGAGAACGGGGTGGCCACTCAACTGGTCCTCTTCGACCAATCCACCGACCCGTCAGATTTTCGTCGAGGATTCTTCGACTTGCGTTGCTGTAGTGGGGAGGGGCTCCATCCTGTTGATAGAATCTGCTCTGGTTTTCGTTTCGTCGACATGCTCGATAACATGCTGTTTCAGAACATTGCAGTACCGATCGCTGTTCATCGTTAGTTCACTGATGTCGTAACTCAGCACTCCAGTATGGTCTATCATGGCCCATACAGTGACAGATCTCCGGTCATGAAGCTTTTCGACGAAAGCTTTAGGGTTCTCAGTGCTCCAGTAGTGCAGATTATGCTTATTTACAGTTCCATTCACATGAAAGACAGCTTCGTCGGAAAAAACTATTCGGAGATGGAATTGAGGATGCTGAAGTGAGGAATTGAGGATCCATTGACAGAATTCGAGACGTCGGTCGTGATCGTCATCTGAGAGTTCCTGGACGAAGGTTGGCTTATAGGGATGATACTTTTTCTTATGAAGACAGCGAACGACGCTACTTTGCGAGACTCCAAGCGTGTTGCTTATGCGACGTGTAGAAACGTTCGGGTCATCTTCAATTATCGGCTTGATGGAGGTAAAGATATCGTCACCTGTAGCCGTCACTGGACGACCACTTCCATTTTCACGCTTATTCATATCCCCATACGTAAGGAATTTCTTCATCCAACGATGGACTGTCGGTGGAGGCGGGCTTCCTCATGAAATTCATCCATGTATTTTCTCCTTGCTTCGGACACATTGTTGAATGTAACCGCCCATGCAACAAGCCTTGCCTTCCTTTCCATCATAGTTTGGCATGAATGAAGCACTAAATGAATACTTGTACATACACTTGTATAAACTATGTACAGAAGCCATTCGTTCGATGATATGAATTCGAATTTTTTGAACTTAGAGCATTGATTTGGTGCTTGGATATGGAAAATAAAACCATAGAAATTCAATCAGTCAACTTGAGAAAGAAATCAGAATGACAATTCAGATAGATTTTTCACAAACTTCAAATAACGTTTTTTTTGACTCACCCTGTATTTGAAGTATTGTTCTTCGATCGATGTATTCAATCACTTCAGAACCGGTGCTTTAGGATTCGAAGATGTTGTCAAAACACACTCACCGTATATACGCCAGGCATGTGGTGTTCTGGGATTCATTTTTACTAATTCCTTCTTGGCGTATAGATATTTTAAGCCTGGACAATCTGAATTGACTCATGCCGACTTCAAAATGAATTTAGCAAACAGTCTTCTCCATTTCACTATGATCAAAGTTGGAAATGAGACAAGAAGAGATTCTCTGAACGTTCCTCAAGATCTGATGCAGAGCTCTCATAGGCCAGCTCATTTGCCTCATCCAAAGCCATGCTACATTTGCCGACATGGATATGCTGAAAGTGATCGAAACACAACATCATTTCAATGCGTCTTCTGCGAAAAACCTTTCTGCAAACCAAGCTGAACTCGCCCCTGTTGGTCGAAACACATTCAAGAAGGACTTCCCCCAAAACGAAGTCAAAAACGAGTTTAAATAGACTTTCCCTGACTCTTCTATTATACAAATTACGTGATTTATTTGGCTGATAATAAGCCTACTCGGAAACCTGTCGGTACATTGATTGAGATTTCACAGATATGTAAACAGAGATATATTTAGAAGAATCGGTGTTTTTCTTTTCGGATACATTGTGGGGTACTTAGCCATTTTACGTACCAAAAACGAAGTATGAGTAAGTAGTGAAAACTGTGCCCTACTTGCCACGGATAGGTACATGGATAGGTACATGTAAAAGTTTAGTGTTATCAATAGGTACATGGATAGGTACATGTAAAGTTTAGTGTTATCAATAGGAACATGGATAGGTACATGGATAGGTACATGTATAGTTTAGTTATCGATAGGCACACGGATAGGTACATGTATAATTCAGTGTTATCAATAGGAACTTGTATGAGATCTGTTTTACTGGATAGGTACATGTGTTTGGTACACTGTGTTTCGGAACGTCTATGATCGAACTTGTGTGGTTTGGTTCTGAGCACTTGGGTACGTACCGATAGACGTCCGTTGTTTGATTTTGAATGGGTTTGCTCAATTGCGACTATTGTGACTATTGCAACCATTGTAATCAAGATGACACATTGATTTTCCTTTTACGTAGACAAACTATGCTATAAATATGAGATAGTTTTTGATGACATACATAATGATGACTAGTATCCCAACGTCGTGGGTTGTCGCAAGAGACCTTGGATATTCGTTCAAAGCCATAGAAACTGTAACAAATCTCAGTGAAAATATCAACGCTGGTGATTTAGTTGATCGACTAATGGATCTAGATGAGCATGCTATGAATCACAATTTGGATCGTAGGTGGATAGAGGATTTCTCCATGCTACACTGCAATGATAGTGAAATTAGGAGGATCAAATTGGAACGATATGGAAAGAAGGAGACATCTGACAGTGTTTTAATAAAAAGTTCTCCCAATAAAAGTGACTTCAGAAGGAAATTAGAACAAGAGACATTTAAATTATTATGTGAACGGAACTGCGTTAAATGTTTTAAACAGGAACGATCCCTTCTCTTTTTGCCATGTTCTCATAGCGTTATGTGTTCTACATGTTATGTACCCTTTGAAACTTCATCTTGTCCCCTTTGCGATGAAGAAATATCTTCAACAGTCACTGTATATCGTTCATGATGAGTCATCATGCAGGTCTGTGATTGGTCACTATTGTGTCTTTGTGTGACTTTTCTATATAAGGAGGACATTGTACCGTTCTATTTCAAGCATAATTTGAGGCTAATACAATGTCAATCAGCATGTCGTTCACTACCAACATTCCCATTTCAATAATTTACCGAAGTCAACTCTTCACGGGCAATATATTTTATTCTGCCGTGAATATAACTGGCTATAAAGCGGATTTGGTGGATCTGATGGAGGAAATAGTGAAGTATTTCCGCTGCGGAGAGGACGTTGTGGTGCAGAGAATGTTGATGAGAGTCGTGAACAACGCTCTTACACGAGTTGCAAGATTCTGGCTCAATGAAGTATTTCGCCCACTATCTCAAACGGAGATTGTACCGGAATACTCTCGCTGTTGGTGCAGCAGTATCCAACGGAAACTCAACACATGTCTCCATGACATTATCACCTCCAGCTACTATGACGAGAAGGGTGAGAAGTGCAAACTGGACTTGTTCAGTGGACCGCCATCAGTAAGCATCAATGTGGCTGCTCAAGGACATTCTGAGGTGATCAGTTTGCGGGCATACTATGCCAATATTTTAAAGACTTTCCATTTAAAGCCTTGCTGTATGTGCTGCCCTATTTCAAAACATCTAATGAAAGACATTGAGCAGCTCATAACTGCTACAAATGAGACTCTAGCCGATGTGAGTGTATATCAGTTTCCCTCTACAACTTGCTAAGTGTTTTATGTAATTTTATACGTACCAGCAACAAACTCTGCGTGATATGTGAATGCTTGTAAACTTTTGTGTATAATGTAAGTACTAAGCAAAATTTTAATTGTATTATCTATTTCCATATTAGAATAAAAATGTCTGTAAAACGGAAGGCATCTTCTCGTCAATCGAAACGGTCCTTCAAACCTTCAAGTCAGTTTAAAAAGGCGTTGCGAAAGTTAAACAGGATACATGATAATAAGAAGAAGTGTAAATTGATTCAAAATTCAAGTGATGATTTCATTCGTGATTTAGCTTTTGCAATACACAAATGTCTACCTATTTACAAGCCTCTATTGAATGCTGGCTCTTTGAATAGCATAAAAAAGTTTTCAAATCCAAGGAGTAGTGATAAGAAAAGGCGAAACTTAATTCAGCGCGGTGGTGGTGGGTTTCTAAGTATGTTAAATGATATTGGAAACAGTATTAATGGTGTAATCAATAGTCCGCTTGGAAGGATTGCAGCAACTGCTGCAATGTTAATATAAGGTTAGCGAATCATAAAGTGACACGTCATCACTTTGATTGATGAGTCATATATAGGTGTATATAAGGAAGACGCTTTAATGATATTTTACCACTTTCAAGTGACAATTCATTTGCGCTGGTTGAAAGCTCCGAATTAGTACTTGTTGAAACATGACTCAGAAAATGTATACAATCAGAGAGGAAGGTGACGCTTTCGAGCAAGATCTCTTGAAGCTTCGTCCGACACGAAAGGTGCAAGGGATTGGAAATACGTTCTACTTTCAAACCTTGAATTATGGTGATGATGGCTTTTATCTTCAAGTTCCATTCTTCCACAGTAATGGTATGTCTACATCAGGGTATAGCAATATGAGACAAATGCGAGTGACTTTTCCAAAATGGCAACAGGTGATTCTTAAAACTATTGACTCTTTCGCGAAAGAATGTGTTGAGCTGCCTGAAAGTGCTCCCACTCATTGGAGAAAGGCATTAGAGGAAGGAGTTGGTTATAAGGAATTGCCGGAATTCGATACACTGTTTTTAAAACTATCGGATCATTTTCAAGCATTCGATCTCTTTACAAACGCGATGGAATGTGAGGATCTCAAACGGGGCCGCTATATGGGCTTAGTGCACGTTACCGGACTTTATATTGGCTCACATGGTTCGACTGGTAAAGTCGCATCTTTACAAATGAAGGTTCTTCAACTAGTCTATGAACCACTACCAATTGATAAATGTTTAATTAACATTGATAAGACTGCTTCAAGTGATGGGAAGGAAGAGAGCAAAAAGCGAGGTCGGAAATCTAAAGATGGGAATCCTAAATTGAAGTTGAAGCGCCAAGATGCTGACTTGAAAACTTTCTATAATCCTAATTGTGATGAGGAAACACAAATGTTTTAATTTGTAAATGTTTTAATTTGTAAATGTAACTTGAAAGTTTCTATTCTGAATGTAAATAAACTTGATCTGGAACATGTGTCTGTTTTGTTGTTCTAAGCAAAATTAGCGGGATGATGAGTTTAATGTTAATGGAATTATAAGATGACAGATTTTCGTCTATTCACTGATCGCACAATGTGTGTCGCTGGACCAAGTCAGTCCGGTAAAACTACATTTGTAACTGAATTGCTACAATATAGAAATGAAATGTTTAACAAGGAAATTAAGAGAGTCAAATGGTATTATGGAATATTTCAACCACAACTACATTCTGCACTTCGTCAGAAAGGTTATGAGGTGAAGCAAGGGTTGCCATCAACTGAGGATATCAAAGCAGGTGACTTACTAGTATTAGATGATCTATTACGAGAAAGCAAATCTTCAAAGGATGTAACTGAAATGTTCATTCAAACTGCACATCATAGGGAAGCTTTTATTATCTACATCACCCAAAACATCTTCGATGGAGGGAAAGAGCAAAGAACTAGAAGTTTGAATACACATTATTTGGTAATATTTAAAAATCCAAGAGATAGCAGTCAGATACATCATCTCAGTAGACAGATATTACCTCAACAACCTAAAGTACTTTCAAAAATATATGAAGATGTAACAAAGAAACCACATGGTTATCTATTTATTGATCTAACCCAGGAATGTCCGGAACGACTTCGATTTCGAACAAATATCATACCTAATTCCGCTGAACCAATGACAGTTTTCTCGGTTCACAGTTAGTTTTAAGCAATGTACTTTGTTGCCTTATTATTTTCAAACATGTCGTATTCAAAGATGGTAGTCATTCCTCAAGAGGAGTATGTACAATTGACTACATTACAAAGTGCACAGGAAGTCAAAAATATAGATCAACCTATTACGAATCAACTTAAGGAACTAACACAAAAGGATATGGAAATTCAGAAGATTAAGGATCCCTATCGACGAATGCAGTTAGCAGCTGAAAACATTGACGAGAGGCGACAGATTCGTGACAAGTTGCGACGATTTATAACCTTGTCAACACCTCGACCATATCGTGTGCGCGCTGAGCGATTATTTGACTTCATTGATCCACATGTGAAGTTCAATGAGAGAGGGGAGATAATAGATGAAACAACTGGTGATGTTATTAGAAATAGTCACATAGATGACCTTCTACAATATGCTGTCAGAGATGTAAGGCGAAAACTAGGTGCACCACAAGGGTGGTCATATTTTCAGAAAATTTTATCTGATCAAAATGTACCTCACAATATTATTGGAGGACCGACTGTGAATGAATTGGATAAGGGTCACTTACAAGATGGATCAAAGAGTAAAACACCCACGATGGCGGTCAAGCGAGAGCTTGCAGATCCCGATGATCTGCAACCAAAAAGAGCTACTAGGCGCTCAACGCGTGTTGCGAAGGAGTATAGTAAATATTAAGCAAATATGAATTAAGCCTTGCCTCTCTCATATCATGTCGTTACAAAAATTTTGCTGTTGTTTGAAATCTGCGCTCGAAGGTAAAGGAGAAGAGGGCATAGAGGTTGATATCAATTGTGTTAGCAGTTGCTGTGCGAGTAATACGCGTGCAAATCAGAACAAAGACGATGAGTACAGCAGTGAAACTGAGAAAGATTTATTACGACTTAAATCATCCCGCAAGTTTCAGTCGTCCGGAGGTTCTAGCTCGTGCAGCAGGTGTGGGAATAGAGAAAGTCAAGAAGTGGTTGAGGAGTCAACCGACTTACACTCTTCACAAAAATGCGAGAAAGCAGTTTCCAACAAGAAAATATGTTGTTAACAATATAGATAGTCAATGGCAAGCGGACTTGGCTGACATGCAACAGATATCACAGTACAATGATGGCTATAAATACATCTTAACCGTAATAGATATTTTATCTCGCTATGCTTGGGCACGTGCGCTGAAATCTAAACGAGGACCAGAAGTTGAAGCGGCTTTTCAGAGCATTTTCGATGAGGGGCGTGTTCCGCAAAGAATACAGACCGATCAAGGGAAGGAATTCGAAAACTCTCATGTTCGAAGTCTCCTTAAAAGTCATAATGTGGAATTGTTTAGTGTCAAAAGTGCTTATAAAGCTGCCATGGTTGAGAGGTTCAATCGCACACTGAAGACAAAAATATGGCGCTATTTCACTGCAAAAAATACACATGTTTGGGTAGGTGAGCTGCAGAAATTTGTTAAGAATTACAATGAAAGCTACCATCGAATCATTAAGATGAAACCAGTTGATGTTACCCCAGATAATGCGATGGATGTATGGCTTCGATTGTATGATAAGAAAGCGAAAAAACATTTCCAATGAAAAGAAAATTAATGTTGGTGATAGAGTTCGGATTTCAAAGGTTAAGTCTACATTTGAGAAGGGGTATCTACCTAATTGGACTGAAGAAGAGTTTTTTGTGGATGAAGTAAATACAAAATTTAGACCCACCATGTATAAATTAATAGATTACCATGGCAATCCAATTGAAGGAAAATTTTACTCTTATGAATTGCAAGTAGTAGACAGAAGTGAAGAGGTGTATATGATTGATAAAATAATTAGGAGGAAAGGTCATGGCAATCAAAGGAAATATCTAGTTAAATGGAAAGGATATCCTGATTCATTCAATAGCTGGATAACGCACCAGGATCTACAAAATGTGGAGATGGGAGACACTCGTAACTTTTAAGCTAATATAGCATGTGACTTCTTCCATATATGAGTTTAACATGTCTACTAACTTCAATATCATTCTTCCAAGCAATAGCAACCCCAAGATATTCCCAAGTAACAAACCATCTCTATACTCTGTTGAATTCGCTAATCCAATTACTCTGCATGGACCCCATGAAGTTGCTCTAACTGAAATTACTTATTACAACGATATCAGTTTGCTAAAGAACAACTATTTTGAATTACATAAAGAAGTGCGAGAGAAGGATGATTGCTTTCGCATATTTCAAAATAGTCTACATGGTACATGGGCTTTTCATCATCTAACTTTACATCCTTTTTCAACATCTTTACCATCTGTCCAAAACATGATTAAAATTCAAAAGGCATTTGCAACGTCAACTTTTAATTCTAAGGTTCCCACAATGAGCTTGCAAGATACAGAAAAGGAAATCGGTAGAATGTTTGAACGAATAAATGATCTCTTCAAGCTGACTTTGAATAAATTCTACAAACCAGTCATAAAGGGGTCAACAAAATTGATGAAGGAAGGGAAGCATGTTCTTCTTGTATTAGGTAAGGATTTGAGTCATACTTTTGGGTATTCCAGAACAACTTTCTCATCAAGGTATTGGTACAATGGACGTGGGTGGAATTCGGAGAGGAAAGTCACTGATTTTAAATGCAGAATTGTGCCATTGTATGCATTACAAAAAAGGAGCATCCGAGTAAAAAATAAATTTGAGGTCATTAGAAGTGTTGAAGACTTTGCAAGAAAGTTTCAAGGATCAGTGCCAGAAACGTTAATGACTTGTGAATATAAGAAAGAGAAAGTAACTTTATTTACTGTTGAAACGGAGGCAGAATTTATTGTTTTTACTAAAAAGACACCATTGGAAAAGTCTGAGTCCGCTGTTATTGAATTTGGATCTGAAATGATTGGGATGTTTAAGGGCCTTGAAAGCGCACCTTGGTTGACAGAATTAAATGATACATTCAAGGTTCAATTGTCCTCTTCTAAACTCAAAGCATCAACAAATGCTTCATGGGATATCCACGTATACAGCGAAGACATATCGGGTGATGAATTGTCTACTTCCAGTGAACTTGTAAAAAGAGTTAATTTGAACATTGAAAGCTTGAAAACGCCATCTGAATTGTGTACAAAGTTAAATGAGTTTGGTGTAGATTACCTTGATGCAGATGAATATCACTTTTCTTATGACCCACATAAGAAACGCATGATTCTAAAGGTAGGGAAGAACTCTCTTATCAAGCTGGATAGCGTGTTAACGACCACATTGGGATTCTCAAAATCAACTATTTATGAAGGTACATCAATAGGCGATACAGCCCCATCACTAGAGCGTGATATAAGTAACTTATACGTCTATTGTAACATTATTGAATATACAAGGGTTGGCGACATTGAGGCCCCACTTCTGCGCACATTTCCTCTCTCATCCGTAAGGAAGCAACTAATCAATCGAGAATTTTTTAACACAATGTATCTACCAATCAGCCGAAATTTCATCAATAGAATTGACATATCAATTCATGATGATGCAGGAGAAGTAGTACCGTTCTGTGGTGGTGTTACTGTTTTGACCCTACATATTAGGTCACGAGAATAAGGCTTTACGCTATTGTGACTTCCATAGTTATTCAATAGTCATAATGACAGGCATTTACAGTAGACCATCATATCAGAGCGGTTATCCCGTGTTTGTTGGAGGTAGACGACAAGTTGGAGGAGGCATATTTGGTGCACTAAGACGTATGGTTCTTCCAACACTCAAAAAGTATGGCGTACCAATCATGAAGCGTGTTGGAAGCAGGGCTTTAGATTTTGGTGCAAATGTTGCAGCTGATGCGCTTCAAGGTGAGGATATCGGTGAATCTATGAAAATGCGCGCGCAGCAATCTGCCATAGACGCATTAGATGATTTAACAAAGACGAGACGTACAGTTCGGAAGAAGCGTAGGAAGTCAAGACAAGTTGGATCAGGCCGAGTTACTAAGCAAAGACGCAGGAAAAGTAAAAAGCCGACTAGAGCAGCACGTTCTAAATCTAGACGTCGAGTGAAAACAAGAAAGCGCAAACGAAATTCCACAGCTACTAGAAACAAGTCAAAACGAAGGAAGACAACATATTTGTAGAGCTAATACGATGCAGAGTATCAATTCGGCTTTGTGTTTCTTCGATTCTCCCCCTCATCAGACAGACATCATCTCCTCAACAATTGTAGACATAGTCCCCACAACAAATATCGATGGTAACCAGCAGCCTATTCAGTTTGATATACCTGCCAATCCTCAAGATTATATTGACTGTCAATCCATTGATTTAGAGTTGTGTATACAAATTAAGAAGACTGATGGTACAAATATCGATTCATCCAAGGATAAAGTGGGATTAGCAAATCTTCCTATTGCCAGTCTGTTCTCAGATGTGTATCTAATATTGAATGACAAACAGATTGAAGGAGGGGATCGAGCATATCCATATGGAGCATATATACATACAATGACTCAATTTCAAAAGCAAGCTAAACAGTCACACTTGCAAGTTTCTGGGTGGTATGATGATCAGCAAGGGAAATTTGATGATGTCTCAAATACAGGGTTGAAAAGACGAATGGATTTAACAGAGGATTCAAAGGAATTATACTTGAAAGGACCCGTCTATCTTGATTTCCTTCGTCAATCTAGATATCTGCTATCACAGGTTAAAATGCAAATAAAATTTATTCGTGCAAATCCTGAGTTCGCGTTAATGGCTTTTGGAGCTACAAACTATCAAGTCAACATAAGTAATGCCGTGCTCAATGTAAGGCGAGTAACAATGAACCCGTCAGTCATCAACGAGCATGCGACAGGATTGAGGAAAAACAATGCAATATATCCAGTTAATCACAGTGTGTTGACAAACTTCACAATTGGTGCGGGATCATCCTCACATGCCTACCCAAATCTTTTTCCCACTGCAATGCCAAAGGCGGTGTATATCACATTTGTGGAAAATGAGGCATTCATTGGTGCTTTTGAAAAGAATCCATTCAATTTCCAACACTTTAATGTTAGCAAACTAGCACTCTATCAGGATGGGAAATTTGTATCTTGCAAAGCATATGAGCCTAATTTCAAAGATGGCAAATTCGCACGTGAATATGGTTCTATTTTCACCGCCCTCAACATGTTTAATACAGACGATTCAAATGGAATTACAATGGATATGTACAAGAATGGCTACTTCTTCATTATGTACAACCTCACAGCAGATGCAGATCTAGGTGGTGAAAGCGTAGGAGTTACAAAGCCTGGAAATCTACGACTGGAGGTATCATTTGAGTCACCTTTGAAGAAAACAATTACTTGTCTCATTTATGCTATCTATGATAGCAAAGTTGAGATAACAAGAATGAGAGACGTGACTGTCAGCTATCAGAGATGAGTAACTTAAGCAACATAGAAATCTTGAGGAAAATGAGGAAAGCTCATCCCTACTCCAAGACAATATTTCTCAATGTCTTTTCTAGAGATAATTTACCTGATTCAATTCCTTTCTATCCTTGTTCACTTATCATCAATACGGATACCAACAATCTTCCCGGAAAACATTGGATTGCTGTATACATCAATCGTTATAAAGTTGCCGAATATTTTGACTCTCTTAATCAACCTCGTTTACATGATATCGCATTATGGATGAACAGGTTTTCCTGGACTGTTAGGAAAGTGACATCGTTCCCACTTCAAAGTAATACATCTCTAATGTGCGGTGGCTATGTACTCTATTTTGTCAATGAGAGACCATTGAAAAATAACTGTAAAAGTGCTTTAGAACTATTTTCAAAAAACTGTGATAAAAATGATGTAATTCTTACTAAATATGTTGAAACAGTTTTGAAATAAAGTTTTATGTTGTATCATTAACTTGCTCTCTTTTTTTCCAAAACAAGGGTTTATAAGGAAAACAAAAACATGCTCATATTTCATTATCTATTCACATATATACAAAAACATGTTCATATTTCATTATCTATCCACATATATACAAAATCTACAATTTGGTTTTCATGAAACATTTTTTCAAATCACATATGATGGGAGGCACATCACTTATGTCTTTAATGCCGGTTATCACAATCTTTCCATTATGGAACACATGTACATGATATGGATGCCAGTTAGTCAATTGAGCTGCTGGAAATAACTCCACTTCATAAGTTAGATTATGTGATGATGTAACTTTACGGAAATCATAGTGATAGTGTAATTCACATAACACGGTCATTGTCTTCACTTTCCAATCAGATAATGAATCACCAAGTAAATGTTCCAAAGTTAAGTGTAGATATGAGAGATCACCCTCCATGACCCTTCCAATACATTGGATTGTTCCATTTGGAAAGAATAGGATAGTGAGAGATCTATCCTTCCTCTGAATCCTCCATGTTAACATTGAGGGTCTTCCAAGATGTAAGCTCGTTGTCGGCTTCAATTTGCGTTTTATCAGTAACCATTGTTTTCGGTTGGGTATATTCCTCTCGATCTCTTGTAGATTGAGTTTTGACTTTGCTTTTGTAGTTAACATCCGATTTACAACTTCCAACCGTTTGATGTCCTCCATCTTTAATGAATGACGTTATCTGTGGTAGTATCTCCCTTGTAAAGGTTTCCCATGTGACGTCACTGAAACGAAAAAATCGATATTCAACATCTTCACGTTTTGGTGAACAGACGTATAGTTTGACTGATGAATCACACTTTATCCATACCTTGTCATCGAGAGGAATCTTGATCCGAGTCTTATGGTTGTCAATGAGATCCGCAAAGTCTTTCAGTGAAGGCAATGAGTCAATACTAATGCAAACGCCACGATGTTTTCGATCACTATTTGCTATTGAATGACGAAATGCTATTCTTTTAGAATTTGTTATGTGAACGTTTTGAACGTCACTAAGTTTCCATGTTCTAATGTAATGAGGCATGTTCCGAAAGCTATGTTTCAAATTTAGGTTTAATGTTTGCCTAAAGTTTGTTATTTTATTAGCTCAACATATCGGAATGATGTTGAGTACAAATTCTTCACATATTCATTCACATTAGGACTACCTATTTATTAGTAATCATTTCTACATATCGGAAAGATGTAGAAATTTCAATTTTAGTAAGACTACTTATGTATTAGTAAGTGTTGCTACATGTCGGAAGATGCAGCAATCGCAAGATCTATTACAAGTGGAATATTATATTGTTTTTATTTAGACTTATTCTACATCACCTGTGACAGGAAGGCATCTCCTTCTCTTCGACGGTGGGGGAAGACCTAGGCTGTAGTGTCCATATGGTAATGATAAATTTTTATCCAGCCAACAGCGCTTATCCTCCCAAAGTGAAAGACCTCGCTTCCTAAATGATTTTGTGCTAACTATGTGATTTTTTGAATTTATAATTGTCATATCTTCAGTTGTATCATTCTCACTATAATAGACACTCCTATAGTCATCATGTTTCAATTTTTTAACTGCTGCTCTCTGAATTCCTTTTGCACGTTTGATGCTATGATTCGTAGAGTCTAGATATTTCATGGAATACATTTTTGGTTTTAGTAGGATCATTTCCTCAAGCAACTTTCCAGCACACTCATCCTTAAAACAACCTAATCTAGCTTTGTTTGTAGTTGAGTATAGTCGGTGATGACTGTCATAGTTTGAAGAGTCAAACTTTTCACCGAAGTATAGAAGTATATCTTCCAGACGGACAGATGGTGATGTGTATAAACATAGGAAGAAACTGTCGGTATCACCTCCACAAAGCCGCGTTCTATTTATCAGTGGACACCCTTTTAGATCATTGTAATATAATTGATACATTTCCAACTTACTATAGTCAAGTACTGCTTGACCAACATATATTAATTTATTTAAAACTATTGAAGGCTTGTACATTTCCATACCAACCAGATCTTCATCAAATATTTTGTGTTGAACATAGAGAGGATGATTTGACAATTTCAGTAGTTGTTTCTCATTGTTGACTAGTTTAAATTTTTTCCTTCTCCTTACATTTTCCATTGTTTTACCATATAAAGAATTATTTTTCAATTTGTAGAATGACTTTTCGAAGTCAGTGTTTGATTGAGCCCTCTTTTGAGAGTTCATATCAATGTATGTTTTTAACCAAGGCTTTTGTGTGAATTTTATGCCACTATGAATCTTCTTGATTCTCATGCCCATGGTCAAGTAAAATTTTAAAATTGAGTAGTGGACTACATAATTTTCCCTATCAAATTGATGGAGCAGAAGTTTCTTGATAGAAGAAAAATGTGTATTTGGTCTTACTTTTTCATATAGATTTTTCATATAGTGTGAAAACATTCTCTTTTCAATCATCTGCATTTCTGGAGCTAATGGGAAATCGGCAGTGTCATCATGAATGGCTGCAGGATACTCTAAATCTAAATCAAAAATGTAGCCGATTTCACCATCATCATCTATATTTTGAACATTTTCTTCAATTAAAAAATTATCTAATTCACTTTCATTCAACCATTTGAAATTTGAGTGGGGTAGATTCCTACTGAGTGAAGAACCGTAAAGGTTATTAACATCTAAGTAGGTCAAATGTCGACTTTCATGTGTATTATTTCCTAATTCTTCAATGCGTGCACGCGCTCGGTGAATGTTGGTGAAAGTCATACCCCCTCTAATTCCTCGTTCAAATAGATTGTACATATTTTCATCTTGTATGTAGTGTGGGGGATCATTGGAAGAGAAATTTAGTGCTGAGGTAAAGCTAAGATGTGGGAGACTGACAAAATGTACAGGGTCGACTTCATCCTCACGTTGACTCAATGCTCTAAACACTTCAAATATGTCTGCCAACAATAAAACATCTAACTTCAGATATGCCAGCATGTAATCACCAAATGTGCTACAATTAAATTCAATCCACGCCTTGTTAGCGTGTTCATATTCACTATCGGAACAGTGCTCACGAGTAAGATCATTATAGAATTCAAATTGTGGTGGTAGACAGTCTTCCGTCAACGTGTTTAAGTTCTTGAAGTATGAATATGGAAACACTCCCTTCTGATAAAAAACATTATCACTTAATTGTGGAAATTCTACCCTTAATGTCTCTACATGCTCATACGTTTGCAAACCCTTGGCTAATTCACTCAAGGATGCACTTAGAAATTGATATGAGTCCAAGAATTTTAGTTTAAAGTATACTGTCTTCCCTTTGTATTCATTTACAGGGACACTGGCGGATAAAGTTATATATTTTTCAGCAGTTGCTGCTACAACATCTAATTTCCAAGACTTCATTCTTCCAATCGCTTTATAGCAAACGATGTGGCTATCATAATTTTTAAAATTGTGGAAAAATATGGGAGCTCCCGTCTGTTAAGTCTTAACCGGAGATTGCATTTCCTACATAATGTTTGCCTATATCGTCCGGTGATATGATCATGATCACGAACTTTTATGACTTCATCGCTGAATTTTGATTTACATTTGTTGCAACATTCTGCATTCTCATGGCGTGCTTTTTCATCCGCTGACAGTGACATTGGCTGCTAGTTGTTGCACATTGGTTGTCATATAAGTCTTGGCTACAGTTTCTAAGTGGTGCAAGAAACCAATAATGCAATTTTCTCCTTCAAAGAGGTAATACTTGTTTTCAAATTTTGATTGAAGGGCATTATGCCAGACATGATAAGCTCCAATGGCCGCAGGTTTATGTATTTTATTATCAATGTAGCACTCTATATCTGCATAAATTACTAAAGGAGGAATTAGTTGATATTCCATGCTACTTGTTAGTACTTTTAGATCCGATGGCCTTTTTTTGTTATTTGTGCTTTTCCTCGAATATAAAACTGGAAGTGTCGTTCTAGTGTTGTTTTATATGTGAATGACTGAGTGCGTCTTTCGCAGAAGTATTTATGTCTTTTTAAAGTTCTCCTATACAATCTTGACAGCTTTGGAATTCCACAATAGTGTGCTGCTCCATTGTTTAGAATTAGCAAAATATTAACCGTTTGCCTACCAGTAAAGTTACTATTGTAACGAACACCTTTGAGTCCATTTTCATAAAAGTGAATGTTAATTTTTATATCATTATTTTTCTCAAATTTTGGAATATCTTTGATTGATACTGGTGTGGAAATGCCTTCCATATTTAGGTCAGATGTCCACTCACTATATGATTTTACTTCATTCCTTGAATAAGGTACTTCATTATAATGCAATATTGATAAAACTGCATATAGGAAGCAATCATTTGCATTTGAATTAACATTAATGACAGCTTTAGAGTTTTTTAACTTCTTTGGTAGAGGAAATGATTTTCCACTGACAGTATTGGACTTGTTATTACATTGAACTCTATATTTTGTACATCATCTATAATCCAATTGCTACCCTTTTTTGTGAAGGCTTCAATATGATTTATTAGACTATTTAGATGATCCTGAAACCAAGCATCATAGTCATAAATATAGTTTGAGGATGATGAGGTAAAGTGTGCGAGAAAAGTTTCTTCTTCTTGAGGATTAGAACGGACATAACGAATTTGTGCAATCAACGACCGCGCAATTGATAGCTCCTTAGTAAGTCAGACACTAAATTCCCTAACATGGAACGCATGCTTTCTAAGAATGATGTTATGTCCACAGTAGGTGTTGTTGGCCGTGATATCATACACACGTGCATGGCCATTGAGTGCGCTTTCACTGAGACTAACAGTTCCATAGTTATTATGCATATTCATCTCACTATTTGTGTTATGTACATTCATATGCTGTCGAAATCTACTTATAGAGTTATACGTTTTGCCACACCGAGAGCAGTATTGCATAAAGTTTTGTATGTTAGTTGAAGCGCTGGTTGTTGGCTTAGAAGTAGATCTATTTTGATTATTTGAATTTGACTCTATTATGCTATCATTCGGTTTATTATTGCATACAAGTTTATGCCTCTTAAGATTATCCATCCTATTCGTCTTATATGGGACACTTGCTACTTTGATATGTTTTTCCTAACTTACAAAATTTTTCATGTCGTTGCAAATTGCCTATGAGAGTGAACACTTTTCCACACTTGGTACAGACAACCATGATTATTGATGAGGATTGAAATTAGCAAGCCCTTATATACATCTACCATCTAATGACGTCAGCGTCATCACCAGAAATAACGTATGTTCCGATCTGTTGTAAAGAGAAAACACATAAAATTTTCAGTAACTTAA
>CAJQUW010005501.1:0-84599 GCA_907163375.1 Prostheceraeus crozeri
GTGTCTTCCTGAAAAGGAGGCACGCGGACGACTGACTCATGACTGCTTTTCCCAAGTCTTGTAGTCAAATCTAGTTTAGGAGATTGAGTTGAATATGAATGTGTTTTATGCGACATAAGAGCAAGTTGGATCCATGCTCTTGAAATGAATCTAGTCGAGATGCAATTTTCACCATGTGTCGCTGATAGAAATCTTCTGGATCATGTATCGTCTCTGCAGAATAGGATGCAAAATGAAACACTACACGTTCACCTGCATGTTCATCAGTCACTTTCTCAAATTCAATCTCTGCAACTAATCGTCCTTTCACATCTTTATTCATCAAACTGTCCATGAGCTGTTGTAAAAAGGAAGTAACCTTTAGCGATAGCAAATTCTAAGTCTGCCTTTTCATGATGAAATGAGATGATGTAGTCCGTAATCACACCACACCACGAAGACTTTGTCGATGAAAACTCAGTGAACAAAATTCATTCGTAAACTCTACTGCATCTGTCATCTTTCTTCCTATCACTTTGGAGACATAGCATGAATGACATTCAGGTGTAAAATGTCACGCTGATTCCAAATCTGGTCTCTGTTTTCCCGTCCGAGCCTTGGTTCACCCGCTAGAGCCGTTTTCGTAAAAATTCTAACTCTGTCGTTTTTTCGAAAATGTCCAACATTTTCAATGGCGTTTCACATCTAAACGAAGGCAGATATGAACAAGCCGTTTCTTCCACTGAATTTGTCTCACTCTTAGCTTTTAAACGAGCTATCACACAACGTTCTACGATCTCTAGAACCAAAGTCGGAAGTCTCGTCCAGAGGGGACGTCAGACCTTTTTCTTTCCGATTGAGCTGGGAACAAGTCCCTAGACCCAAAATTGGCCAAAACGTCTGAATTTGCCCTCCGTTTTCCCATCCGAGGCCTCCTTCATTTCGAAAAATGGACTTTCTCATCCCAAAACATCCAAAACCTGCCTTTTCTAATTCTGGCGTTTTCCTGCCATTTTCTTCTCTAAACCCAGGAAAATATGACCAAACTGAGCTTTCCACTTCATTTGTCTCATTTTGTCCTTGTTATTGAATCATATTTTTTAAAAACAGGAGTGGTGAATAAACATATGAATTTCTTTATTTTGTAGAATTCTATTTCACGTTTTAACCTCAGAAACTAATATTAATTCTCTTACACACCTGGTAGATTGTAGATAGCGTAATCCCTCTGTGTTAGCTAGATCTGGTATTTTGATTGGAAACAGACCTGTCCTCTTATCATCTGAATGGACAGACTGTTAAATAGGATCTTTTCAATATATAAGTGATAAACATAATTTTGAACGACTTACTCACCAATTCATTACGCATGAGGAGAGGAAAAGCGTTGTTTGTCCTACTAGTAAGTATTTTTAAAATCTTTAGACATTTTAGGATATAAAAATTTTCTTTTAAATCATATTTGGTACCTTTTGAAAATTAACTAGTCGTTAGCTTGTTTTTTTTAATTTTGTTTCCTTGACGAACTTTGCTACGTTGAATCTCAGAATATTTGCTGCATCATCGATTTTAATGTGCCGATTTTCGCGCATTAAAGCAGCGCATTTCTCTTCTTTGGCTTCTGGAATTTCGACTGGGCGACCGCTCTTCGACGTGTCCGTAAAAACACTTTGTCTTCTTTCTCGAAATTCACGAATCCAGTAATACACGGTGATTCTTGACGGACAGGATTCTTTGCAGACTTGCAATTGCTGCAGAATTTCATTTGGTGCCAATTTTCGCAGTGCAAGGAAATCGAAAACGCTTCGATACTCCATTTCATCCATCACAACTGATTTTTATTCAGCAAATCGGCACTCTACATGAAGCTGCTTCTTTTATACGCATCAAACGGCTGCAGTGAGTTCAATTAACCAATTCGTGACCTACACTGTAAATCGTCGCATACGAAAATTATATACAAACATATACCAAATTTGCATACAATTTGAAACTAACATCTGATACGAGATTCTCGTATGCTTGCAGAGATCTCGTATGTTTTTCATGCCAAGTCTCACTTACTTTCGTATGTGATTGGTATGTAGAGATACGAACTATTCTATCTGTGATTGGATGTTTTACGATGAAATGCGAGTTGTTGGCATGTTTTATATGCGAGACCCGATGCAAATCCATCCTTATTTGTATGCCTCTGGTATGTATTTAGTATGTAAAGCTTTAAGTCACATACCAGAAAAATATGTGTATTACATACTACTGTCAAATAACTTTTTTCGGTAATACCAGTCGCGAATATTTTTTGTTTGATAGAGTGAAATTTAACTAGTTTAGATTTATTGTGCATTATATGCTGCTCCACAAGATTGTCGTCGCTCCTACTTGTCTAGCAATATAAATAGTACGTTTAGTTAGCTCTTCTTTATGAGCCAAGTAGATAAACATTAATTCATTCAAACGAGATCTGTCGTGCAATCATGCTGACTTATATATCTCAAACATAATTATTTTTGCGTTCATGAATTATAATGTGTTTTCACTTCGGATTGATAATATGCCTTTTTTCAAAATTACATAATGCATAATTGTTGATGGTTGAATACTTATTGATTATTCATGAAATGCCTTAGACTTACGTGTGTTAAAATCGAATTCAGTATTCGAAGTATGACTCTTGAATGTCATTATCTAACTACTTACAGAACAGTAGTAACATTAGTGTAATCTTTATTGACAAAAGTCCTTAAATAAATCAACATACTTTGGACATGATTTATGCTTTCTCTTAACATAGTGCTAGTATGGCTTTAGTATATAAACCATGCAACATTTGAAAAAACATACGAAAAGCATACAAATATATACCAAGAGAATACAGAAATATACCAAAGAATACTTTGGTATGCTTCCTTCGTATGTGACTGGTATTGAGAGATTTACAGTGTACATGCTCCGGTTACGTCGGCCTATAAATTTGGAATCGACATTTCTTTTCTTTCTTCTCACGTTCGGGTGATTTTTGACTGCACCACGTATGTCTGTGCGCACAGGATGCAAGATGATTGCAAACTCTATTATTTTTCATTTGTGACATTTATTGCCAAGTTGAGAGGTGCGCAACATTTGGACTCTGTTCCAACTGCACTCTGTTCCAATGTCAATTCACTGCAATTACCTGGAGTTTCTGACGACATTCATCTTGTTTTTATAAGGAAAAGATTTAATTTTCACCATTGCTGTACATGTGCTAGTACCCGTACATAGCCTGAAAGTGGTGAACATTTCCTAGTGAACAGCAAAACGTAAATTTCATATATTTTTACATGATCAAATTTATAAGCGTGATTTTGAAGAAACACAATTTCTAAAGCATTCTTTCAATCTTCTCTCTTCAGCGCATTTCAACTTTAGAACTGTTTCTCTACTGCATTAAAAGTATTTGGTTCAAGAATTAGCACCAAAAGAAAAATGATTGCATGTATGCATTTTTTGGGTGAAATTATTGTTAAACGTTGAATTGACATTTGCGGCAGACAAAAATGTCGTATTTTCAGTGAACAATGGCATCAAATAGCTGTAATTAGTTTTCATTAGTCTCGAGCTTATCAATCCCATCCGCTGATCACCAAAATGAATGTTTAAATTGCTCACACTTTGCAGGAAATGAGTCTGACACCAAGCCTGCATAGGAAAGCTCAGGGGCAGTCTCAGAAGTGGATGAACAAAAATAAGCTGAAGATTAATCGGAAGAGAACAAGCTAGAGCTCGAATTAAGATATTAACTTTTGATCTGTACTGATCGTAATTTGTAAATTCCAACCTCTCTGTCAAACTTTTTGTTTCTTGTCAAATTTTCTTTGTGATCGCAAACAACGAGTCCGCTTGAATCAAGAAACATCGACGTGATCAACGGTGATCAGTGGAGTACCTCAAGAGAGGGTAGTTGGCCCCGTACTTTTTGCAATGAAGAATGATTCTCTCAAAGCGGCATGCCACAATTCTATGACCGTCAAACATGCGGACGATGTAATCTTTTTGCACTTTGTACGAAACGAAAGTGATGATAACTTGCGACGTGAGTTGACACATCTGGTGGACTTACGTTAAATTATGAGGAACGTTGTTTCATGAATTGTGTCACTAAGATATCAATGCATTTGAATTCCTTAGTTTGCAACACCTTCGAGATCTGAAATTATCTGGTGTTCACTTTCCAGCTGATCTCACCTGGAACTACAATACTGATAAGACTGTTATAAAGAGGATTTTCACAGGATTTCTCATTCTTAGAAATCTAAAGAGAGCTAAATGTCCTCAACTACAGATTTTTCATTACTATGAATCTTTGATACGATCGGTTTCAATTTCTGCAATTTTCCGAATTATATGTTGTGCAAGATTGCAAGAGTTGAACGATTTTCAGCGGAATATTTTTCTATAATTGAATTTCGTCCATTGGAATCAATTATTGATAAGTTGCGCAAGAATATGTTCAGGGAAATAATGAAACATGATGATCATCCTTTGCATCTGATGTTGGAGACGAAACGCCCAACACCGAGAGATAATAGATGTATTAGAGCTCCTCGAACCTCAACAGAACGTTTCAGCAAATCTTTTATACTCTATGGAAAGTGATTTCTACTGATTTTATATTCTGAATTGTCTTTTATCAAATTGCAATGCATTGGCCGGCCGTATACTGTGAAACATCATAATTATAGTACGAATTGAGTACATATTATATTGAGTTCGCTTCTCCTTGCTTCGTGGGTCTAAATGCTACCTTGTCGGACAAAGTTGAATCTGTCAGCAAAAGAGCTCATAGAATAATGTTCCCAGACCGAGAGGCGACTTGTTCATGTCCTGCTAACGCCTTAAAGGATCGCCGTTATAACACCAGTTTAAAATTATTGTCAGACATTGTTCAGCACGATGATCACATTGTACATGATCTGAAACCAAGGCAATTATCATGTTCTCGTCGATTGGCTACAATCTACTGCCGAACAGCAAAAAGGCAAATGACATTTTTACCTTTTACCATACGTCTCTTCAACGAATTAACGTGAAGTTTTATTTGTCATACATTTATTTCGACTCACTTTTCTCTTTACTAAAAGACAGTACATTCGTGGCATGTAACAGAATCTGCATGTATGTTCTTACCTTCTGATTATCATTCAAGAAATACAACGCTTATTATTATTATTATTATATGTATATTGTGTCGCACTTAATGAATAATTGCAAACATTGCGCAAAATAATTTTGTTTCATTTACTAATTGCTACATAATTCGCTGCAGTCTGCTGGCATATTGCAATAAACAATGAATAACGAATATCCAAAACTGCTACTATTTTTGATTTGCAAATGCAATGTAGTGTGCATCTACAATTGCTTTCATGTGCATGCAATGTAGACTCAATGTAAAAGTATACACAGGTCATAAGGTAAACCTCATGCTTGTAGTTTTTGGCTGCAGTCTACACTGTCTGTCTCCATAAGCATTTCAAATGCATGCAAAACAGTAACATTTCAGTTTATTATTCGCTATGTATTGGAAATAAATGTAGCGCATGCATGCAGTTCGTAATGCAATTTGCAATCTTCGACGGCAATTAAAATTTGCAAATGTTGTACATGTATGTAGACTGTTTTCAATAATTATATAGGAGGCATGCCTAAAGATGGCAATCTCAAACTCGATGCTAGTGATATTTTCTACTGCCGGTCAATGGACCGATGACGTCCTTAATCGTATTTAGATTTTGCCGTAGTTTCCGTGAATATCGTGTTTCCCGAATATTAAATCCACGAAATTCATATCGGAGAAAACGATCTTGCTTTCTCGGCTGCACACTCAAAGCAGAGTTAAGGATTTTGCTTTCTATTGTGCTGAAGTGTATAATCAGTCGATGTCTGTTGATTCAGAAATTTAGTATTCGATATGATTTCAGTGCATTTCCAATGTGTCAGATTCGGACTCCTGTGATTCTTGTTTGCAGGTCTTGTCAGGGTTTGCATGTTTTCAATAAACTCTTAATGACTCCAGTGTTTTACAGACAACATTGTTTCCTTCTCTTGCACGCAGTTGGCCGCTTCACCTCCCATGCATTCTTCGTCATCTTAAAATTTGGAGCTCAAACGTTTCTTAACTTTCTAGTTCCTCAACTCCATTACTTTCTGCTTCAGTCAGGTCTGAAATTCAATAACACTCAGAATGTGCAGTGAATCATCAGCCACACAGGAGACTTATCCCATCCAGGCTGATAATGACAGATACGGAAGACAGGAATATTCTTCACTAAAACGTTTGCTTTTAAATTTCTTTATTTTACAGACGCCGATCGTCTTCTTGGTTCTAATGGTTCATCTCTCATTCCATTTAGATAATAGAGTTCAGTTCCTATGAAATCAGAGAAAGGAAAGTTGTGAAAGATAATTGCTTCCATTACTTATTTCCAGGCAATCATTTCTCTGTTTCACAGTCACAGTCCAAGCTGATCAACATGCTCTGCTCTGGTTTCCTATACATTCTTTCATGTATCGCTTCACATCAAGTCACATCCGTACTCGGAGAAAATTTGGCATTGGGGAAACCAACACGTCAAAGTACAACTTGGTTATCTTTCACTTCTGACAAGGCAGTAGATGGGAAAGCCAAGTATCCTTCCTGTTCGCGGACCAGTTTACATGCTGATCTTCACTCTTGGAGTGTCGATTTGGGAGCACAACATTATGTAAAGGAAGTCAGAATTATCAGCTTTTCTCCTATCCAAGACACAAAAGTGTATTTAAGCGCAGTGAGGCAAGCTACTTGGTCAAACAGGTTGAAAGATCAATATCTTTGCGGAGAAGCTTCGTATAAGTTTGATATAACACACTCTTTTAAATGCAACAACAATCGAGGCAGGTATGTGTCCGTTTTGAAGAACAGTCCATTTCCGCTGTACTTGTGTGAAGTTCAGGTGATGAAAGGAGGTAAGCAGCGCAAATATTCCATTGATATTGAACACAATTAGATAGAGAGCTTCAACTTTGCGAAATTTCTGGGTCACTAGAAATTACCAATCCTCTGCTAGAATGAATGTCAGCTTTGTGCCACTGGCGTTTTGAGTTAATACATCCCGAATGAGGAATGCGACTTCGTCCTCTGGAAGCTGATGAAGAGTACCATAGAACCGCATAGTCGAAGGCCCGCAGTCCCACCAATTTCCCGAGTCGAAGTCCCGCAGTCACATCAATTTCCGGAGTCGAAGTCCCGCAGTCACATCAATTTCCGGAGTCGAAGGCCCGCAGTCCCATCAATTTCCGGAGTCGAAGTCCCGCAGTCTCATCAATTTCCGGAGTCGAAGTCCCAGAGTCTCATCAATTTCCGGAGTCGAAGTCCCGCAGTCCCATCAATTTCCGGAGTCGAAGTCCCGCAGTCCCATCAATTTCCGGAGTCGAAGTCCCGCAGTCCCATCAATTTCCGGAGTCGAAGTCCCGCAGTCCCATCAATTTCCGGAGTCGAAGTCCCGCAGTCCCATCAATTTCCGGAGTCGAAGGCCCGCAGTCCCATCAATTTCCGGAGTCGAAGTCCCGCAGTCCCATCAATTTCCGGAGTCGAAGTCCCGCAGTCCCATCAATTTCCGTAGTCGAAGTCCCGCAGTCCCATCAATTTCCGGAGTCGAAGTCCCGCAGTCCCATCAATTTCCGGAGACGAAGTCCCGCAGTCCCATCAATTTCCGGAGTCGAAGTCCCGCAGTCCCATCAGATCCCGCAGTCGAAGTCCCGCAGTCTCATCAATTTCCGGAGTCGAAGTCCCGCAGTCTCATCCATTTCCGGAGTCGAAGTCCCGCAGTCCCATCAATTTCCGGAGTCGAAGTCCCGCAGTCCCATCAATTTCCGGAGTCGAAGTCCCGCAGTCCCATCAATTTCCGGAGTCGAAGTCCCGCAGTCCCATCAATTTCCGGAGTCGAAGTCCCGCAGTCACATCAAACTCCGTAGTCGAAGTCCTGCAGTCCCATCAATTTCCGGAGTCGAAGTCCCGCAGTCCCATCAATTTCCGGAGTCGAAGTCCCGCAGTCCCATCAATTTCCGGAGTCGAAGTGCCGCAGTCCCATCAATTTCCGGAGTCGAAGTCCCGCAGTCCCATCAATTTCCGGAGTCGAAGTCCCGCAGTCCCATCAATTTCTGGACACGAAGTCCCGCAGTCTCATCAAACTCCGTAGTCGAAGTCCCACAGTCACATCAATTTCCGGAGTCGAAGTCCCGCAGTCCCATCATATACCGGACTCGAAGTCCCGCAGTCCCATCAATTTCTGGACACGAAGTCCCGCAGTCTCATCAAACTCCGTAGTCGAAGTCCCGCAGTCTCATCAAACTCCGGAGTCGAAGTCCCGCAGTCCCATCAATCTCCGGAGACGAAGTCCCGCAGCCCCATCAATCTCCGGAGTCAAAGTCCCGCAGTCTCATCTATTTCCGGAGTCGAAGTCCCACAGTCACATCAATTTCCGTAGTCGAATTCCTGCAGTCTCATCAATTTCCAGAATCGAAACCCCGCGATCCCATCAATCTCCGGAGTCAAAGTCCCGCAGTCCCATCAATTTCCAGAATCGAAGTCCCGCAGTCCCATCAATCTCCGGAGTCAAAGTCCCGCAGTCTCATCAATTTCCGGAGTCGAAGTCCCGCAGTCCCATCAATTTCCAGAATCGAAGTCCCGCAGTCCCATCAATCTCCGGAGTCAAAGTCCCGCAGTCTCATCAATTTCCGGAGTCGAAGTCCCGCAGTCCCATCAATTTCCAGAATCGAAGTCCCGCAGTCCCATCAATCTCCGGAGTCGAAGTCCCGCAGTCTCATCAATTTCCGGAGTCGAAGTCCCGCAGTCTCATCAATTTCCAGAATCGAAGTCCCGCAGTCCCATCATTTTCCCGAGTCGAAGTCCCGCAGTCCCATCAATTTCCGGAGTCGAAGTCCCGGAGTCCCATCAATTTCCGGAGTCGAAGTCCCACAGTCACATCAATTTCCGGAGTCGAAGTCCCACAGTCACATCAATTTCCGGAGTCGAAGTCCCGCAGTCCCATCATATACCGGACACGAAGTCCCGCAGTCTCATCAAACTCCGTAGTCGAAGTCCTGCAGTCCCATCAATTTCCGGAGTCGAAGTCCCGCAGTCCCATCAATTTCCGGAGTCGAAGTCCCGCAGTCCCATCAATTTCCAGAAACCAAGTCCCTTAGTCCCATCAATTTCCGGTTCCGGAGTCGAAGTGCCGCAGTCCCAACAATTTCCGGAGACGGAGTCCCGCAGTCCCATCAATTTCCCGAGTCGAAGTCCCGCAGTCCCATCAACTTCCCAAGTCGAAGTCCCGCAGTCCCATCAATTTCCGGAGTCAAAGTCCCGCAGTCACATCAATCTCCGGAGTCGAAGTCCCGCTGTCCCATCAATTTCCCGAGTCGAAGTCCCGCAGTCCCATCAATTTCCGGAGTCGAAGTCCCGCAGTCCCATCAATTTCCCGAGTCGAAGTCCCGCAGTCCCATCAATTTCCGGAGTCGAAGTCCCGCAGTCTCATCAATTTCCGGAGTCGAAGTCCCGCAGCCCCATCAATTTCCGGAGTCGAATTCCCTTAGTCCCATCAATTTCCGGTTCCGGAGTCGAAGTCCCGCAGTCCCATCAATTTCCGGAGACGGAGTCCCGCAGTCCCATCATTTCCCGAGTCGAAGTCCCGCAGTCCCATCAAATCCCGGAGTTGAAGTCTCGCAGTCCCATCAAAACCCGGAGTTGAAGTCCCGCAGTCCCATCAATTTCCGGAGTCGAAGGCTCTCAGTCCCATCAGATCCCGGAGTTGAAGTCCCACAGTCCCAGCAGATCCCGGAGTCGAAGGCCCGGAGTCCCATCAAATCCCGGAGTTGAAGTCTCGCAGTCCCATCAAAACCCGGAGTTGAAGTCCCGCAGTCCCATCAATTTCCGGAGTCGAAGTCCTGCAGTCTCATCAAACGCCGTAGTCGAAGTCCCGCAGTCCCATCAAAACCCGGAGTCGAAGTCCCTTAGTCCCGTCAATCTCCGGCTCCCGAGTCGAAGTCCCCCTGTCCGATCAATTTCCGGAATCGAAGTCCCGCAGTCCCATCAATTTCCGTAGTCGAAGGCTCGGAGTCCCATCAGATCCCGGAGTTGTAGTCTCGGAGTCCCATCATATACCGGAGTCGAAGTCCCGCAGTCCCATCAATTTCCCGAGTCGATGTCCCGCAGTCTCATCAAACCCCGTAGTCGAAGTCCCGCAGTCCCATCAATTTCCAGAATCGAAGTCCCGCAGTCCCATCAATTTCCCGAGTCGAAGTCCCGCAGTCCCATCAATTTCCAGAATCGAAGTCCCGCAGTCCCATCAATTTCCCGAGTCGAAGTCCCGCAGTCCCATCAATTTCCGGAGTCGAAGTCCCGCAGTCCCATCAATTTCCAGAATCGAAGTCCCGCAGTCCCATCAATTTCCCGAGTCGAAGTCCCTTAGTCCCATCAATCTCCGGAGTCGAAGTCCCGCAGTCCCATCAATTTCCGGAGTCGAAGTCCCGCAGTCTCATCAATTTCCAGAATCGAAGTCCCGCAGTCTCATCAATTTCCGGAGTCGAAGTCCCGCAGTCCCATCAACTTCCCAAGTCGAAGTCCCGCAGTCCCATCAATTTCCGGAGTCGAAGTCCCGCAGTCTCATCAATTTCCAGAATCGAAGTCCCGCAGTCTCATCAATTTCCGGAGTCGAAGTCCCGCAGTCCCATCAACTTCCCAAGTCGAAGTCCCGCAGTCTCATCAATTTCCAGAATCGAAGTCCCGCAGTCTCATCAATTTCCAGAATCGAAGCCCCGCAGTCCCATCAATTTCCGGAGTCGAAGTCCCGCAGTCTCATCCATTTCCGGAGTCGAAGTCCCGCAGTCACATCAATTTCCGGAGTCGAAGTCCCGCAGTCCCATCAATTTCCGGAGACGAAGTCCCGCAGTCTCATCAATTTCCATAATCGAAGTCCCGCAGTCCCATCAATCTCCGGAGTCGAAGTCCCGCAGTCCCATCAATCTCCGGAGTCGAAGTCCCGCAGTCCCATCAATTTCCATAATCGAAGTCCCGCAGTCCCATCAATCTCCGGAGTCGAAGTCCCGCAGTCTCATCAATTTCCGGAGTCAAAGTCCCGCAGTCTCATCAATTTCCAGAATCGAAGTCCCGCAGTCACATCAATTTCCGGAGTCGAAGTCCCACAGTCACATCAATTTCCGGAGTCGAAGTCCCGCAGTCACATCAATTTCCGGAGTCGAAGTCCCACAGTCACATCAATTTCCGGAGTCGAAGTCCCGCAGTCCCATCAATTTCTGGACACGAAGTCCCGCAGTCCCATCAATTTCCGGAGTCGAAGTCCCGCAGTCCCATCAATTTCCGGAGTCGAAGTCCCGCAGTCCCATCAATTTCCGGAGTCGAAGTCCCGCAGTCCCATCAATTTCCGGAGTCGAAGTCCCGCAGTCCCATCAATTTCCGGAGTCGAAGTCCCACAGTCCCATCATTTTCCCGAGTCGAAGTCCCACAGTCACATCAATTTCCGGAGTCGAAGTCCCGCAGTCCCAACAATTTCCGGAGACGGAGTCCCGCAGTCCCATCAATTTCTGGACACGAAGTCCCGCAGTCACATCAATTTCCGGAGTCGAAGTCCCACAGTCCCATCATTTTCCCGAGTCGAAGTCCCACAGTCACATCAATTTCCGGAGTCGAATTCCCGCAGTCCCATCAATCTCCAAAATCGAAGTCCCGCAGTCCCATCAACTTCCCAAGTCGAAGTCCCGCAGTCCCATCAACTTCCCAAGTCGAAGTCCCGCAGTCCCATCAATTTCCGGAGTCAAAGTCCCGCAGTCCCATCAAATCCCGGAGTTGAAGTCTCGCAGTCCCATCAATTTCCGGAATCGAAGTCCCGCTGTCCCATCAATCTCCGGAATCGAAGTCCCGCTGTCCCATCAATCTCCGGAATCGAAGTCCCGCAGTCCCATCAAAACCCGGAGTCGAAGGCTCTCAGTCCCATCAGATCTCGGAGTTGAAGTCCCACAGTCCCAGCAGATCCCGGAGTCGAAGGCCCGGAGTCCCATCAAATCCCGGAGTTGAAGTCTCGCAGTCCCATCAATTTCCGGAATCGAAGTCCCGCTGTCCCATCAATCTCCGGAATCGAAGTCCCGCTGTCCCATCAATCTCCGGAGTCGAAGTCCCGCAGTCCCACCAATTTCTGGAGTCGAAGTCCCGCAGTCCCATCAAAACCCGGAGTTGAAGTCCCGCAGTCCCATCAATTTCCGGAGTCGAAGTCCCGCAGTCCCATCAATTTCCGGAGTCGAAGTCCTGCAATCTCATCAAAAGCCGAAGTCGAAGTCCCGCAGTCCCATCAAAACCCGGAGTCGAAGGCTCGGAGTCTCATCAGATCCGGGAGTCGAAGGCTCGGAGTGCCATCGCATCCCGGAGTCGAAGGCTCGGAGTCCCCTCTTATCCCGGAGTCGAAGGCTCGGATTCCCATCACATCCCAGAGTCGAAGGCTCACAGTCCCATCAGATCCCGTAGTCGAAGTCCCGCAGTCCCATCAATTTCCGGAGTCGAAGTCCCGCAGTCCCATCACTTTCCCAAGTCGAAGTCCCGCAGTCCCATCAATTTCCGGAGTCGAAGTCCCGCAGTCACATCAAAAGTCGGAGTCGAAGGCTCGGAGTCCCATCAGATCCCGGAGTCGAAGGCTCGGATTCCCATCACATCCCGCAATCGAAGGCTCACAGTCCCATCAGATCCCGTAGTCGAAGTCACGTAGTCCCATCAATTTCCGGTTACGGAGTCGAAGTCCCGCAGTCCCATCAATTTCCGGAGACGAAGTCCCGCAGTCCCTTCGATTTCCCGAGTCGAACTCCCACAGTCCGATCAATTTCCAGAATCGAAGTCCCGCAGTCCCATCAATTTCCGGAATCGAAGTTCCGCAGTCCGATCAATTTCCGGAGACGAAGTCCCGCAGTCCCATCAATTTCCGGAGTCGAAGGCTCGGAGTCCCATCAATTTCCGGAGTCGAAGTCCCGCAGTCCCATCAATTTCCCAAGTCGAAGTCCCGCAGTCCCATCAATTTCCGGAGTCGAAGTCCCGCAGTCCCATCAATTACCGGAGTCGAAGTCCCACAGTCCGATCAATTTCCGGAGACGAAGTCCCGCAGTCCCATCAATTTCCCGAGTCGAAGTCCCGCAGTCCCATCAATTTCCGGAGTCACAGTCCCGCAGTCTCATCAATTTCCAAAATCGAAGTCCCGCAGTCTCATCAATTTCCGGAGTCGAAGTCCCGCAGCCCCATCAATCTCCGGAGTCGAAGTCCCTTAGTCCCATCAATTTCCGGAGACGAAGTCCCGCAGTCCCATCAATTTCCCGAGTCGAAGTCCCGCAGTCCCATCAATTTCCAGAATCGAAGTCCCGCAGTCTCATCAATTTCCGGAGTCGAAGTCCCGCAGCCCCATCAATCTCCGGAGTCGAAGTCCCGCTGTCCCATCAATTTCCGGAGACGAAGTCCCGCAGTCCCATCAATTTCCCGAGTCGAAGTCCCCCAGTCCGAGCAATTTCCGGAATCGAAGTCCCGCAGTCCCATCAATTTCTGTAGTCGAAGGCTCGGAGTCCCATTAATTTCAGGAATCGAAGTCCCGCATTCCCATCAATTTCCGGAATCGAAGGCTCGGAGTCCCATCAATTTCCGGAGTCGAAGTCCCGTCCCGCAGTCCCATCAATTTCCGGAGTCGAAGTCCCGCAGTCCCACCAATTTCCGGAGTCGAAGTCCCGCAGTCCCACCAAAACCCGGAGTTGAAGTCCCGCAGTCCCATCAATTTCCGGAGTCGAAGTCCTGCAGTCTCATCAAACACCGTAGTCGAAGTCCCGCAGTCGCATCAAAACCCGGAGTCGAAGGCTCGGAGTCCCATCAGATCCGGGAGTCGAAGGCTCGGAGTGCCATCACATCCCGGAGTCGAAGGCTCGGAGTCCCATCAGATCCCGGAGTCGAAGGCTCGGATTCCCATCACATCCCGCAGTCGAAGGCTCACAGTCCCATCAGATCCCGTAGTCGAAGTCACGCAGTTCCATCAATTTCCGGATTCGAAGGCTCGGAGTACCATCAGATCCCGTAGTCGAAGTCCAGGAGTCCCATCAATTTCCGGAGTCGAAGTCCCGCAGTCCCATCAATTTCCGGAGTCGAAGTCCCGCAGTCTCATCAAACCCCGTAGTCGAAGTCCCGCAGTCCCATCAATTTCCGGTTACGGAGTCGAAGTCCCGCAGTCCGATCAATTTCCGGAGTCAAAGTCCCGCAGTCCCATCAATTTCCGGTTACGGAGTCGAAGTCCCGCAGTCCGATCAATTTCCAGAATCGAAGTCCCGCAGTCCCATCAATTTCCGGAATCGAAGTCCCGCAGTCCCATCAATTTCCGGAATCGAAGTACCGCAGTCCCATCAATTTCCCGAGTCGAAGTCCCGCAGTCCCATCAGTTTTCGGAGTCGAAGTCCCGCAGTCCCACCAATTTCTGGAGTCGAAGTCACGCAGTTCCATCAATTTCCGGATTCGAAGGCTCGGAGTCCCATCAGATCCCGTAGTCGAAGTCCCGTAGTTCCATCAATTTCCGGAGTCGAAGGCTCGGAGTCCCATCAGGTCCCGTAGTCGAAGTCCAGGAGTCCCATCAATTTCCGGAGTCGTAGTCCCGCAGTCCCATCAATTTCCGGAGTCGAAGTCCCGCAGTCTCATCAAACCCCGTAGTCGAAGTCCCGCAGTCCCATCAATTTCCGGTTACGGAGTCGAAGTCCCGCAGTCCGATCAATTTCCGGAGTCAAAGTCCCGCAGTCCCATCAATTTCCGGTTACGGAGTCGAAGTCCCGCAGTCCCACCAATTTCTGGAGTCGAAGTCCCGCAGTCCCATCAATTTCCGGAGTCGAAGGCTCTGAGTCTCATCAGATCCCGGAGTTGAAGTCCCGCAGTCCCAGCAGATCCCGGAGTTGAAGTCCCGCAGTCCCATCAAAACCCGGAGTTGAAGTCCCGCAGTCCCATCAATTTCCGGAGTCGAAGTCCTGCAGTCCCATCAATTTCCCGAGACGAAGTCCCCCTGTCCGATCAATTTCCGGAATCGAAGTCCCGCAGTCCCATCAATTTCCGTAGTCGAAGGCTCGGAGTCCCATCAGTTTCCGGAGTTGAAGTCTCGGAGTCCCATCAGATCCCAGGAGTTGAAGTCTCGGAGTCCCATCATATACCGGAGTCGAAGTCCCGCAGTCCCATCAATTTCCCGAGTCGATGTCCCGCAGTCTCATCAAACCCCGTAGTCGAAGTCCCGCAGTCCCATCAATTTCCAGAATCGAAGTCCCGCAGTCACATCAATCTCCGGAGTCGGAGTCCCTTAGTCCCATCAATTTCCGGCTACGAAGTCGAAGTCCCGCAGTCCCACCAATTTCAGGAGACGAAGTCCCGCAGTCCCATCAATTTTCCGAGTCGAAGTCCCTTAGTCCCATCAATCTCCGGTTCCGGAGTCGTAGTCCCGCAGTCCCATCAATTTCCGGCTACGAAGTCGAAGTCCCGCAGTCCCACCAATTTCAGGAGACGAAGTCCCGCAGTCCCATCAATTTTCCGAGTCGAAGTCCCTTAGTCCCATCAATCTCCGGTTCCGGAGTCGAAGTCCCGCAGTCCCATCAATTTCCGGAGACGAAGTCGAAGTCCCGCAGTCCCACCAATTTCAGGAGACGAAGTCCCGCAGTCCCATCAATTTTCCGAGTCGAAGTCCCTTAGTCCCATCAATTTCAGGAATCGAAGTCCCGCATTCCCATCAATTTCCGGAGTCGAAGTCCTGCAGTCTCATCAAACACCGTAGTGGAAGTCCCGCAGTCGCATCAAAACCCGGAGTCGAAGGCTCGGAGTCCCATCAGTTTCCGGAGTCGAAGTCCCGCAGTCCCACCAATTTCTGGAGTCGAAGTCCCGCAGTCCCATCAAAACCCGGAGTTGAAGTCCCGCAGTCCCATCAATTTCCGGAGTCGAAGTCCCGCAGTCCCATCAATTTCCGGAGTCGAAGTCCTGCAATCTCATCAAAAGCCGAAGTCGAAGTCCCGCAGTCCCATCAAAACCCGGAGTCGAAGGCTCGGAGTCTCATCAGATCCGGGAGTCGAAGGCTCGGAGTGCCATCGCATCCCGGAGTCGAAGGCTCGGAGTCCCATCAGATCCCGGAGTCGAAGGCTCGGATTCCCATCACATCCCGCAATCGAAGGCTCACAGTCCCATCAGATCCCGTAGTCGAAGTCACGTAGTCCCATCAATTTCCGGTTACGGAGTCGAAGTCCCGCAGTCCCATCAATTTCCGGAGTCGAACTCCCACAGTCCGATCAATTTCCAGAATCGAAGTCCCGCAGTCCCATCAATTTCCGGAATCGAAGTTCCGCAGTCCGATCAATTTCCGGAGACGAAGTCCCGCAGTCCCATCAATTTCCGGAGTCGAAGGCTCGGAGTCCCATCAATTTCCGGAGTCGAAGTCCCGCAGTCCCATCAATTTCCCAAGTCGAAGTCCCGCAGTCCCATCAATTTCCGGAGTCGAAGTCCCGCAGTCCCATCAATTACCGGAGTCGAAGTCCCACAGTCCGATCAATTTCCGGAGACGAAGTCCCGCAGTCCCATCAATTTCCCGAGTCGAAGTCCCGCAGTCCCATCAATTTCCGGAGTCACAGTCCCGCAGTCTCATCAATTTCCAAAATCGAAGTCCCGCAGTCTCATCAATTTCCGGAGTCGAAGTCCCGCAGCCCCATCAATCTCCGGAGTCGAAGTCCCTTAGTCCCATCAATTTCCGGAGACGAAGTCCCGCAGTCCCATCAATTTCCCGAGTCGAAGTCCCGCAGTCCCATCAATTTCCAGAATCGAAGTCCCGCAGTCTCATCAATTTCCGGAGTCGAAGTCCCGCAGCCCCATCAATCTCCGGAGTCGAAGTCCCGCTGTCCCATCAATTTCCGGAGACGAAGTCCCGCAGTCCCATCAATTTCCCGAGTCGAAGTCCCGCAGTCCCATCAATTTCCAGAATCGAAGTCCCGCAGTCACATCAATCTCCGGAGTCGAAGTCCCTTAGTCCCATCAATTTCCGGCTACGAAGTCGAAGTCCCGCAGTCCCACCAATTTCAGGAGACGAAGTCCCGCAGTCCCATCAATTTCCCGAGTCGAAGTCCCCCAGTCCGAGCAATTTCCGGAATCGAAGTCCCGCAGTCCCATCAATTTCTGTAGTCGAAGGCTCGGAGTCCCATTAATTTCAGGAATCGAAGTCCCGCATTCCCATCAATTTCCGGAATCGAAGGCTCGGAGTCCCATCAATTTCCGGAGTCGAAGTCCCGTCCCGCAGTCCCATCAATTTCCGGAGTCGAAGTCCCGCAGTCCCACCAATTTCCGGAGTCGAAGTCCCGCAGTCCCACCAAAACCCGGAGTTGAAGTCCCGCAGTCCCATCAATTTCCGGAGTCGAAGTCCTGCAGTCTCATCAAACACCGTAGTCGAAGTCCCGCAGTCGCATCAAAACCCGGAGTCGAAGGCTCGGAGTCCCATCAGATCCGGGAGTCGAAGGCTCGGAGTGCCATCACATCCCGGAGTCGAAGGCTCGGAGTCCCATCAGATCCCGGAGTCGAAGGCTCGGATTCCCATCACATCCCGCAGTCGAAGGCTCACAGTCCCATCAGATCCCGTAGTCGAAGTCACGCAGTTCCATCAATTTCCGGATTCGAAGGCTCGGAGTACCATCAGATCCCGTAGTCGAAGTCCAGGAGTCCCATCAATTTCCGGAGTCGAAGTCCCGCAGTCCCATCAATTTCCGGAGTCGAAGTCCCGCAGTCTCATCAAACCCCGTAGTCGAAGTCCCGCAGTCCCATCAATTTCCGGTTACGGAGTCGAAGTCCCGCAGTCCGATCAATTTCCGGAGTCAAAGTCCCGCAGTCCCATCAATTTCCGGTTACGGAGTCGAAGTCCCGCAGTCCGATCAATTTCCAGAATCGAAGTCCCGCAGTCCCATCAATTTCCGGAATCGAAGTACCGCAGTCCCATCAATTTCCGGAGTCGAAGGCTCGGAGTCCCATCAGTTTCCGGAGTCGAAGTCCCGCAGTCCCACCAATTTCTGGAGTCGAAGTCACGCAGTTCCATCAATTTCCGGATTCGAAGGCTCGGAGTCCCATCAGATCCCGTAGTCGAAGTCCCGTAGTTCCATCAATTTCCGGAGTCGAAGGCTCGGAGTCCCATCAGGTCCCGTAGTCGAAGTCCAGGAGTCCCATCAATTTCCGGAGTCGTAGTCCCGCAGTCCCATCAATTTCCGGAGTCGAAGTCCCGCAGTCTCATCAAACCCCGTAGTCGAAGTCCCGCAGTCCCATCAATTTCCGGTTACGGAGTCGAAGTCCCGCAGTCCGATCAATTTCCGGAGTCAAAGTCCCGCAGTCCCATCAATTTCCGGTTACGGAGTCGAAGTCCCGCAGTCCGATCAATTTCCAGAATCGAAGTCCCGCAGTCCCATCAATTTCCGGAATCGAAGTCCCGCAGTCCCATCAGTTTCCGGAGTCGAAGTCCCGCAGTCCCACCAATTTCTGGAGTCGAAGTCCCGCAGTCCCATCAATTTCCGGAGTCGAAGGCTCTGAGTCTCATCAGATCCCGGAGTTGAAGTCCCGCAGTCCCAGCAGATCCCGGAGTTGAAGTCCCGCAGTCCCATCAAAACCCGGAGTTGAAGTCCCGCAGTCCCATCAATTTCCGGAGTCGAAGTCCTGCAATCTCATCAAACGCCGTAGTCGAAGTCCCGCAGTCCCATCAAAACCCGGAGTCGAAGGCTCTGAGTCTCATCAGATCCCGGAGTTGAAGTCCCGCAGTCCCAGCAGATCCCGGAGTTGAAGTCCCGCAGTCCCATCAAAACCCGGAGTTGAAGTCCCGCAGTCCCATCAATTTCCGGAGTCGAAGTCCTGCAATCTCATCAAATGCCGTAGTCGAAGTCCCGCAGTCCCATCAAAACCCGGAGTCGAAGGCTCGGAGTCTCATCAGATCCGGGAGTCGAAGGCTCGGAGTGCCATCGCATCCCGGAGTCGAAGGCTCGGAGTCCCCTCTTATCCCGGAGTCGAAGGCTCGGATTCCCATCACATCCCAGAGTCGAAGGCTCACAGTCCCATCAGATCCCGTAGTCGAAGTCCCGCAGTCCCATCATATCCCGGAGTTGAAGGCTCGGAGTCCAATCATATCCCGAAGTCGAAGTCCCGCAGTCCCATCAAAACCCGGATTCGAAGGCTCGGAGTCCCATCACATCCCGGAGTCGAAGTCCGCAGTCCCATCATATCCCGGAGTCGAAGTCCCCCAGTCCCATCAAAACCCGGAGTCGAAAGCTCGGAGATCATCAGATCCCGGAGTCGAAGTCCCGCAGTCCCATCACATCCCGGAGTCGAAGGCTCACAGTCCCATCAGATCCCGCAGTCGAAGGCTCGGAGTCCCATCAGATCCCGCAGTCGAAGGCTCGGAGTCCCATCAGATCCCGGAGTCGAAGGCTCGGAGTCTCATCACATCCCGGAGTCGAAGTCCCGCAGTCCCATCAGATCCCGCAGTCTAAGGCTTGGAGTCCCATCAGATCCCTGAGTTGAAGTCCCGGAGTCCCATCAAGTCCCAGAGTCGAAGTCCCGCAGTCCCATCATATCCCGAAGTCGAAGGCTCGGAGTCCCATCAAATCCCTGAGTCAACTCGCAACCATTTCAGACAATCCTTAAATCCTTCATCGATGTCTTCTCGCATCGACTTTACCAATTATACTACTCTTAAAACTCTCTCATTTCATACTAACATTCTCATCAATATAATCAACTGAGAAAAATGTGCAGTCATAAATATTCAGTCTACAGATAGCCAGAGAAAAGAACTACATGTTGATAGTAAATTTCAAAATCTTCATCGATAGGAAGCAGGAGAGAAAACTACCAAGTTATTCAGAAAAATTGTACTAAGTTTCGACTGATGTTTTCATGAAATTCAGTTAACCCTATAAGTATACACCGGTCAATTGACTGCTAAGCCATTTCAATGTTTTGATCGTGAGATGTAGAAGCAATGAAATGAGGTGAGGTTTCGTGACTTTTCATAACTTTTCGGAATACAGATCACTATGACATTTGTTTTGAAAGTTACTTACATGGGCGGTCCCGTCAATTGACCGGAACTGCGCCAGTGAATTCCTGTTTTTGTGACATGATCAAGGGAACCCTTCCTTTTTTCGGCATATTGACGAAGCTCTCTTTTCCTTGAGGCGTCGATATGCGATTTTCGGTGCAAAAATGCTGGCAGCGTCATTGAATTTTGAAATCGGTGATGCATGGTAAAAAATTGAAGCTGACACTGGCAAGGACTATCGAACTTTGGAGTACAGCGCCGACAATTCCAAGACTTATCGTTGACTCGCCTATCATTCCCTGGAATGCGCGAATAGTAGAACTATACGAGTAAATAGATGCTGTTAATGCAAGCCTACTTTGCTAGAAGTGTCATGTAGTTCTCTTTAGTTGCGGATCCCAAAACGGATTAGTGAATATCCTGCCCACGGTGTCATTCGTAGAGGAGGTCGAACGGGCTTGCTAGCAGCAGGATCAGCGGGGTCGATGATATTCAATGTTTCAATTTGGTGTTGAAATGCTACGCGATCTTTCATTGGTTGCACACGGTGCTAGCAAACGACACAATGAGCCATTCAAATCGACTTGGAGCTTGATCTCAAGATGGTCGACCACCTTTTAATGGAACGATGATTCGCGATGCCTTCTTGACATTTTTAAGAAATGCTACTTTCTTCGAGGGAACACCACCATCAAAGAGCTATTCTTTCCATGTCATGCAGGACATCCGCTCATCCTATCTATGCGCTAAAAGCAAGCACAATATGAGGGCACATTCTGGCTAATGTCTATGTCTAACGACAATTTCTATGTCCTAAATGCTTCATCATAAGTTGGCCGAAATTGAGATAAATAGAGAAGCTCTGTCGAAACACATTATTGAAAAACTGTTCACTCATTTTCACGGGTCCGAAATAAACATCCCTCCTTTCTTTACATCTTCCAGCTGGCTGTATGAATGAGGCAGAAAGGATTTTCTATCGTTGGCACACTTCAAGGAAGCTGTCGGGAAACTCACTATGCTCTTTGTAGATTATCTGTGGTTTCAAACCGCTATCAGATATCATAGTAATTCTTCTACAGATATTTGTAAACATTTTGTCTTGCGACTTTACAAAAGAGACGTGATATTGCTGATGTTTTGCAATTCTATAAAGTGGTGAATACCAAGGTACAATGTAGCTATTTAACTTCCTTGATTAATTGCAATGTACCGCATTGTCGTACCAGGAACACAGAACTTTTCAACGCTAAACGGAAAAGCCGTTTACTTGTTCGGAAACCTGACTTCATTCCAAGAGCTACCCGATGTGCTAATAAGCTGAGTGGCATTGACATCTTTCTGTGAAGTCTTCTAGTTTAATGCGTCTTTCATAGGAGTGTTTATAGTGATGCACGGTTTTATCTGTCTAAACACTGAAACATATATTTTGTCATATATCATGTATGAGAAAAGGGTTTTTTCGACAGTACATCTTTATTATAAAAATAAATGGTTAACATCAATATTTCAGACAGCACCCCTGTCCATCATCAGAGCCTTCATGCATAAAGTGACATATCGACAATCGCGACTACAGTGAACGATATTCTAGTCTTAACAAATGACGCAGCACGCAGCAAAGCGAACGATGAAGATCACAGACCTAATAATAATGACACAGATATCGCGAACTACCAGTACTAATACTGACAGTGAGATAACTCGCGCCAGACACCAGCCTGGTGTTTCACTTCGCCGCGGCAGAATATACAACAAAAAGGAAAGATGTAGTGGTACAGTAATAACTATCAATGCCTATACTGTATATGATTATGCTGCTTACATATCCAAGAAAAGAGAAAAGAAAGGTTTATCATGTGTGTTTGATGGCTGTTATTGGCATTTGATGCTGAAAACAATCAAATACAAAATTAAAATTCAGAATTCAAATACAAAATTCAAATAAACTACAAATCTGAAATGCAAACGACACATTTTTAAGTAAAAATCGTCTTTTCAAAAATTCTGAAATATAAACGACTTAAAGTGAATGATGAATGATAAATTCTGAATCATAGAATCTATTTCTTAATAAAAAATGACTCTCTTTCCTTTCACTATCTGAAGTGCTGAATTTCAAAATATAAATGATATCAACAATAAGAAAACAATTCTCTGAAATGAAAGCATTGGATTAAGGAAAGGCAAACACTTTGTTGGGCACGAAATCAAATCATTACTGCCTGTCCGCGAGTTCTTGGATTTTGTCTTTCGTCCAGCGATTGCGGAACTGACCGCAAATTGCCAAATTACAGGATAGATATAAAAATATGAATGCCTTAATCTTATGTGTAAACTTAGAATACTGAAATCGATGTGTTGAGTTCTTGAATACAAGTGCAGAGGTCTGTAATTAAAATGGAAATGGTGTAGCAATTATGCTAGATAATATGGCAAGTTAATTCATCCTATCATGCAGTTTGAATGATTGTATTATAGTGAAGCCATTGTTTTATTGATAAGGAAAATTTTGAATTCAAGTGTTTTCGTTTTGACAATAATATCTTCACAGCGAGCGATTATGTTTCAATGTTTTTAAAAACAACAAAAGAAGTACAAGGTGTAGTTTCACATCTTCACATACATAGAAATAGATCTTCTACTTGTCTGGTCAGATTGAATTTTGGCAGAATGTTGAAGGGCATGTTGTAGAAAGAGATTATCCTTCATAACTATTATGATTCAGGATTACTTGATATAAGATTTATTT
The DNA here is from genome assembly GCA_907163375.1 of Prostheceraeus crozeri. Taxonomy (NCBI): domain Eukaryota; kingdom Metazoa; phylum Platyhelminthes; order Polycladida; family Euryleptidae; genus Prostheceraeus; species Prostheceraeus crozeri. The sequence continues at coordinate 22,861 of CAJQUW010005501.1, forward strand.
TTAAACACATTTATCACCTGAAAGCGCTTTCAGCAGGATTGACAGCAATGCAGTCTCACATTTCACAAAACTTCATGACAGTTATCATTTCATTTCAGAAGGAAATACAACCATTCCTTCGCCAAGAACAACAGCAACAACGACAACAACAACGACAACCTCACTGCCACTGACTCCACCCGCTGCTCATCCAAATGATTTGTCACGGGACAAGCCAGCTACGGTGTCCGATCTCGCCTTGGGGAAAGCCGAGAGCATCAATGATGGAATGATTGCAAGCAGCAAATGTGTGAAGTCTCAAGTTGATCATCCAACCAATGACAAGGTTCTGGCAATTACAATTGACTTTGAAGCAACTTATCGCATCAAGTTTGTTACCATCTGGAACGCTGCTGGTGAGTCATGGACAATTATGAGCGATTTCAAGCAACGTAAAGCGTGCTCCATGCATTCAGCTGAATATGCTTGGTGATTTGAAGATCTTCGCAATTCTTACAATTTATTCTTGAGTATAAAATCATCTTCATTATGTCAAATTCCAAAGAGAACCAAGAGGTTTCTCCATGAAGCAAAACGAAAAAGATGATGACCAATCTATTACTGTCAAAATGATGGCGAATGTAATTCTAATGTATGCTTCAAACAGAAGATCTGCAAGAATGTCTGTTGACATCAATTAAATATGATGACATCTAATCTGATGTTCAGTTACTATGAAAAAAAGACTCTAGACACAAGAAAGGTCAATAGCTTGATCATACAATGATGCAAGCCGACAGAGTTCAGGGTCTTTTGCCATCCCAGATTCAAATGATTAAACAGTCATCCAGATAAAAATTATATTGATGCAATTTTCTGTGGGATGAATTTTTGACATTGGAAAATCAAAGGAGAAGAGGTTCTCCGTCTCTGGTTTTGCGACGGTTCATTCACGAGGAGGGTAAATTACGGACCAACAAAAATGTCTGACGTCTCTCAGGACTGTCTCAAGGATTGACAGAAGTTTTTCAATCGAAACCTTTGACAGATCAGAAAGACGAAACGCATCGAGCATTTTTGTTGGTCCATAAATTTCTTTACTCGTGAATAAAGCATCTCAAAAACAGATGGAGAGAACTGATTTTCTTTTGAAATGTCAAATATGGCGATCCCCCTGTTCTGACGAGCCTTGAAGTTTAGTTAACTAGTTATTGGACAAGACCATTGCGTTATTCAGCGAATGTTGTGTAGTGTTGACGGGAATACATGCATGAGGGGGAAGGACAAATGATCCGAAACCAAATTGATCTTCTTGTTTTAATCTTCACAACCCCAGTTCAACCGTTGACCCATATCTCGTTACAGTCATCACACAAGAAAGCGTGGCTTATTGAATGTTTGAAGGAGACATCAGGATTTGAATTCTGTTGTTCAAGGCCGGATATCTTTTGCAAAGAAATAACAGTTAAAGCTCCAATTGATTATTTGTTGAAGAAGAAGCATCACGATTCGGGGAAAGCTTTTTAACCCTTAGAAGTCTTCAACAAAGTTCATTCATTTTTTCATTGCAGGAAAACCTCAAGATTTGCATGAAATCAGCCTTTGGGTTGGAATGGAACCTTTCACTTCAAATAGTCAGACTGAACTGCTTTCTATCAAGTACACAAGGATTGCATACATCAACGAAAGCAATTTCAACGAGAAACTCAAAATATTCCCCGAATATTCTTCAAATAATGTAAGTAATACAACGGTTTGGTTTAATTTACTCGCTCATCATGTAAAGTTCGGTAGGAATTGTTATCATCGGATTTCTTAATTGTTGTCTATTCTTAATTATTATGCATCTAGACTTTTGAAATCCGTCTTGGACACGTAGAAAGACATGGCACAGTTCGATTACAGTTATTATGCTGGCTACATTTTATTTACACTGAAATCAATGATCTGATAGAATTTGTCCATGCACTAAAGCCCGCTGAATGCATGGCTTGAAAATGTCGTCTCCACAATGACCAGCGTTGTCCATGGGACATGGGACCCATAGGAGGACCATGGGCCAAAAATGGGCCTGGGACGAGAAAATGGGTTCATGGGCTGGTGGGAATTTATGTGAGCCGAGAAATCTGAGTGAAAATGCAGTTTCCTGTTGAACATTTTATCTTTGTAACATTTTTTGCTCAGGAGTATCCTGGACATTTTTCAACATCAGGATGGAAAAAATATTGTCATAGAAAGTATACTAGTATGAACACGTTCAAGATCAACACAGGGATCATTGTTCAGAGATATTTGTGTGGTATATTTTTGAATCGCCAAAGAAGAAATGATGGGCCTGAGAATGGAAGCATTGTTCTTTTAATCCAAAATAGCCCACTTTAAACGGGAAACGAATCAGCCAAATTTCAAATTTTTCGTTGCGTCATTAGAGTTCGGTGTTGCACTAATTCAAAATCTCAGCTTCTAAATTACTTTTTGAAAATTATAGTCAGTCAGGCATGTGAACAAGTGATCCGACGAAACCAATATTTCTGGCTGAAACCAAAACTTGATCCGACTCAGCTACTTTTGAAAATTCCAAAACGAATTTTGGCTGAATTTTCTTTAAGCCGAAATCAGACCTCACAAATCTCACAAATCCCCAAAAATCTCATCTTTTTAGCAGGAGTTAGGAGCCGGAGACAACAGAAAAAACCACGGCTCCGGTTCCGGCTTTGAGTTTCATATGATTCCGAATTCAGCCACTTTGCGAGAAAAGGTGACAAGTATTTGACAGTGCACCTGAAACGAATAATGCAAGGGCATCATCACTGTAGACCTCCAAAGATCTGCGAGCCTTCATCTCTTCTCAATACATACCCCATTGCGATTCATCTATCTGGATTTTTAAGGAGATCCCAGACTTCCTTAAGATTGTGTTTCAACTGAAAACACAACTGTCGAGCGAAAAGCTCTTGGCAAGCAGCATAAACATACGCTGACGCTGACGCCTCAAATTTGATATACATGTACTTGTTATTATATTAAATCACACTATTGGTTCTTACGAATTCTTCCTACGAATAGACATGGTTGTTTTATAGATGCCTCATTTTTAATAAAATGCTGAGAAGAAGTATCACACCACTTCTCAAGAAGCGCCCCCACGAAAATCCCTCATGATTTCTCATGTGGATTTGGAACGTTTTTGCATTAGATGTCTCATCAAATTTCATGAGTTTCTCATAAAAATCTCATTAATAAATCAACAGTTGATCTTTCATACCTACTTCTGAACTTATTTTTCTGGCATTTAGTTATTGAGGCTTTCTTGGCCTCGCCACCTTCCCCTGAGCATTACCACGCCATGTCCACAATACTAATTCATATTCGCAATAACCTACAATAATGAACCAGCATTGTTATCACGGAAAGATATGGAATTGCGCTTACATATATCTCTGTTTTCAACATCTTGCATTCAACATCTAATTGTAAAGGTTCGTCCGAGGTTCGACAGGGAATGAGGCTGAAAATAGTGCTTTCAGAGATGACAGCACAACCTATCCATGGCTGCTACGAATCTGCGCGTCTGCCAAGCCATGCCGGGTTCCCGTTCTTACTAGACAGGACAAAAATCTCGTGCACGTGCGACCAAATGAGATCTATCCAGCTGATTCAAAATCATTCTCAAATTCAACCAACAATACAGCGCAAAATGATGACAATAAACAATTCGTTTTCTTCAACGTTTCTTTGACCTTCCGTTTCAGAAGAGGGAATTCAATCTTACTGTGACTAGACAAGAATTCATCATTCATCTCTTGTATTGATTTCAGCTGTATTGGAGAGAGCCGGTATTCGGAAGATATATCATTCTTTCAAGACCTCAATCCAGCAGTAGGGAAATGGAAATGTGCGACATTGAAGTTTTGGGATTACATCCAACCTTCGAACCAATATTATGTGAGTTGATCTACATGTATAACAGAGATGTAGGCTGACCGGTCCGTAATGAGAAATTGTATTAAATCTCTACTCTATGTGGCTTTCTCTACTGTTTGTGGCTTCTAGGAAACTTCATCAAGTTTGTATTGTGAAGTTTTAAACTGATTTAAAGATTCAAACTGTGACTTTTAGAAGAAAACATTTGCATCTCTTTTTCCGAGTGGAGAATTAAGTTGCAGTCATTTTCTGATATGCTTCTTCCAGTCTGCAATTTAGATGGGGAGGGAAGAATATCACAACACATGATCGGTCCGTGATGAGAAGTTGTACCGGTCATACCGGCAAGCCAATCGCCTCAACAAATGAATATTCAGTGCCTATACCTTTCCGCTAATTCCATGTACGTGTACGAATCGATGGAATTCTGAGGAGATAACATGAAGGAACACTAATTACATGTGAGCGTCAAATTATTGCATTTCGAAATTGAATGTTGTTTCTATTGCCTTTCAGACCTTCGCATAAAGTCTACAAAACCGGAAGCATCATTCAAGAAGGTCGAATTGTCCACCATTCTTGGATGTGCAAGAGAGTGCAACTCACAAGGACAAAGCTGTAGATCATTTACTTACAAACAAAGGATTTGTCATCTATATAGCTCGACAACAGGAGGAGAATTTGAATCACATGTCACTCTCTAATTGATGATATTAGTGTTCACATCCACGATCTTGATGTCCTTCACTGTAACTGATACTTGCTTTATGTTGGCTTACATGACTGCATGCCAAATAGTACTTGGTTAACTAGCTACATGGCACACGTGCTTATCCGCCCGTGTACTGAACTGAGTTTTGCTTTTCATGGTGTTAAGCGTGTGTTTAACTTAGATTTTCTTATACATTTTGTTGCAGCTGCAGGTGTATTCAGTTGGTCATTTAATTGAAATTTGCCTATACATTGTGTTACATGCGCATCTGCATTCAAAGATGCACTTTTCTCATATTTTCACGTCTAAATTGGCAAAAATGGTCTGATTTGTCCAATTCCAAAGATGCATAATTCTTCAGTGAACGATTATCGACAAATGTCACGACTACCAATTATTTCTCCGATATTAGAAAGGATTACCCTCAACAAGATCGTGACAATTCTTCGGGACATGCATTCCGCACACATGGGTCGACGACGGCTCCCTTATTGAAATATGTGATGCCTTGACATCTTTTGTGGAATCCTTGTTCATCTTTAATGTCTTGACTTTTTGAAAACGCTCGACCGAGTTCTTCATAATTGATCGTGGTCTGATGATAATAAAATGAAGTTGAACAAAACCAAAAGTTTTCAAATGGCAATACTTCTTTGAAACCATCATGCTACCTAGAAGCAATTAGTTGATGTTCTCTATGGATTGATTATCTAGTGTCATGCATGACACGCTGTTTCTTGCAAATTATCACGCGTTGTCATTTCATACTTTCTCCGTGTTACAAAGCTTGCATATAGTATATTTGCTTCTGCTACATGTAATTGTGATATTATTCGAATACATGAAGAGTTTTTGAAGTTTTGCAAGCATATTGAAGTGCTTCAGTGTATTTGAAGTGTTCTTTCTCACCATCCCTTATACCATCTTGTTCCAAAGAAAGTGTCCATGTCTGGAAAGTACCAAGGTCGATTTAGTTCAACATTGTGACACTTGAATTAATTGTTTCCATGGATATATCGACCAACATGATGAATGTAGACGACTCCTATGCATAATTTCTTGTGAGTTTTTGAGTATTGCATGTATAACAATAATCATTTTCTTTTATTCTCTATACGAACATGCGGCTCACTTCTTTGCAAATGAGATGTAAGTTCATGATTACTTATTGATCTATAATCGCCTTACTTACTTACTTCTTAACCTTATTGCCGCACATGTGCAGGTATGTTCTGCTGTACGTTTAATCGATGATTTTTCATGGTGTTATGATGCTGCACACGTATTTGACTGTGTTTAACTGACATTTTATTTATGTTGGATTATAATGTACATGTGCATTGAGCTATGCGTTGATCTTAGATTGAATGTGTATCAGAAGTTGTTAACCCTCTGCTACTGGAACTGGTAATTTTTGTGCCACTGACGTTTTCGGTTGATGTCTTCTGAATGTGAAATGTGACTTTTATATATTTGAATCCATGCCGTGTAAACCAGCACCTCGTCATGCAAGTCACTATTCGTAACTAATTAAAAATCCTGAAGTATGAGTGTTTTAGAAGTCCAATTTCTCACATCCAGAGAGTCTTTTTCAAAGCATTATTGCTCCCTTCTCTTATGACATAACATGCAGCTATATTGAGATGCTAGATTTTGTGAATAGAACAAGTCCTGAAGCAAAAACGTTTCATAAGTGGTAATTTTAACTGTAATGTTTCCTCTTATCTGACGCAAAATTTTGAGTTGCCCAACATCGCTAATGTTCCAACGCTCGTAAATGCTACGAAAAATAACTATTTCTTTGAAAATAATTGTGTTGACACTTTTAATGCAGATGTTGCACTATTTTTGGGCAGCATTGTATTTTCTCACTTCAGCATGTCATTTTGAAGGCTTATAATTTGTGAAAGTCTCACACTGATGCTATATGTGAAAGATTATCAGAAATTGGTTGGTCAAGTGTCATTATCAAGTGTCTGGTAGATAACAGCGTGTAAAGCTTGCCTCGATGGACAGTTTCTTTACGAACATTGCTAGTGGTGTTCCCAAAGATCCACTTGTCATGGGTCCTTTTTTATTGGCAATTTATCATGCCTGTCAAGCCAATACCACTGTTAGTAAGAACACCGACGATGTGGCACTAGTCGTATCAGCATACAACATATTCTCTGATGACTTGTGGACAGTGAACGATGAAATATCAAATTTTCGAACACGGTGTTTCGGGAATCAAATGAGCATCAATTGTAGTAAACATCTTCACAACTGCTCAGCCAAATTCTCAAATACCGGTCCTTGAAAATGTTTGTCATTTGAACATTCTGGGTCTTGTTCTTAATGACAGGTTGACGTGGTCAAATCATTTTAACTTTTTATTGTTAAACTGCCAAAACGTCTGTATGTAGTCCGATGTTTAGAAGGCTTATTATCAGACGATGAATTAATGGATGTATTTAACGCAGTGATTCGATCCTGCTTTGATTGTGCTTTCCAAGTTATTTTTAAAACCAGGAACTGATTTACTAAAACTTCGACTCTCGTCTGCAAAAGAGCTTTTAGAATCATTCACTGTTTCGAGTCATCTAGCTGCATCAATTGTTTTACAGTATGTTGAATTTACAAGAAAGCTCTTGAGCTGGATTTTTCAGCAATCCTGTCTAAGTGTTGGTTGACTTATTGCTGGCAGCCGAAGCAGCCGACATAGTTTGCCACTTTTAAATTCCGCAATAGTACCAGTGGTTTCATATTTTGTTGCTCTAATTTGATTGTATAATCTTTGATTCAGATTATTCTCCATGTTTCTCTGTTGGAAGATGTTGTATTTCTTGTTCCTTGAATAAACGGTTATTATGGTAATTGTTGATATTTTTAATCACGACCGTTTGAGTCGGTGTTGCTATCACAACTGGAACTCGGAGTCCTACCGGGACTCAGGGAAGTCCAGTGTTAATCTGAGGATGTGGGCACTACTAAGGAGTACTGCTTTGACCAGTTGCGGTCTACAATAGACACCTGGGATTTTCGCTGGATGCGTATCCAATTTGGGAGTATATGCACCTAGTTTCCCAATCACATTCGGAATAGCTTCCGCTTGTGTGTTCCGCAGTGGTTTGACTTCAAGGCGAATGTCTTGATATTTTGACATATTTTCTTTCTCTTTATCGACCATGTTTCTGTCATCAGGCACTGCTACATCCGCAATCAATGTCTTCTTTGTTAAGAATCAACACATCAGGTCTTGTAGGCTGTTTCCTACGATCCGCTTGGACTTCGACGCCCTCTTAATTGTTTCATTTTCGGTAGCTGTTTGTGGTACATGTTTCCCGTGCATGCTGCAGATATTCCAAAGAAGCATTCAGTAACTTCGTTGTGTCTTCTCAAATACTCAGAGCCTGCAAGCCTGTTACAGCCTGTCAACAAATGTGCCACTGTCTCGACTGCCTCATTGCACCAGGGATGCGGAGTCGGAGTTGGAGTCCTATCAAATGATAGTACTCCAGACTCCGGCCTATAACTATACCCGAAATATAATACAAGCAAATTATTTATTCTCGTGCATAGCTGTCACTGTCTTGATGTCAACTTTCTCCATCAAGCAAAAGTACAGAGACACTGCTGCAAGCAAAGCTTGTAATAGTTGATAAGGGAATGAACCGTGATAGTGAAAAAAAGATTGTCGTTTCATTCGGTGATTTAGTAGGGAAGACAAGCCTTCCTAGTCTCGATCAAACCTACGCGTCAAGGATCACATCAGAGACAAAAATGAAATACTAGTTTGTTTGAGAACATTACCTCTTCACCCTCACGTTAACCCTCAGAGACCTGAGGGGGGTCCAGTGGACCCCGGAGCCACATTTTTCTATTTCATTTTTTACGCTGACGATATATAACCACTCAAGCCCATACAAAATCATCATTTCTGACAGTGAATCTGCATGTGTTAATTCATTTCAATTGAATCAGTAGAAGTATGCCAGATAGGCCAAGGGGGTCCACTGGAACCCCCCTCAGGTCTCAGAGGGTGTAGAAATTCCATCACAAAATTTTTGTAATTAGATGAAAAATGATTTCGAACATGTCCACGATGGTGTATAAAGAGTGAAAGACATTTATTCATTGTTTTCATCATGCTAGTAGATGTGCAATGTGTTGGAAGATCGCAAAATCTGAATATTTTGCTTTCGCACATAATCTCGCGTGACTGGTTGGCCTATATGAACAACTCGACATAAATCGATGTCCGAAATGAAAGCTATCATTATATTCATAGTTGAGCACCAAAAACTGATTAATGACAAACTTTTCACAGCAGTAATGATAAGTTTGAGATCTCCACAGCTGTTTTTGGTTCTAGAAGTACAGCAATTTTGACTCAGTTTAGGTCTATTTCTGATAGCTTTGGATAAATTTGAAGGAATGTACAAATGGAAAGGATTAGCTACATGAATTAAATCAATTTCATCAAAATCAACTATCTGAGGCTTTATGGTGACACGAAATATCGTAAAGCCGCCTCCTAGTACAAATGATGCTGTGCTAAATGTGGTTGACTTACAAAAACATCATATTTTCGCATGTGTTTACTGAGAAGGCTGAAAGTCACTCAAGGGATTCGTTATACCGACCTGCTACACGCAAACATCATTGTTTTACTTAAAATCGACTTTCCTAATGTTTTGATATCGATTTAAGCAGGTAAACTAAGAATATGTTAAAGGGGTCCACTGGACCCCCCCCCCTCAGGTCTCAGAGGGTGTGAAAAAGCTCAGGTCTCTGAGGGTTAATCGTGTGTGATGTCTCCTCTAAAGCGCATATTAAAATCGGAAGTGTACTCATATTATTTGGAGATGAATGGGGGATTTTCCTGCCTGTTAGAGACTGGAGAAAAACCGTGTGAAGCACACATCAAGAAGATGGGAGTAGCCGAGTAGTATGCATCCAACCGAAAGGGACATTTGATCAGCTTTCATCGAAAAAGATTGATAATTGATACAGCAATGATCAGTAAATATAGGTTCAGGTAAGCCTATAATGATCTATAAGTTAATTTTTCAAAGAAGGCTTTATATACTTGACACCCGGAGTCCGAGTCCTATCAAACCCGTTAGATCGCCCACCCGCGTAACGAATTCGTAACGAAGCTGGGTAGCGGGGAGACTTCGTGAAGCATGAAATGACTTGAGACGCATTCTGTGCTCACTAGGGCTACTTCCTTCGATAGGAACAGGTTGACACTGAAGTGCTTTTAGACCATTTTAAAACAAAAAAAATTGGTCGGGCAGAGGTCGGAATTTTAATGGGATAACGGTGGTCGCCGGAAGATATATGTATTGAGTTCAGGCACCCGGCTATTGCTGTACACACGAAGCATTCCCGTCCACGTAAAATTTTCTGCTATTATTTGAATACCAACTGAAAATTTTGAGAAAATATGCATTTCTCTCTACAATTTGTACATTTTCAGGAATATGCTGCAAGCGGTAATTTGATTAGCCGTGGCTTGTACCCATTGTCGCTGCTAAATGATTGAAATGATGCAATTAAATCAAGAATTACTATTAAAAACTTTCCGCTGTTTTTCAGTCTTTTTACATCATATCACAAATAAATGGCATCTCACATGGTGGTCTCATCACAGTGGTGCGACAGACGCTTTGTAGAACTGCAAAAGGCTGCGGTTCTTATGAATGGCTGGTGTTAATTCTTCGCATAATTTGTAGCCGAACCTAAAATTTTCCGCAATTCTGAATCATTGCCAATCTAGGCAATATAACCGCTGACCGAAGTACTTCTTGGCTAGGACACTCAGTCTTATCAAGGAGTTGCATTGGCTCGAGCTGGAATTGTATAATCATCTATGCGGAACAGCAACCTTCCACATTGTGGAAATCAATGCCTTCAACTACAAATGATTTTTGTCGTGCTTGAGTAATCAAAATCCGAGATATTATGCCGCTATAATTTATTCTTTAGTGCCGGCAAATGTTTCCTCGATCAATTCCAAGCTCTAAAGTCGTGTGAAAATTGTCAAAATAGATTTCTTTCGTGTAATACAATTAAATCAGCTGTGACAGTTCGAATTCAATTACTTTGGTCATTAAAAGAAAAGCAGATAAATAATATAATTGATAAAAGTGGCAATTTTGTCAAAAATTGATGTTTTTTGATACAACGCAAAACATCTAAATAATTGAAAACTTCGTAGATCTGTTTTGCTCTCATTCATCAAAAATTATTCAAAATTGTAGCATAGTTTGTTACACAACTTTTCTCTGCGGCACCTGCTCAAGTACACTTGTTCGTTTCCTAGAATCTTCTAATTCTTTAGCCGCCGATGTTGAATTCCCGTGGCGAGGTAGAATTTGATCATGAATTTTGATGAACCTCTTCTCAATAGTCTTGCTCACAGAAAAGGTACTTACTCTATGGTCTTGCTTTTCTCTCTAACCCTCAGTTCAACAAAGTAATACCCAAAGATAGAATTACCCTTCTACAAAAATATAATGTTCTAGTGATGTAGGTGAATCTACTTGCATCGTTGCATCTCAACACTGCTGAAGAATTGCCTAAATTTTACCAGCAATTTATGCTTCAACCGCCACATTTCTTTCATTGTTACTAAGTCGTTTCGAATGCTTGGCTTTATTAAGCGTGTTACTCATTCTTTCAAAGATATTTGTGTCTTGAAAGTTTTGTATAATTCGTATGTTCGGTCCAACCTGGACTACTGCTCACAAGTATGGTCTCCAAATGCAAAATGTGCTGTGAATAAGATTGAGCGTATTCAAAAAGCTTTCGTCAAGTTCCTATGTTTTCACACTCGCATCATGTACAAAAGTGATAACTACGCTGTATTATGCCATCATTTCCGCTTAACTACGCTCGCGGAGCGCAGGGAGATTTCAGACATTTTGCTATTTCACAAGATTGTCAATAGTACAATCAGTTGCAATTATTTGACATCAGCTGTTTGTCTTAAAGTGCCTGGTCGTATTACCAGGAATACTGGTATTTTTACTTCAAAAAGAAAAAGTCGCTTACTCTTACGCAAACATGCTTTCTTCCCGATGACATTTTTGAGTGTTAACAAATTCAAAGAAATTGACGTTTTCAGTGCATCTCTTTCTACAGTAAAAAGGTTTCTGATAAAACATTTCACATAATTTTCTCGGTTCATTTTATAAAGTATCTTTTTTCTTATTGTCATGTATTTTAGGTAGTACATTTACAGTATATCTGGTTTTTAATGTCTCACCTTTATTCTGGTAATCTGTTGTATTTCATTAGTATTTGAAAAATGCTATGTATTTTACTACTATGTCTTTTATCAAGTATATTTGTTCATACTGTTAATATGTTCAGGTACGTGTATATTTTCAGTATCTGGTTTTCTATTGTCTCATTTTGATTCTGGTAATGTTGTAATCTGTATATCATTCGCATCCAGCTGTTATCATCATTTTGAATAAATACAAATACAAATACAAATACAAATACAAATGCTAATTCATTCATGAGTGAGCTATCGAGGAAAAGCCTATATTATCAAACCAGAATAAAACTCTATCTGGTTATTGAAAATAATTTTGTTTAAACATATTCGGTTCCTCGCAGATACGAATTTAGGCAGACCACCCGTCTGTCGAGAACAAGCATGCAGACATGGAGAGCAAGTATTATTCGACTGAGATTTATTGCTGTATTTTCATCAATTGTCCGCTGTCACTTTCTCCTTGACGAATGTGAATGAATGCAAGTCATAAGTGGAAAGCAGATTTTTTCAATTCGGTGAGATTGATTCCTATATTGTCATCCACTATCTGCTGTCACTTACTCCTTGATAAATGTGTGACAGCATCAGTAAGTTACCTCTGTCAAGTGTACAAAGTAGCACTCAGTATGGTTTGTGCTTGAGGTAGGCTATAGCATCTAATCAAGTGAGCTTTGTCTGTGCAAATTGTTGATAGCCGGTTCTAGATGAATAAATGTTCTCCATTTCGTTCTAAACTTCCCACTTATTGCATGGAACTAGTTAATGAGACTAATAGGAACCGCCTAAAAATGATTGTCTTCAAAGAGAATATTTTCATCAGGAGAATGAGTGTTTCTCCTGTTCTTATTTTTTCCAGTTCATCAGTCTAGTCCAAACTCGCTCTACAATTTTATTTTAATAGTCATTGTGTGATCCTTCAGTGGTGATACTTACATATTTTCACACAAGGTGAATATTCATACTTGCTGAGTTTTCATGCTCTTCTCTCAAGCAGCTGCTTGAGTGGATAATATAGGCCTTACTAGCTGTAGCTCTGCATAACTCTTGACTATTAGATTGTGATCACGCTTTGAACTGTCACGATGACATTCAGAATAGTTGCAAGTGTGATTGAGTAGGCCAACAGTATTAGTAGTCATCTTTAATATCTTTGTAAATAAAAAATTGGAAGTGGACACATAAGTAACTTGCGGTACCCACGCCTAATGCAATTTAGCATAGAATCTGCAACTATTAAGGCCTATCTTTTATTTAGCCTAATCGAAGTCTATAGGTTTATCACTCTTTACTCATCTGGCATGTACATGATTGCAATTTCCATTTTATAAAATAATAGCGTGCAACCGAGATAGTAAAAAGGATGGAACTTAAAAGCCGGTTATCGAGAATTTTTCGGGATCTGACCGGTGTGGTAATTCCAACCAAAAAAATTACATGGAAATAGACAGTTACCCACAGTCAGGTTATCCGCACGCAACGTTGCGTGGAAATAATTTGTAGGCGCGTTTGTTCCGACGACAAATTGGTTGGAAAGACCTTAACTAAATACTGATAATTAAGATATATGATAAATTATGCATATTTTCATGTTTTTGTGATTACCTATTCATTGACTAATGGGACTTTAGACTTTTCTATTAAATTCATCTACAGTGTAGTATAAATTGAGTGCTTTGTTAAAGAAAACGATCGTTATTCCTACGTAGCGTGCAAATTCCCTCACTATTGGTAATTGGCTATTCATACTTCATTTAGCGTCGGAAAACACCTGGACGAATCCAATTGTAGAAGTTCATCATAAAGCCATCTGTTTCTTCGAAATATCTGAAAATGAAAAGTCGCTGACATAAGTCATCCGTGTAAGGGTGTTTCCTTAATTTCATAGAAAATTTGGAAGTCCAGCGCTGCAAGATTCGACAGGTTGACCTGTTTTGACGAAAATCTCGCACGTTTTGAATTTTAGGATCATGTCTCACACAAAAATTTGAATAATAAATGAGAACTGACTGGACAGTGATATTTTTCGTTTAACTTAGTGCATGCAATTTCAGTAAATTTAGTATAATAGATCACAATTATCATAGATGACAAAATACTTTGTTCTGGTTGCTTAATGTTTAAAATGTGTTTTCTGTCAATGGCCATCTTTTGCAGCACATCAATAATCTAGTAGCTTAACTTTCTCAGTGTCGAGCGATGTAGGTTTAGTTGGCTAAGAAATTCATAAATTGAAAGAATGATGTAGGCCTGTGTAGGTTCTGTGTTATTGGATTACATTTTCAATTTAGGGATTCCTAGATACTTAAAGGATGCCATCAAATCAGATCATTTAGTAATATTAGGATTATTTCGCAGTCGCCTTTTAATTCTTTGGGCCATTGCTAGCTGAGCTCGAAGATTCTGGCCTATCTTCTAGTAAATATTCTATACCTAGGTTCAGGATTCACCAAAAACTAATTGAAATAGTTGGACGACAGCAATCAATTAACTGGAATCATCTTATGTCAGCAATCAACTAATTGGATTTTTCTTAATCACAATTTGATTAGATTAATTCTTGATTTTAATTTTGGACTTAGATAAAAACATGCGCTACACCTATTTGGGCTGCATAAATTGGCAGATTGTGCAAGTCGTAAACTTGCATACTGCCAATTTGGGCGGTGACTTTCTGCATGAAATACATGTTGCTACATTCTTAGTCGGAGTGACTATTCAAACTAGAGAACAAGAAGTCGCGTGCCTAGATTGACATAAATGTAAGATTTAATGACATAATAAAAGATAGGTAGACTAATAATCTCAATCACTGAATGTGTTATGCTTTTCCTATGATGGTGAGTGTAGGCGGTTTTGCAAGCTAGCATTCAACTAAATAACTTCATTACAGATCAATCGATTGATAGCAATTATTGACAGACTGCAATCAATCAATTGCAATTTTTTCTGTAACAACAATTAATTAATTGGAATCTTTGGGTTACAGCGATCATTGTGACCAATAAATTGCAATGCAATTATTTTTTGGTTTCAAGGCTGTACTTCAATTTTTTATGATTAGATAGGACACTGACGCCAAAACCGAACAGATTCATAGCATAGTTGTAATTGATAGTTGCACTTCTATTTTAAACATGAAGGTGTTCAGATGATCCTTGAAGTATATATTTGTGAATTTATTTGAATCAATTGATAAAATGCTTGTAATACAGTGCACACGGTTATAAAGTCTATAATCATGTGGCTACATTGCGATGCAAGATAGCGCCACAATGATCTTAAAATATCAATTGATTAAGGGGTACATTTTCTGTAGGAAACTATCGAAGTACTGTTGAACTTTATATCACATATCGCAAGACGAAGGATAATTGAGATGGAGCTCATACGGTACTGGAACACAACCTGGGGTTGGAAAAAATAATTAGCAATTTAATTGGTCTCATTTTTTTGCTGAGAATCAATTGACTCAATTGGATCACATGAGCAATCAATTAGTTGACAATAATTGCAATTATTTTTTATCATTGCCAAATCTAGGTATATCTTTCCGCTGTTGACGGACACTTGATTGATTAACACTTAGAACGTTAGTTCCACAGCACACAGGTCTACGAAAGTGCATTAAAACACTTTCAGAAATAGAATTTGCAATCACAAGTGTGTATTTTCTGCACCACCATGCTGGTTGAACTAATTTGCATGATAAAACATGAAAATGTTCTGATAGCAATATCGAGCAATGACTGATAATTAGCATTTATTATATTTTTATAATAATATATAAGCGCAATATTTTTTGGTTCAAACACTGTCACTCTGACCATCGTGACCTTAATTTGACTTTTATCTAAGAGAAAATACGAAGTATTTATTTTTTAGAGACTTTTAAATTAAAGTTTAAATGAATTGTGTAGATTATTAACAGCAAGCTTCGCATTAGGCTAACATCAAACATTTCTTCGTTTCAAAAACGAGTATATCTACAGAATATCACATCATCGACTGTGTAGAGCTATTAATTATACATTATAACTTGCAGTAATCGTTCAATAAATCCCTTTTTCGCTTGTGAATAATTGCAATTAATTGGAATAGTTGGCAGCTGATCCAATCAATTAATTGAATTGAAGATGGTTTATCAATCAACTAATTGCAATTAATTTCAATAAATTAATTTTCTTTTACCTGCAGTGGACTACTTTTTGCATTGTTTATTAAGATATCATATTAAGATAATTTCAAAAAACAGGATAGGTGTCGCAGCTGCAGACTGATGATCAGTTGAACTGTAATGTCGGACATATTATATGTATTGTTTCATCTCTGAAGGTTCTAGTGTTCTGATTGCATCCTTGATCGTTGTAGGCTTATGTATGCACGACTAAGGTTAAGTATAGCGTACGCATTACGTAATAATGATGACGAGATATAACTTCATTTCAGTCTAATAATTCATGCAATATTATGTTTTTTAATTAGTTGAAGTAAATTGTGGCCTGTAAGGTCAACGTCTACTCTACCTTACTTGGGGCTTGACTGTGTTGACACAGAGTCAGACTTTGATCTGGCTGTGACCATTTGGTCCAGATGCCCTTTCTGACGACTTCCTATGACACTTTCGGTGCTCGATTTCTGGACCGAAAGATCGCTAACCAAGCACCTAGCCTGCACTGTCACGAAGAACACCAATTTCCAATAATAATCCCTGTACTAGTAAGAGAGGATTCTCTTTTAATGACAACATGAGCGGTATTTTGACATAGGAAAGATAAAATGAAAACCACAATTATCATTCAATAAATGGACATTGACCGTGAAGTTTCAAACTGCGTGAATATCTAAGTGTTAATTTATGTGCGGTATCGCAAAATACCTCCCAACTACTTCGTAAATCCTAATTATTAATATGTCCCGAGCAAGTTTTTATTAGCCATCTTGAGTATTTCATAGCATAATGCATGCAATTTCGAAGCAACAAATGTTGGTCAGAATCTTACCTGCAGTGGAGCATAACATGCTCATATTATTCTGAGATGGAGGGACACATTTTCTATCGAGCCATGTACTGCAATCTCATACAATGTCTTCAGCTGACTTCAGTGGCTGGACTGATTTCTCTGGTGCAATGATTCATGCTTTAGAACACCTGAACAACATTCATGTAGTCATTCACTGTTCACTAATTCAGCAATGCATTAGTTCTATCTTCATTTGCTATTTTGATTAACATGCTTAATTTTTCAACACTTATCGATTTTGCAACATATCGATTTTATGCAGCATTCCATCGAGGTGTTTTGCTTTGTGACATCAATAAGGTATAGTCATGTAGACCTCTATGGGCATAGTGTGGTCTCATCTCTCAGATTTTGTGAGGACTAATCGGCCTCGTGACTTGTTGTCACTTCCACACGCATGTAAGATACACTAATTAGAGCCTATCTTTCGAGTGCGGTCGGGGCACAGAGTTCGGATTGATAGATATCTATGTCATCTTGAGCTGACATGAGACATTTCCAGCATGTATTCATAACGGATACAAATTCAAAGCAGTCATCTGTGAATGTTTCACACTGTGTTGTTATGCAGTATGCAAATCTAACTGTATGCACTCATCAGAAGGAAAAGGCCTATTCAATATTTAATTTCATTGGACGTGCGCTGTACCGACATGAAACAGCATCTTTCATTAACGCTACATCATCGTAGCAGTGAATTGTAACTGAATTGTGGACGATTAGTCATGAAATGCCCAACGAGCTCTACAGAAAATTCTTGATAAGCTGGTGAGCAACTGGTTTTTTATTGCATGAGCCTTAGTGTCTTGTCTGTACTTGAAAGATAACGCTAGACGCTAGAGGGACTACTGTTTGAATATTTGAAAAGTGATTAATATTTCATACCATTTTGGCATGGTATGGTGCAATTTTCATGGATAGAATCGCATTGCTTCATGATGAGAAATGAAGATTGTGTGTCAGAACGTACGTGCGTTATTTACAGAATTGCCCATTATCATTTTATGAAGATCAATGACATGTCCAACCATAAAGATGAAATCACAAAATCACCTGTAGAATCGTTCATAGGCATGTTGGAATATCACTCTGCTCAGTATCGTTTGCAATGGATTATGATGATCAATCATGAAAAAATGCAAACAAGAATCATAAGTCCGCAGTCATCTTGAGACCGATTTACTTTCAATATTCAAATTTCTTGATTGATATGGATATTATTCTATGAAGGGAAAGTAAACTGCATTCTCCTGAAATGCTTCATGCTTAAAATTTTAGCTATTGAATCTAGCTATCTGGCTGACGTTAGGTGTACAAACGCTGATTAACCGGCGATTTTGGGGAAATATTGTAAGGTGCTGATACAGATGTAAACAAAATCAATTTGTCTAGTCTGCAGGGAAGGCAGCAGCATGCTCGTGACGTCAGTTCATTCCTATTCCTTATAGAAGTTCGGAGAAGAGCCAAGTGAGATGATGTATTGCAGTTAAAAGACTATCTTTGTCACAGCGAGTGACTAATGCAAGTGCGCTGTAAACAACAAATATCCGTTAAAATTAACAGCTAAAATTACTTTCACGGCTGTTTTTACACTCCGAACAGAAAATATCCGTACAGACGTTCTATCTGATACTAGCGGATTTTAATTGATGTCATCAATCATCAAATTGTGACTCATCAAATTTTTTGGAACCTCCGTCGGGTACACGAGCTCGTTCCGGTTACGTGTCGGTAGGAACGACCCGTTTACCCGGCCGAGTTCGTGTTAACGAAGGCGTACCGGAGTCCGGCGATCTAACGGGAAATGATAGGACTCCGCATCCTTGCATTGCACATTCTGCACTTTGTGTCTGCACTCGTTTTCGTAATGTAGGTCTTGTGTGCTTTTGTACTCAGGGCTTGCTCCTGGGCTGCTGTTATTAGTGCTTCTGTTTCTACCTTTAACTGCACTTCTTTCAGCCAGTCATATCTTGTTACTTGATTGGTTATTCCTTCAATCTGCCGTGTATGTTGCCGTGAACAAATCAACTTCAAATCAATTGGTACACGGAAACATAATGATTTTACTTAAAATCAACTTCCCAATGCTTTGATATCGATTTGAGACGGAAAACTATGAATGTAAAAGTGGTCCAGTGGACCCCATTAGAGGGTGAAAAACTCAGTTCTCAAGGCGCATGACTTTGCTGTTTTACAGACAACATTTTCTCTCCATGACAATCATAGTCACTTCTCATGCACGCAGTTGGCCACTTCTCTTCCTGTGCATTCTTCTTCATCTTAAAATTTGCAGCTCTGACTTTTCTTAACCTTCTTGTTCATAAACTCCATTACTTTCTGCATCAGTCAGGTCTGAAATTCAATAACACTCAGAATGTGCGGTGAATTGTGAAACAACAACGTCACCAGACGACTTATCCCATCCAGCCTGATAATGACAGATGCGGAAGACAGGAAGATTCTTTATTAAAACATTTGCTTTTAAATTTCTGTATTTTGCAGGCGCCGATCCTCTTCTTGGTTCTTATGGTTCATCTCTCATTCCATTTAGATAATAGAGTTCAGTTCCTATGAAATCAGAGAAAGGAAAGTTGTGAAAGATAATTGCTTCCTTAACTTATTTCCACGCAATCATTTCTCTGTCACACAGTCACAGTCCAAGCTGATCAACATGCTTTGCTCTGGTTTTCTATACATTGAGCTGAACTAAAAGTTTCAATTATTTGACCTTTGAACTCATCTAACACAATGATTCAATCTCATAACGATTAATAATCAGTATTTTATTAGCCACCTCAACCAAATCTTACGATTAATGTATGTTTTATTTGTTTTTGTTGACATCTTCCATTTCAAATAGTGATCTAACTGAAATTTATTAAAAATTGGCTTATTTTACCTTTGACCTTCATATCAGCTCAGGATGACCGCAAAAATAAAAATATTGCTGTTATTCTGAATCCCCTTTTGATGTCCATTCGATTGATGTGTGGTTTGGCAAAATTGTTGTGATATTTCGGGAGATGAGCACTGGGGGGAGCGAGGGTTAATAATTACTTTTAATCAGCGCTTTCAAGAATGGTTAGCTGGATTTTCATCAAGCTTTTGATTAGGATTCGTAAGCATGCTAGAAATACCCTGTGATTTACAACTTGATGAACGTACCATGGACTTGGCTGTTTGATGACCGCAAATTACGACACAGATTGTATGGCATGATATAGACATCCAACTTAGTTAACTTTGGAATAGTATGTTAGCGACATTGGAGGTGCTGCATTCAACACATATTCGCCCATTGTGGATGCAATGAATGTATTTCTCTTCTTTTCTCTTCGCTTGATCATACTCGACAGATTTCCGTCAAAGGCAGATTAGCTCGAGAGCTACTTTAGGCGGAATTTTCCATAATCAGGCAGAAATACAACATTTGTCATTACCGGTAGCTTGACTGATTTGCTGCAAAAGATAATGAAAACGTCATTACAATCGATGTTATTGTCGCAGATAAACAAACAGTCTCTCCTTTTCATCATCATCAATGACGCAGAGGTCTCAGTGTGGCATCTTCACCACCTGTCTCCGGCTAGTTGTGGCCAGTTAATTGTGTCGCAGAACAGCACAACTTCTTCATGCCACTTTCTTAGCGGTCTTTCTCTTCTTCTTTTTCCTTCCAATGGTCTCCATGTTGTTCATCTTTGGGTCCATCTTCTGTCTTCCATTCTGGCAATGTGTCCTGCCCACTGCCACTTTCTTGCCTTTACCATTTGTAGTGCGTCCCTGGCCTTTGTCATTCTTCGAACCAATACCAGAACCCGACCCGATCCGAACAGATTGAAAGTAAAAACCTTTCATGATAAGTAGTGAGTCCATCCCAGACGCAAGGCCAAAATGTGCAACGATGAGTCATCATACTGACTCAGCCCCCCTCTGGAAGGAAGGAAGGAGGTGAGGGAGATCGCCAAGGATTTGTTGGGAGGAATGGTCCGTGAGGAGGAAAGCGTTCCCTACCCCCCTCTGGAAGAAAGGAAGGAAGAAAGGAACGAGGAGCAGCAAGGGTAGGAATCTAGGAACGACAGAGTTAGAAAAAGGTGGGTTTTGGACGTTTTGGGATGAGAAAGGCCGTTTTCGGGCAGAAGGAGTGCTCGAATGGGAAAACGGAGGGCAGATTCGGATTCTACGTGAAATTTTGGGTTAGGGAGGTTTTTTCCAACGGAATCGGAGAGAAAAAAATCTGAGGACGTCCCCCTCCCCTCCAGTCAAACTTCTAACTTTGGTTCTAGGAATGGTAGAAAGTCGTGCAATAGCTCATTCGAAAGCATAGAGTGAGAAAAATGCAGTGGAAAGCACCTTAAGTCCAGGTTTTTCTGGGTTTAGAGAGGAAAATGGCAGGAATCAATGAAAAACGCCAGAGTAAGAAAAAGGTGGGTTCTGGGATGAGAAAGGCTATATTTCGGGAAAAAGGGGTGATCGGATGGGAAAACAGAGGGCAGATTCGGATTATACGTGAAAGTTTGGGTTAGGGAGGTTGTTTCCAGCTCAATCGGAGAGAAAAAATTTTGAGGACGTCCCCCCAGTCAAACTTCCAACTTTGGTTCTAGGAATGGTAGAGAGTCGTGCAATAGAAAGCATAGAGTGAGACAAATTCAGTGGACGAAACGGCTTGTCTCTACGTTCGTTCGTTGAGGTGTGAGAGTGACTTTGAGATTTTTGACCATCACCGAAAAAACGACTGAGTTAGAATTTTTACAAAAACGGCTCTAGCGTCTTCGTGGTGTGATTAGGGACTACATCATCTCATTTCATCATGAAAAGGCAGACTTGGAATTTGCTATCGCTAAAGGTTACTTCGTTTTCCAAAAGCTCATGGACAGTTTGATAAATAAAGATGTGAAAGGACGATTAGTTGCAGAGATTGAATTTGAGAAAGTGACTGATGAACATGCAGGTGAACGTGTAGTGTTTCATTTTGCATCCTATTCTGCATAGACGATACATGATCCAGAAGATTTCCATCAGCGACACATGGTGAAAATTGCATCTCGACTAGATTCATTTCAAGAGCGTGGATCCAACTTGCTCTTATGTCGCATAAAACACATTCATATTCAACTCAATCTGCTAAACTAGATTTGACTACAAGATTTGGGAAAAGCAGTCATGAGTCAGTCGTCCACGTGCCTCCTTTTACCTGCCGCAACGAAGTCAGAGAAGAAACGAAAGCCTCTGATTGGCTCTCATAGTGTCAAATGGGGATTTGCAGGAGACTATACAAGCAGAGGTCTCCCCATTTTCTCTTCATGTCATTCTCTTGACTTGGAAAGCGTGTGTGACTTGCTCAAGCCATTCTCCGTCTCAATTTTGTCTGATTCAATCCTGTTTCCAAATTTACAAGTGAGTGTCATGACTGTGTGGCCTAAACCTTACCAACATTTTAGAAGAGAGACGCAGGAAAGTGTGTGACCGATGATTGTACAAGCCTATTTTGTTGAACCATCACCACCGCCGCATCCACCACCTAGACGCTTTACCTTTAAGTCCTTTAAGTAATTGAAACTTAATTCGGGTCCTAAGCCCAAGACATTTCATTTACTGGACGATGACGAAGACTTGGATTTTTGTGATAAGCTTTAAATCCTGTGAACGCCCCAAAAGCTCCTCTCAAGGGCCATCTCATATGTCACTGCTAAGCTAAAGATTTTCTTTTCTTTGATGATCATGAATGTACTTAGTGGTATTCTTTCGTTACAGACTGCCATGGCCATGAATCCTACTCCTACTGCTGCATCACTGAATCCTCAACATCTCGAGCTCAGGAATCCGAAAATTGAAAAGGTAATTCACGGCTATCCTACCTACAAACAACAAGTGCGCTACAACGGTGTTCGACTCTATCTTCAAACGCCGGCGGTATACTTACCAAAAGTGGATACGCAAGTAAATCGTTGCGGTCAAAATCTGAGTATACCTATCGATAATTGGTTGCGTCAGCAGCTTGACATTTTAGAAGACGTTGTGAGACAAAAGGCTCTTATTCCCGCTGAACTATTACAGTTGTGGCCAGAGAAGAAAACTTCTTATTATAAACCTTTGCATCGCGGCACTCTCTGCCATATTTTCAAAAGCAAATATTCTTAAGTCACTTCAGGAGTGACAGTTGAACAGTCAGTTGAAACAGAATTGTAATCGCTCGGTGCAGGCTTTTTTATTCCTTTCATATTGAGGTGCCTGCTGTTTATGTGGGACCTCATCAATCGGACGGTAATTTGATTTCTCTCAATTTGCGCATTGCTCAAATTCATCATCAACCTGAGTTAACAGGTCTTGATCACATTGAGAAAGTCATTGATTCTTGTGTCAAAGAGTGTCAAGAACCTGTCACCAAACCTAAACGTCGTCGCGCATCAAAGAAAGATGGTGTTACCACCAAAGACAAATCTTAAGTATTGTAATCAGTTAGTATGTAGTGAATGTGGAAAACGCGGTCTTGTGCGTTATGTTCAATGAAAACATTGTCAACATGCTGTATGTATCTTTTGTTATGTAAAGGACAGACACCCTTGTAAAGTTCCTGCTCAATGTATTATCTTGTAATTGATTCTTTTTGATATTGTAGGTTGTCATGTTCATAGACCGTGAGGGGACACCAATGCAGGAGTTGAGTGCTATTGCAATGAGAGAAAGTGATCAAACCGCTGTCAGTATATATCATAGATTTGCCTACTGTCCTCCACACAAAGACGAATGGTCACGACGTCATGTGCATGGACTTGATCCTTCTATTTTGATTCATATTGGATTTGTAAATGAAACGTATTTGATAAGTGATTTCAAACGGTGGCTGTCAGGTTTTCATATTGTTAAAATATTAGGAAATGATTCTGAACGAGAAGCAGCAACACTTCAGTTGCACATTGATAATTTATATTTACCATGTTGGGTAGATCGTGTAAGACAAGACTATCATATGCAATGTGATCAAAAGACGTTTAGAGATAAAATGGTTTTTGATATGGCTGTATGTTTCGGTGAGAGACATCATCTTTACAGACCACCATCCCATTGTAATACTATAGATAAAGCCACCTACATTGCAAAACTCTCTTCACGCTGGCATTGTAGTCTCCATGATGTTTATGAACTGTATTATTGTCAACAGCATGGGTATAGGTAAAACATGTTTTTACTCCTTGTGAATGAGTGATGATCATTTCATGAAGTGTATTCTCTATTTGTGAATTTTGACTGATGTTGAATAAACTTACAGTGGAACATGATTGTTATTTCTATTTTATTCATAGTGGAAGTCATTGAAGCAATGTGAAATCTATAGTCACAACGTTTATGATGGCCTTGTACCTTAAGTAACCACATGTGTCATTTGACACTTGATCAACAAGGATTCGATGGATTTTTACAAGATTGGAAACTAACATTTAAAATGAAGATGAATGATATGAAAGTAGTAGTAACTGAAAGCCTTCCTCTCTTCAAAAGATTGATAGACAGTTTACAACCTCAATATGTGAAGGGTAGACTCGTTGCTTATATAGAGTTGAAAGATTTGCAAAAACCACTTCGTTTTGGATCCTATTGCACAGAATGGATTACTCATAGTGATCAATTTTATGTACGACATATGGAGAAAATTATGGAGAGAATAGGAGAGACGATGGAAGGAAATGCATACGTTGTTAAACATATCATGACTCAACTGAGTGTGTTTACATCCACGACTTTGTTTGATGGTCCACATGTTGTGTAGATGCAACAAAGATTTCTTTTAACTGAGTATTTTGTAATGGTGTATAGAGCAACATGAGTCATTGCGCTTTGTTAGATAAATGAATGCGTCTTTGTTCGCTAGAAGGGGCGTATCAGAAAATGAGTCATTGCCCTTTGTGCATTACTATCAAACTCTTTGTTAGATAAATGAATGCGTCTTTGTTCCCTAGAAAGGGTGTGTCACTAAAGTCTTTGTGAGGACTAGAACGACTTTGTATATTAATAGGGAAGGTTTCCACCCACACAGTCAAAAGTTCACGTGTGATAACTCTTTGTCACGTAACAAAGACAGGGAAAACATGAAAAGGGAAACTCATGTGATTGGAGCTAGGTCTGGTTATAAAACGGACGACTGAGCTCATGGCAATCATTTCCGTCCATGCGCTAACCATGCAGTTGCTGGAAGCCATCAACTCCTCTGCTCTCGCACTGGGTACACTGAACTCCCTTACTTAAGCATCGGGTAAAAATGCTTTCAATCAAAAGATAACTCATCATGGAGAAGTCGTGACCATAAAAACTCCAAGTCATCGGATAGATTATCTAAAGGTTATGTCAACAAAGTATGGACTGGCCGTGTGTGTACCGTTAGAATATTGGACACGGTTACAATTCAATACTCTTGAAACATTTCTGAAAGAAAATCTCACCATTCCCAAAGAAATTGTTCGACACAATGGGAAGCGGCCACAAGTTCCCATCATGGAAAGAAGATACATGCATGCTCATATGGATAGACACTGTCTCATCATCCATGAAAAGGAAGGCAGCGATTTCGACTTACTCAATTGCAAACCACTCCCCATTTTGGGAAAAGGATTCTACTCCTTTGAAGTTAAAATTCAAACCATCTACATGCGTCTGCGCAGGGACGGAAGGTTGTTTTCGTTGAATGCCTATCTTGTCTCCATAACCTTTAAAAATGATGTCCATGTTGATGATGATCAACTACAGTAACACTCTCCACACTGAGAACGCACCATCGGTCTTTATGAGACCAAGGCCTAACGGCCACCTTATCAAGAAAGAAAATGTACACTCACCATGCCACACATGAACATTACTCTCTCCTTCTTTCTTAGACATTACATTCTTCACTCAGGTTTGAATCATGTGGAAATTATCAGCATGCCTCTATGTATCATGGAAAAGTCACTGTTACATTTCATGATATGAAACGACAACTTCAGATAACTGTAGAACGCTTTCAGCTACGAAGGTTGCATCGCGCTATCCTATCCAACTCTTGTCGTGTCATTAACGTAGGAGAAGGCATTGTATTCATTCGCATTCAAGAGATGATTCTACATAATGATCACTGCCACATCCTGATTCCAAAACCCTCATGGGAAAAGTATAAAAGGGAAGTTCACTCAACCCTCATGTCTTTTGTGAATCATGCTCCCCATCCGCATCATCAACGCCATGTGCGAAATGTATCTCAGAAGAGACATCGATTTAGAACAGTTGCATACCCATCTTCCCGATTCAGTGTATCATCGCGGTCGTCCACAAATGTTGGTCATTCGCATGAGCAACGGTCGAAATCTTCAAATCTTTCGCTGCGGCAAAATCCAAGTCCTAGGAAACCTTCTCATTTCGTGATGCAGTCCATGTGTTACGAAGTCGTCAAGAAAATGCGAACACTCATGCCTCATCTACGCCTCAGTCCCCTGACATTGAAGAATATACTAGTGTCTGTTCAATTGAAGTGTTAGTGAATCTAGCAAACATTACAACCAGTAATCATTGTATATTTTATGAAACTGAACTCTTTCCTGCTGCTCTGATTCGGAAGTGGCATCCTGTACATATTGCAATGTTTCACAACGGACATTGTATCATGACTGGTTTACGTGATATCAGTAAAGTAGCTGACATGACATTGTTAAATCTTTAATGCGCTATCTGTATGAGTTACAGTTAATAGAATCGTATTAATCACATGATGTGTTTTGAATAAGTCATCGCAATGAACTATCGGCCACACACTTGCCGGTGAAAAGGTCACGCTGTGTGACGTGAGGCGCCATCGATGTTGAATGACACGCCCACGCACGTGTCGGTGAAAAGGTTGAACAAGACTGATTAGATTCTTATCTAACTGACAGGTGCTTTACCACTTCATGAGTCACAGCTATTTATAGACATGAGTCAGCAAAGTGGTTGATGTTTCCTAAGCCGAAGAAATTTTCATGATGCTACATTCGTTGGAAACTTGAGGATGTTAACTTACAAACTCTGACATGGTTATGACTTTATTTTATACTTTACCTATCTTGCAAACAGTGAAATGCTTGTCACTTTATATTATACTTTACCTATAAATTGCCAAAGTCCATAATCTATGGGGATAGGGTTACCTACGGTTCGATTTAGGGATTTAGGGTTTTATATAGCACAAGTGAATGTTAACCGTTAGTGTATAGTACATTTATTAACCATTTGTGAATGACATTATTCCTAACATTACAAACAACTACTTTATTTCTAACCCTACCCATCTTACAAAATGATCAAAACTTTTACTTCTGTCTATTGAATGAGAATCCCATCTTTATGTCAAAAGAAAAACGAGACAGTTTGTACATGATATGTTATTGAATGAAAGACATTTCATCACAGTCACACATAGTTAATACCATAGACATCGGATTACATTATTAGGACTAGACCGGACAGCGCCTATCTAATACACTATCAGCTGAAGGCCACAAGCGAATGTTGCTACCGAGTGGCTTTAATTCTGAAAATTGTTTTACTATGCTCTTTGTGTATACAAACAGTAGCGCAGTTTTAAAATTAGCGAAATTTTTATTAAATTTCTTCTTGCTGTAGGATGCTTTCTTTTAAATATCCAAGAGAATATGCCTTGAAATGACACCAATCTTGAAAAGGTAGATCGAAAATGAATTTACTCCTGGCGTGAATGAAATTGTTCGAGTAGATTTCGCATAATCTTCAGAGTACAGTTTCTATGCCGCTAAGTGGTGGCCACATGCCATAGGTACCATTTAAATATTTTTGTAATAAGCACTATCACAAGTATTTTGATTAGTGAGTCGTTGACTCTTAATCCAGAATTCATACAATTCACGTCCGATAATGTAGTTGGCCATTTTGTAGTGAGCTCTATGAGTCACGCATGATCCATGCAGTGAATATAATTGAATTGATTGATTGATGCGTAATCCACACATTCCAACAACCTATCCTTGCGAGTAATGTTAACGATGCAGGGCCTAAATTTATGTACGTGGGTATTGTAGTTTCTTGTTATACATCTGTTGAAAAATATAAAAGTAGTAAGCAAAACTCCACTTCTGGACCGCGCAAGATGGCCGCCGTCGTGGCTGAGTCCCCCCCCCTCTCTGGCACGGTAGAGTGTCGTGGTCGGCCGCCGTGGTGCTTCGTGGCTCAGCCCCCCCCCCTCTGGCACGGTAGAGTGTCGTGGTCGGCCGCCGTGGTGCTTCGTGTCTGAGTCCCCCCCCCCTCTGGAACGCTAGAGGTTGTGGTCTGTCGTGGTGTGCCGGCCGGGTGGGTCCACGTTCACAACATGTTCGCTGACGTCCCCCCCCCCCTCTGCAACGATAGAGTGTGAGACTCGGGTGAGTAGGTCCGACCGCCTGGTTGACGTGGGCGACCGTCTAGGTTGACGTGGGCGACCGCCAGGATTAGTCTTGAGGCTATAGTGTGTGATGTTTTTGGTGCAATCTGCTGAATGTTGGGTTGTAAAATGGGTTGTTTCGAGTGGAAGGAGTGGTCGGATGAGAAAACGGAGGTCAGATTCGGATTCAGCGTGAAATTCTGCATCGGTAGGGTGAGTTTCAAGGCAATCGGCGAGAAAAACTGTTTCTTCAAAATTTTGACATAGAATGTGGGACGTTTTGGTGTGTAGCGCCCAAACGAAGCATCGGATGAGAAAACGGAGTCCAGATTCGGAATCTACGTGAAATTTTGGGTTAGGAAGGATGTTTCCAGCGAAATCGGAGAGAAAAAATTTTCGGCTGACGTCCCCCCCCCCCCCCTCTGGACAGCTTGCTTCGATTTTGGCTTCTAGTGGACGGATTTTGTCGTGCGATAGCTCGTTTGAAAGCTAAGAGTGAGACAAATTCAGTGAAACAATCGGCTTGTTCCTATCTGTCTTCGTTCAAAAGTTAGAGCGGTTACAAGATTTTAGGTCGGAGCTCGCTTACCTGAAAAAATCCTAAGTGTCAGAGTGACTTTGTATGGGTAAAATTTTGAAAATTTTCCAAAGTGTGGAATTTCGACCTGGGACCGTCACCAAAACATTTTTCATCAAATTTCGCTGACTCCCCCCCCCCCCCGACAACAATCTTCTAACTTTGGTTCTAGTGGACGGATTTTGTCTTACAGCTACTCGTTTGAAAGAGGAGAAAAAACTGCTCGACAACATTTTTTGTTGCGAGTCAATCGGACCAGCCGTTCACAAGTTAGAGCGGTTACAAGATTTTAGGTCGGAGCTCGCTCACCTGAAAAATCCTAAGTGTCAGAGTGACTTTGTATGGGTAAAAATTTGAAAATTTTCCAAAGTGTGGAATTTCGACCTGGGACCGTCACCAAAACATTTTTCATCAAATTTCACTGACCTCCCCCCCCCCCCCCGACAACAATCTTCTAACTTTGGTTCTAGTGGACGGATTTTGTCTTACAGCTACTCGTTTGAAAGAGGAGAAAAAACTGCTCGACAACATTTTTTGTTGCGAGTCAATCGGACCAGCCGTTCACAAGTTAGAGCGGTTACAAGATTTTAGGTCGGAGCTCGCTCACCTGAAAAATCCTAAGTGTCAGAGTGACTTTGTATGGGTAAAAATTTGAAAATTTTCCAAAGTGTGGAATTTCGACCTGGGACCGTCACCAAAACATTTTTCATCAAATTTCACTGACCTCCCCCCCCCCCTCTGGACAGCTTGCTTCGATTTTGGCTTCTAGTGGACGGATTTTGTCGTGCGATAGCTCGTTTGAAAGCTAAGAGTGAGACAAATTCAGTGAAACAATCGGCTTGTTCCTATCTGTCTTCGTTCAAAAGTTAGAGCGGTTACAAGATTTTAGGTCGGAGCTCGCTTACCTGAAAAAATCCTAAGTGTCAGAGTGACTTTGTATGGGTAAAATTTTGAAAATTTTCCAAAGTGTGGAATTTCGACCTGGGACCGTCACCAAAACATTTTTCATCAAATTTCACTGACCTCCCCCCCCCCCCGACAACAATCTTCTAACTTTGGTTCTAGTGGACGGATTTTGTCGTGCGATAGCTCGTTTGCATTGGAAAAAGGAGAAAAAACTGCTCGACAACATTTTTTGTTGCGAGTCAATCTGACCAGCCGTTCAAAAGTTAGAGCGGTTACAAGATTTTAGGTCGGAGCTCGCTTACCTGAAAAATCCTAAGTGTCAGAGTGACTTTGTATGGGTAAAAATTTGAAAATTTTCCAAAGTGTGGAATTTCGACCTGGGACCGTCACCAAAACATTTTTCATCAAATTTCGCTGACGTCCCCCCCCCCTCGTTCGGACAAAATTTCTTGAAACAAACTTTGGTAAAGGTCCCAGGTCAAAATTCGGAAGTTTTAAATTTTTCAAAATTTTCACCACACTGGAGCTCCCACACTTAGGAATTTTTTCACTTGTGGCATGTTACATGCACATGTGCTGACGGACCAACTTCCCGTGGTCATATGAGAATGGTTGAGGTGTCATATTGTAAAGAATGATGAGACAAATCGTTTGCAACAAACCGCATGTCGCTACGATGAATACTTTCGGAGATAGAGCCATTTTAAGTTTTCTTCCGAGCATATATAAACCCCCGACAACGCAAGTCTGATCACTTCATCGAAAGACGAGGTAAGCGACGGTCGTCGCTCTGAGCTCCCGATATCGGGTTGCAAAGGACTCTATCTTTTGAAGTAGGCAAGCTATCTTGCTACTTCAAAGTTTGTATGATAGAGTTTGATAGTGTCTTTACTACTGATAAAATTTTTTAAAAGTAGTATGAGTAGTAAAATGCGGAATTTTTTAAAAATTCTTAATTTTCACTTTTTTCAAAGTTTTAACATATAGACTAAGGTTTTCAAGTATCCTGAGTTCAAATCTGCTATCAGATTTGAAATTTAACTAAGTCTAAGGCAGCTTTGAGGGGTTAGATCCCAGCTACTGATCACTACCTTTGACTCGGCGTTCCTGTTACCACTTCGGGGCAGTGACAATGATGTCTTCAGCTGTAAAGAGCGGGTATCGGGGAAGATCTCTCACTTCCCTAGTGATCGGTACAAGGCCTTCGGGCTGTCGACGGGATCGAGTGCCACTCACTACACTCTTTAGGAATATGACTGTACTACATGATTCCAAACTTATACAAATTTCATTATCTTACAGCTAACGATAAATCAGGCATGGCCAACGACAAAAATCGAAAATTTCACATCAAAATGTGTGTGTGCGGTCGTATAAATCGCAGTGCGGACGCCAAGGCTCACGTCAAGAAGGCGGGCACCGGCCACATGATTGTCTTGAATAGGGTTGCGTGCGTGAAGTGTAGAGTGCTGAAGGGTGGTGAGGATGAGGCGCGTTTCTACAGAGTGCATGGTGAGTGTGTAGGAGGGTTGGTGACCGATTTGAGGTTTACGCAGTTGATTGTGGAAGAGAGGGAGCGAATGTTGGCGAATGTTGCGAATGTTGTTGAGAATGTTGTTGAGAATGTTGTTGAGAATGTTGTTGAGAATGATGAGTTGGCGAGAGCGGTTGCGTCGTTGGAGGGTGAGATTGAGCAGCGGAAGAGAGTGCTTGAGAGTGATGATGAGGATGATGTGGATTTAGATAGGGAGCGTGTGAGGAAGCGTGTGAGGAAGTTGAGCTCTTCGTCATCGGAGGTGTCCAACATCGTTGTTGAGGACCCCCCGAAGAGCTCATCTTCCCCAAAAGTGAAGAGTGGTGGGATTCGTGTGCAGTCGGCGAGGTGGTTGAAGGATGAAGAGAAGAGGCATGTTTCGCAGCAGATGGCGCATGAGTTGTTAGTGAATAAGTTTGAGAGTTTGAAGAAAGTGAAGGATGAAGTTGTGAAGGAGTTGGATGAGTTGAAAAAGAAGGATTTGAAGTCGAAGGAGGTGGCGGATGAGAATATTCGAATGAGGCGTTGTGTGACTGATTTGAAGAATAAGACGCGAGAGTTGGAAGAGAAGAATGATGCGTGTGAGAAGAGGGCGAGTGCTGCGGAGAGAAGAATGAGAGATGCAGAGGCGAAGTTTGAGGAGATGATGAAGGAGATGAGTGTGTTGAGAGCGAGGAATGTTGAGTTGGAGAGGACTGTGGCTCGGCGGGGTGATGAGAGGCAGGCGTGTGAGAAGTTGGAGCGCATGAGGGATGAGTGGGAACGTGTGAATGAGGATCGTTTGTTTGAATTCCACATCCCTATTCGGGACAATCATTTGGCCGGCGAAGTATTGGTGAATAAAAATCTGGACGAATCGATTATTTGCTACAACGGTCATCCCACGAAAAAGTGTCTCCATGCCAGCCTGAGAATGCGCGGCCACCTACATAAATTCTCGATTCGGAAACGCGCGAGACTACCTAAGGATGACTAACTTGGTAAGTGAAAAAGTAAATAAGATAGTATATCCTATTCTAATACATATCATTTTCATTGCAGATCTTTGCCCGCCTTCACCACCCCATCAATTTACTCCCGAGAACGAACCATCGGCTCTCTTAAGGGCCACCTAGGGGCAAGACATGATAGAACCTCCACGCGGTTTGCCCTGGGCAGTCTTCGGACTGGCGAATACTATCATTAAGTTGAATCTGCTATCAGTCAACTTGAACGTTGCGTCGCGTTAGAGGGGTATATAAACCACTGCCTCTCATTTCATTTCATTTCAATCATGCAGACGCCGAACAGTCAAGTCAGCTCTCCTCGCGGACCGCAGTTAAGGCCGCGAAATTTATTTGAGGAGTTCGTCAGGCTAGAGGAGCAAGACAGAGTTTTTAATAATCTTGCTCGGATTGGCAATCCGATGACAGCAACTGCTGTCAATCCAACGGAATGGCGCTACATTCCACTCTATACTCACATGCCAGTTAGTGTGGAAGTCGACAGTGCTACCAAAGAGAGAGTCTTTGACTCTCTCAGCAGAATTGGTAGGCTGTAGGATGACGACTCCCGAGAACGAACCATCGGCTCTCTTAAGGGCCACCATGGGGCAAGACATGATAGAACCTCCTCGCGGTTTGCCCTGGGCAGTCTTCGGACTGGCGAATACTATCATTAAGTTGAATCTGCTATCAGTCAACTTGAACATTATGCAGTCGATTGCTATCCCTGAAGCATTCTGATTCGCTGTTGAGCAATTCATTGTTGAAAACCCTATATAAGCCAGAAGATTGTAGCGCTTCTCATTCAATTTGAAGTCACGATGGAAGCGACATCTGCCGACAACATTCCCGTCTTCACCGATGAAGACAACGGCATTCCCAACTTCATCATCCTCGACGAGTGGGATGAAGAGGATGAGAAGAAGGGGAAGATCAAGAAGATCATTTGGACGGATGGGGTGTGGACTCCTAAAACCACCCGCATCCGAAAGGTGCCAGATGCACCAGTACGACCTCGGCGGTATAGGGTATACGAGAACCTAACCGTCATACCTATTGACTATTCAAGCCAATAGTCATCTTGTTACTCCCGAGAACGAACCATCGGCTCTCTTAAGGGCCACCATGGGGCAAGACATGATAGAACCTCCTCGCGGTTTGCCCTGGGCAGTCTTCGGACTGGCGAATACTATCATTAAGTTGAATCTGCTATCAGTCAACTTGAACGTTGCAAATGAAGTTCGGTGTAATACTTCCTTTCGACGGGCGTTCCTGTAAAGGGCGGCGGTGAAACCCGTAGCTATGTATACCGCAAGGGACATTCGGCAATGGTCAATCTTGTTAAACCTCTCTGCGTCATGTTTGCAAGTGATTGCCTCTGTCTCAACGTAGTATGCATTCGCGCCAGGGCGACATTTAGCCAACTGTCGAAGGTTGCCTAAAACTTTCCATTGCATACGTTATGAGAACCATGAGTTCTACCTGTCTCTATCAATGAGACGAATTGATGAATGGAATGAAATGGGAGGACACTCACGCGCCACACGCAACATAACACACTTCTCTCTTCCGTAGTCTAACAAGCTCTTTACACATGGATCGCAGTCGATTGCTATCCCTGTATCAGAAGTGTAAGCTATCTTAATTTATTTGACACTATTTTATCTACCATCATCGTCCATATGAAATGTTTTTAGATTTACAAGTTAGACTAAGCGTGCTACTATTTCCAAATGAAAAAGTATACATGGTTAAATCATCCACTTAAGCCCATCCATAGTCTAACAAGCTCTTTACACATGGATCGCAGTCGATTGCTATCCCTGTATCAGAAGTGTAAGCTATCTTAATTTATTTGACACTATTTTATCTACCATCATCGTCCATATGAAATGTTTTTAGATTTACAAGTTAGACTAAGCGTGCTACTATTTCCAAATGAAAAAGTATACATGGTTAAATCATCCACTTAAGCCCATCCATAGTCTAACAAGCTCTTTACACATGGATCGCAGTCGATTGCTATCCCTATATCAGAAGTGTAAGCTATCTTAATTTATTTGACACTATTTTATCTACCATCATCGTCCATATGAAATGTTATAAGATTTACAAGTTAAACTAAGCGTGCTACTATTTCCAAATGAAAAAGTATACATGGTTAAATTATTCACTAAAACCCCATTCAAGTAAGTCAGTATGAAAGCAAAGATAATACGAAATAAACATTTATTATGGCATGTATTTCAAAAGGTCTTCATCGTCAATATCGTCCCAGAGTCTGGCTTCACATAGATTACAAAAACAGTTGAGCTGCTTTAAACGTTCTTCTGCAGCGTCCCTCACTTTCTCAATGTACGCCCACTCCGCCACGGTTCGCGGTTGGGAGTTAGGGGTGTACCACTCCCATATTTGATGCAAGTGCGACTTGCTGGTCATCTCCATCACCCCTTCGGCATCATATTGTAAATATTTCCACCGTATGCCTGTTAGGTCGGGCAACTCCTCTTCATCCTCCTCCGATAATGATAACTTTCGTATATTGTCGAGATTGTATGTCTTCTCCACCTTCGCCTTTCTTGGTGCATTTGGTGTAACGAGCACCTTTGCTGATGTATATGGAGAGGAGAACTCCAATGCGGTATTTGGTGTTGTTGGAGGACTTGTCATGTTGTCTTTGAAATGCTGACTTTGAATAATGATAACTTTAACATTTTTCTAATTCTTAAGTATACACAAGCAGCCAATCAGAATGAACATCCAATGAATGAAGAGGATGAAAGTATATAAGCAAAGTGACATTCAGGTCATTTCATTTAATCTGTGAATCATACAAGTGACGAACGCACGATCTCTCTCTCTTTGACTATTATTTGAGTGAAGTCTCTATCTTGTAGAAGTATCAACCTTAAACTTGATTTCGTTGAAATGGTAAGTTGAAAATTTCCTCTCATCTCCCTCAAACGTGTGACTAATAGCATCTTCCTCAATTTCAGGCATCAACTTCATCACCAACGCCCTCTCTTCTCGAGGAAAGTTTAGAGTTATTGAGTCAAGGTAGGTTGTAACACTACACTGAGGCTTGAACAGAGATGAAAGAATGATTTCTCTTTCAGGTGATGTGAGTTCCAGCTCAGGACTCTCGCGGCAAGGCAACGAGTGGGAATGTGCCGACTGCGGACATATGTTTACAAGGAAGCACAGTCTCCTTCGACACATCAAACAACGTGTGTGTCAACGCAAAGCGGCGTCAATCTCCGGAGGTGAAGTTGATTCTGACGATGACATCTCCTTTCCTTGCGATTTGTGCCCTCTTTCTTTTGATAGTCACTTTCAGCGATCTTCGCACAGACTTCAACACACGCATGCAAATGATCACTACACCAACGGTACCTCTACCATCTCCCTCATTAATGTTTCACATAATAATTTAGTACGCGACTACTGCATGGAGTCCAATACTCAAATTGTAGATTTTCCTGAGTGGCTCCTTCAAAATTCTAACATTATCGAAGCGCTCTTCAATAATTTAGACAATTTTAGAATGAAGGCGCTCATCTACCTTAAACTAAAATATATTAAAATAGATTTTCAAACGGGTCAAGTGACGGAGAGAATACAGTTTCATATTCCTTCCTCTTCCGCAACCGAAGTTGTAGACTGCGAGTCTTGGCTAAATTTTCACATTCAATGTTTAAAATCAAATGTAGATAAATTCAATCAACGCGACAGCGCTCTCATTTTTGATGGTGTGGACTCAGCCATATTCAAAATTTCCCTATTAGAAAGTCATGCAGCTCGAGGCACATTTAAACTTCCAAAAACGTTGTATAATAAGAAAGCTGTCATCAATGTTGATTGTAAATCACAGTGTTTCAAATATGCAGTCCTATCCATCCTTCACTATAATGATATCAACGCGCATCGAGATCGCACCTATAGCTATAGACAGTGGGAGGATGAACTAGACTTTGAAGGTTGTGATAGTAACAACATGAAAATCAAAGATGTAGAAACGTTCGAAAAACATAATAAGATTAAAATTGTCGTTCACGTGTGGGAGAAGGGGTTGAAGGGTGCCCGCTATAATTCACGTTCAACTTGTTATGAACGTGTAGTCAACCTCTTATTAGTAAAACAAGATGATAGCGAGGAATGGCACTACTGTGGTATTCCCAAAATCTCTCGCTTGTACACTCACTTGGGGCACTCTAAAAGAGGTGAACATTTTGTATGCGACCGCTGCATCCGCTCATTTTGGAGTAAAGATAAATTTGAAACTCACTATGAATGGTGCAAGCGAGGTAAATTACAAATGGAACGCATGCCCAAAGATAAAATATTTTCACATAGGGATAATGGTGACGAATTAAGTCCCCTGCGTGTCATTTACGCAGACATAGAATGCTACATTGATGATATCATCCACAAGCCAGCAGCCATATCCTGCTATGAAGTATGGCATGACCACTTTAGGAATAGACAAAACAAAATGCATACTTGGCAAGGTGAAGATTGCATTTCAAAATTTCTAGAATTTCTCGATAAAGCTGCTAAATTTCAACAATCATATGATTCCCAATTGCAGCGTAAGTCACTACATATGTCAGATGAAGACAAACAAAAATTTGAAAGTTGCACATCCTGTCCTAAATGTCATAAAACGTTTGATGACGATAAAATTAAGAAAGTGCGTGATCATGATCACATCACTGGTAAATTTAGAAACGCACTCTGCTCCAAATGTAACTTTTCACTTAGGTTGAGACGTCGTGTACTACCCGTCATTTTTCATAACTTTAAGGGCTATGACAGTCATATGCTCATAAAAGGAGGGTTGAGCCAGATGAAATCGTGGCAGTTCAATGTAATAGCACAAACGAGAGAAAAATTCATGGCAATGACAGCAAAAGTACCAGTAGATAAAACTAAAGAAAATAAGATAGTCTTCTTCGAAATAAAATTTTTAGATTCATTTCAATTCATGTCAGCGTCACTAGCTTCTCTCGTTCGTAATCTCAAGTTTCTTCCCCATAGTCAAACTTTGAAGAAACACTATCCAAACTTAACGGATGAAATAATCACTCGCAAAGGAGTCTTTCCTTATGCGTATTTTAGCTCAATGTCTAAACTAAATGAAACAACCCTTCCTTCCATTGACAAATTCAAAAACGATTTGACGGGTGAAGATTGTCCAGTAGAGGACTATGAACATGCTCAAGAGGCATGGTTAAAATTTAATTGTAAAACGTTTGGCGATTATATGATCGCTTACTTAGAATTAGATGTCATTTTGCTGGCTGATGTCTTTCAGGAATTTCGACGAGTGGCATTAGAAGAAGACAAATTAGATCCTGTCCACTTTGTCAGTCTACCAGCCATGTCCTTTAAATCAGCCTTTAAAATGACTGGTGAGACCATTCATCTCTTACAAGACCCGGAGATGTATAATATATTTGAGCGCGGAATACGCGGTGGTCTCACATTTGTAAATAAACATCATATAAAATCTGAAACAGTAGGTGATGATCATATCCACCTAAAGTACTATGACCAAAATAATTTATATGGTAGTTCACTGTCTAAACCACTACCTCATTCCGAGTTTAGTTGGTTAAATCAAAATGAGCTTGAGTATTACTCCAACCCTTCAAACATACTGAATATTCCAGATGAAGGTGATTGGGGATATTATTTTGAAGTGGATTTGATTTATCCAAATAGTATTAAAAATAAAACTGCTGATTTCCCACTCGCACCTGAATCTGGCGAAGTGACTGAAGATATGTTTTCACCATTCATGTCACAATTTCATAATAACTTAACAGAGTGTGGACAGCCAAGGTACAAACCATGCCGCAAACTTTTACTCACCCAATATGATAAGAAAAATTATCTCGTACACTTCTGCATATTAAAATTCTATTTAGAAATGGGCATGCTTCTAAAGTCAGTTCACCGCATTATCAAATTTAGACAGAAAGCCTTCCTCAAACCCTACATAGATAGTAACAGTCAAAAACGTGCACTCGCCCAAAATAATTTTGAAAAGGATTTTTATAAATATAAGAATAATAGTCTATTCGGAAAGACCATGGAGGATGTTAGAAAACGTATGAATTACAAACTAGTCGTTGATGAACAAAAATATCACAAATTGACCTCATCACCTCTTTTCATTGATAGAGACATCATCGATGAGGATCTTGTAGGTGTTAAAATGATTAAATCAGAAGTTGAGTTGTGCAAA
Organism: Prostheceraeus crozeri; assembly: GCA_907163375.1. NCBI lineage: Eukaryota > Metazoa > Platyhelminthes > Polycladida > Euryleptidae > Prostheceraeus > Prostheceraeus crozeri. Next base: position 61,412 of record CAJQUW010005501.1, read on the forward strand.
CCCATCTATATTGGGCAAGCCGTTTTAGATTATTCCAAGCTTGAAATGTATCAACTCTTCTACAAAATATTAAAACCATGCCCTCTCGTAAAAGAGGTTCGCTTGCTGGGTGGTGATACAGATAGTTTCTTTTTAGGAATTACCACTCAAAAAGATTTAAATTTTAATGAAGTAGGTAAGTCATTAGAAAAATATTTCGATACATCTAACTACAATCCCACTCATCCACTCTATTCCATACAGAATAAAGCCAAACTTGGTTGTTTTAAGGATGAAACAGCAGGAAAGGAAATAGATGAAATGATTCTCCTCCGTCCTAAAATGTATTCCATGAAACTAAAGGAATGTGCAGATAGTATTAAGCGTGCTAAAGGTATATCAAAATCCATTGTTCATAAAATGAAACATCGGTCCTATAAGAAGGCCTATAAAAATAAAACTATAACGTTTGTCAATATGACAATCTTAAAATCTCAAGTTCATACTGTGAAAACGTACACGTTCAAGAAACGAGCACTTTCAGCATGGGAGGATAAGAGGTGTTGGATAGGACATAACACATCTCTTCCACATGGACATCCTGACACAAACATACCTCCACCCAAAAGAATAAAACTCACGCTACCACATTCAGGAGATGTATTGACATAATCAACTTTAACTCAGTATTTTGATGTTGCTTTTTGTAGATATACATGGTTGTTTTATGTATCGCATGAGATCGTTTCTTCCTTGTGAATATATGCCTACAGTCAGCCCATTCCCCTATATCTGTGAAAAGACTTTTTCATATACATATTTTTATTTCAATAAACATATCACAATGACTTCACTTTGTTTTCCGAAACACTAAAGTTACGAGGGATTTAGTATCTTTCACATGGATACACTCTTGTAAACCATTGGTAATTTTGATAGCAATAGAGGGTATAGTTTGTTTGACGACGGGATGATAGAAAATAGATTCAAACATCTTCTCGACTATTCCATATGAAGCGTCTTTATCATGAATGAAATCGCGTAAAATGTATTCTTTTTTCTCGCCAACAGAAATAGGTAAAATCAAATCACTTTGAATGTAAAGGTGTTGTTCATGTTTATCAAGTGTCATTGGTGTTTCTATACCAATCGTATGCGCAGCAGCAAACACAGTTTGTAGCATTGAAAAGCCAAAGAGTTTTTTCAAATTTTTACTCAATTGACATTGAATGTCATCACCCAGTTTCAGAACAACGCGTTGATTTTCAATTGAAAACGAAATGTGGTGTGTCTTTACATCATATTTACTTTTCATCACATGCTTCAACTTCTGTTGTATATAAGGATTTACTACATGAATGAAGCTTTCAACTGTATGATATAGACGCGGCATTATATTGATAGCAACTTTAGATTCTTCATAAGACTGGTAAATTTTCTTGATGCGATCGCCATAGATGTCCACCCACCATTCATCATTAACTGAATCAGCTTTAGTGTGATATTCATGAGAAGCATACACCACACCGCTTCCAATAATAGGTGTATAATGTCTTACAAAATGACGCAAGGTTGGAGAGAAATAAACTGTAAGTTTGTCATTATATTTCTGAATAACCAACTTATTTTTGTCCGCCATAATTTTCTCTCCATACTTCTTACCCACAGTCTCATTCCATCGTTTTACTAACTCAATAAGTGATAAAGGTTGAACACCACGCTTTTTCAAAATGATGCGTTCTTCGCATTCTACAACATCTTCATCAAATATTTTAAATCTATAATGAAATTTGTTGATTCGAGTTGAATAAACTTTTTTAACATTTGCAGTAGCAATTGACGTTAGATGTAGTCCATGACCAAAACCGAGATGCGGATAGAATTCACTATCCAACCTCAGCGTAAGACCTTTAGTAAAAGAATGAAAGCGGAGGAACTGTCTCCCACTCCAATGATAGATAGTAAACTCATAAGCTTTCTGATTTTTATTCTTCATGATGGAAGTATTACCACTGTTGAATGCCTTAATAATTTTCTCATTCCCAAATGGCTCATAAGAATCTGATTTTATCTGAATCCATTCATAGTTCCACTTTCCATCTGATGTTAAATTGTATGGGAACTGGAATGCATTATTCATCGTTATTCCATCATGGGTGCGAGGAGTCAATATCATTTCTTCCAAATCATTCACATTCTGAATATTGCTATCATAGCAAATACTAGAAACGCCAACCTCCCATTCACCTTCTAAATGCAGTGGCCGATTTAATTCTACTCGATAGTCTGATGGTTTATTTTTGGGAAATTTATTCATAGAAGCATTACTGGGCAAGTAGATTAGAAACGAGTCCTTATTTTCACTTTCCATATTATTCACATTGGAAAAATATATTAGCATACGTTTGCATTAACTCTTCATTCGGAAATGGAGTGTAATACTTGTCACAGCATCTTTATGAAAAGGAATCAACGCACCAGCATCATCATAAATGGCAATATCAATTTGTGGGATGTAGTTTGATTTCAGCTTTGTATAATGCACTTTCTTGAAAGTATGCTCAGATAAAATACTGCAGCTTTTTGGCTGGTATGGTATCATTGCTAGCAATGGAGCTTCAACATCTCCCACACGTACATCTTCACCAATATTGGAATATATCTGAAAATAGTTAATACGACGCGATAGCGACATGTCTGCGCTAGCTTTGGTTACAGTACCACTTTTAAAGATATTTTGGTCAAAACCCAAAATGTCCATTAGAGTTTTATCCATAATTAGTTCAATACCTTTTCCATTTATAGTGAGAGACAAAGTACCTTCTTTTTCAGAAAATGAAATATGTTGCTCATTAATCACTTCATTTAAATAATCTACAACCAATTTAACCGAAGTAATAATGCGAGGCATCAACACTCTTGTTTCATGTAAGAAACCACCAAAAGGCTCTACACACTTTCTGTATAAAGATACGGCCCATTCTGTATCAAATTGATTTGACCTTTCACATGGTAAATGTTGCATATCAGATTTTCCATGAACAGCTGCAGAACGATGTCGTAAGAACTGATGAAAATCTTTTGAACAAACTAATACTAGATCATCATCATTTAATTTGCTTATTGCAATATGATTAGATGATTTAATATAAGTCAATGTTGCCACTTGTTTGTCATCAACTCGAAGGAGATAATTAAATTTCTTCAATAATGTTTCAGGAGTCATGTTTGTCTTTCTTGGCTTAATCACAATCTTCTTCACCAACGTCTTCTCATTTCTTGGAATAAGATCTACATAATAAGCTTCCTCTCGATATATTAACTGTTTATGACCACTTATGTGGTAATTAACGTTAAAATTATCATAGCTTGTTAAGGCGCTAGCGAGGTAGCCTAAATCATTTCTTAAACTTGGACTTAAACCAACAATCCAATCTTTCTCAACTACATGATGTACATAATTATAATCATCATTGTGCGGAGTAAATTGGGCAATATGTTTACACGCTTTATTCAAGAAATCATATATAAACTTTTTACATGATAAGAGATCTTTCTTTGGCCACTGTGGAATGTATATTCGGCACCCCTTTTCACATTGGTAAGCAGCTGTACGTCTCATATTAATAGTCATCACCTCATGATCAAAAGTATAGACACAGTTGCTATAAACAAGTTGAGTGACACCCACTTCCCAATTCCCATTTAGCTGTTGTGCATGATCAATGGGAGTAGAAAAGAGTGCGGCTCGATTGCTAGTAAATCTCTTTGTAGCCGCATTGCTAAGCAAAATATGATAAAACGACATTTTTATATTGCTAATCTGCAACTTTGCATAACATCATGAAGACTTGGATTTTGGACTCTCTACAATATATCAGAGTTGATCGTGATGGAAACGTACATTTCAAAAATTCTCATGGTCATACATCAAGAGGAATTACATTAACATGGCGACAATTTGTCAACCTCAATGATATCATGAGGGATTTGGAATATTTTGAAACATTAAGATTCATCTCCTTGGGTGATCAAGTTTGGCTTCAACATTACAGAAATGAAATTCAAATCTACCATTCTCATTCCGCAAACTGTTTCTCATTTCGCAAATACAATTGGGAGAAGTATAGAAGATACATACATCGCTCCATCATGACATTTATTCGTCGTGAGTTCATCGCCCTACTATGCAAATCTTAATCAGATATGATTACCACGCACCATGAGTTGGAAATTAGATTCCCTACAACGTATTGAAACGGATCATGATCGAAACGTCTATTTCAAAGATTCAACTGGAAATGTGAGAAGAGAGTTTGTTTTATCTTATCGTCATTTTCAATCTCTACATCATATCATGAAGGACTTGAAATACTTCTATATGAAAAGACATTCACGTATTGGAAATCGCATCTGGCTGCGCGTCAACAATCGGCGAATTCAACTCTATCATTCCCAACTTCATACTAACTTCACATTTCATCAAGGTAGTTGGGAAAAGTATAAAAGGAAGGTACATCGCTCAATTTACTCATTCTTTCATCATGAAGCGCCATCGCTACACCATCGTCAACATTCTCCGTCGCTTCAGACTCTACACCAAAATCGATCTCACAACATTACGCCAACAGCTTCCAAACAGCAAGTATTACCCGGGCCGTCCTCAAATGTTAGTGGTGAAGATGAACAATTCACGGAATCTTCAACTCTTCCCAAATGGGACTGTACAGATTCTCGGCGCCCTTTCTCATTCATCGGCGCAGTCAATGCGCTTAGAGCTACAGAGACTACTACGTCGGATATGGAAGAGGGAGAGGTGTGTGATGTCGAATCTGACTGTGGACAATATGGTGATCTCTACTCAATTGAGTGACAGTCTATCATTTTTGAAGATTCGTACCAGCAGTTACAGTTTGTGTTATGAACCCGAACTTTTTCCTGCAGCTCTCATTAGTTGTTGGTTGCCTGTGCATGTGGCAATCTTTCATAATAGTAAAGTGATCATTACTGGACTAAAATCTCATGAACAAGCAAATATGATCCTAGACTATCTCATTGAGTATGTACGTACCCAGCGGATTGTAAAATAAAAAACAATTTTTCCAACATGATGTTTTTATTTCAAATCATGATAGAACTTACAAATCATTTTTTCATTAGAGGATGGATTACATGAAAAGTTTTGAATAACAGATGCAAATCGAGATACATGTAAACGTTTTAAGATGAAGTACAGTACAAAAGCACCACACGTTGATGAAAGTGGATGTTGTAGTATGCGTTCATTTCGCTGATATTGACGCGTATGTTTTCTCAACCACTGCTGTGTTGGTATATTTGGAGGTTGAGCAAGAGAGTCAAATAGTTCACCACGTCGGTCTTCTCCAATAAAGATCGCTTTCCAATGCTCACCGCCTAAATTCTGTGAATGAGTGTTTAGCACAATAAAGATGGGATAGTGATTTACTGCAGGTGGTAAGGTATCGAGTGAATAGACATTATCGAAAGCTTTCAACGTCGCTTCGTCTGCATTACGCTGCACTTTAGTCTTAATATCGTCAGCAGTCAACCAACTCATTAACGATTATACTGAAGAATCACGTCACGATACTTTGTAATTTCAATATTTGAATCGAAGACTGCATAAATTAATACATTGATCGTCTCAGGTAGTGTTCTTTTGAACGTCAAATCCAAACGAATATTATGAGGCACGTTCGCTTGACGATAGGGTGCACTAATATCGCTGTCAGCAGTCAAATCAAATGCATAAATAGTATATCCACTCTTAAACTCTTTCATAGTCAGTCCGTTGGTATCATCCGTATTGTAAAAGCCAAAGACATCCATAAAATCAACATAACTGCGCATAAATTGATCCGAAGCAAAATCTGGTTTGTAGGGTGGACCAGGATGACTCACACCATTAACACGTAAAGCAATTTCACTTAACTGATTGTGTTTAAAATTGAAAGGATTCTTCTTTATATTACCATTAAATGCATCATTTTCAACCATTGCCACCATGAGGAGCTTCGGTGCTTCCGATGGAAAGAGGCCATCTTTCATGAAACTCTTTTGATCTTTCGGAATTGTAAAGGTGAGAAGCTTTGTATGCTGAACGGGGTAAATGGCATTTTGGCGGTTAAGACCTTCAGCATGCCCTCTAATGACACTTGGATTCGGTACTACTCGACGAATGTAAAGTGCAATATCTTCCACATGAATTCTAAAATTGTCAACTTTAGCAAATGCATTCAGCGCAAATTCAGGCTTATTCAATGTCAGCTTGAGTCGCATGCTGGTATTACAGAGTAAAAACTTTGACTGTCTAAAGAAGTCTAAATTCAGCGGACCATATAGCTGACATACTCTACTATCTTTAATCATAGCAGATCGCTTTACAAAGCCACTGTTTGTTTCAACATCAAATTTTCCTGCTTCATCTCTGTACCATCCCATGGCTTCCATATGACTTTTTTGTGCTGCTGGATGAAACTGTGATACATGATTGAAATATGATTTATAGGGATAATCGCTTTGACCACCTTCCACCTGCTGCTCTCCAATCGTTAGAGAAACATCGCGAAGTAATGTAGTCAATGGTAAATTGTTCAGTCCAACTTTATGTGCATCGTCAATAGCAGTTCCATCTGCTTGCTGAATTCTAAACCTCAAATCAAGCATCGCATAACTCAAATCTATGTAGTCATCACTACCACCAGGAATAACAAATTCAATGGGGCCAGCATTCTCAGCTGTTCGAGGATGATAATCTACAATACTTGAACTAAGAATATCTGTCTGTATGGCTTGTTGATCGAACAAACAAAAACCGGAAGTTTTACACTCCATGATTAGAAGTTATAGCAGCGTCGTCGTTTAGCGCCTGATGAATGATTAGAGCCTCTGCGACGTTTGCGTGAATGCCTTTTGACTGAAGATCGCACCTTACCAGCTCCGCGATGTTTCCTCCTTCCTTTTCTCATTCGTTTAGGTGATTTCTTTCCTTGAGTAACACCAGCAATGGTCTGCTTCAATGTTTTTAAACCGCGTTCCTTCCCACGATTCAACAAACTGCTCTTAAAACTTCTACCTCTGGAAAGATCACTAGCAACATCACCAGCAAAGCCAACGGCATTACTTAAAACATTTCGTTTTAAAGATCTACCGACATTGGATATGAGAGGTGCTACAACAGATTTCAGTGCACCAAGTATGCTACCTCCACGTTGGCGGCGAGCACCGATGTAAATTTGTCCTCCACCACTTACGTAGGAGGGTCGTGAATAAAATGAGGCAGTTGGATTCATAGCTCAAACCCTAAACATTGTTAGTTACAACTTTGCATGAATCACTGTCGATCACTTAGATGAAAGATGTCGGCACGACGCATCCAAGAGTTCATACTTGAAGGATAACCAGTCCATTTAACAAGACACCATTCTTCACCTTGCCGTTTTTTACATCGAATGATTTTCTCTACCAAATATGTTTCACTTTCAGTGACTACCTCAATCTCATCGCGGTAAAAGCTACCCTCAATTTCTTCATTATCGTAATCTTTCAACTTGTAGGTGGTCGGAGAGTCTTTTTGATTAATCCTTGATACTGTAAATACCTCCTCTGTCCAATTCGGGAGGTACCCTTTAGCAAAAACACTTTTCACTTTTGAGATACGAACTTTATCGCCAATTTTCACATCACTTTTCACATGAGTGCGTTTACGTTGGAATGATTCGCGCACTTTATCTACATTGTCAGCATTTACATCTACTGGTCTGAGTCCAATAGAACGATGGATAGAGTGATTGTAGGCATGGAGTGTATCTTGTAGAACCTTTGTCCAATTTTGTGTCAAGTTGGCAGTAAAATGTCGCCACAAACGATTTTTTAATGTGCGATTAAAACGTTCAACGAGTGCAGCTTTATAAGCGCTCTTTACACTAAACAACTCAATGTTATGCCTCTCAAATAATCTTGTCACATGCTGATTTTCAAACTCTTTTCCTTGATCACTCTGAATTCTTTTTGGAATGCGACCTTCTCGAAAAATTGTTTGGAATGCTTTTGCTACTCCTTTCCCTTCTTTAGTTTTTAAAGGTTGAGCCCACGCATAACGCGAGAAAATATCAATGACGGTTAAAATAAAATTATTGCCCGAGTTATGTTTTGAAATGGAGGCAACATCGCACAAATCTGCTTGCCACTGTTCATCGATGTCATGAACAATATAATGGCGGGTGCGGTACTTCTTTTTCGCTTGTTTGTGGAGTGTATAGGTAGCCTGACCCTTTAACCATCGTTTCACTTGTGATTGTGGAAGACCACTCGCTTTTGATAATTTCTTGATAGATGCAAATCCTGCCGGATGTTTTACATCATAGTAGATTGACTTCAAACGTTCAGTCGATGACGGCTGACTCTTTTTCCTCCTTCTCATCTTTTTGTTTTCTTCCCTTTCTACATTTACAACAACTGCAGCATTTAGCTTTAGCGGTTTTGCGATCGTGTTCACATTGCTTAGGGGTTTCATTATGAGAGCTGGCGCAGCAAGTGCAAGTGACAACGACATTCACCTCTGGCGGCTCATTACATGGCAAGCAACACATCTGCTTCATATTAATAGTCTGAGAACATGTATTTCCTGGGAGGAGCTGTTTTACGTTTTCCTTTTACCAGTTTTAGTGGCGATACAGATCTACGTCGAGTTCTTCCCCTTGTTTGCTTAGTGAGTGTGGGAGGGGATGTAGCAGGTGACGTCTTAAACCAATTTGTTGGCATTTTCATCGCCTGAAGCATTGGAGTAGTAGCCACTGTTGAATCAAGTTCTTTCAATGTCTCATTATTTAAAGCAAATTTTGGCACATTATGCTTTTTCAATAGTTTAAGAAAGTATGACCAACCAGGTGGAACATAGCCCTGACGGCGCTTTCTACGTGTCGCATACTGAATCAAGTCTTCATAACGTGAAGCATCAATCACTTTATTTTCATCTGTAATGATTTCTCCTCTATCATTTACATTGAGATGGGGTTCAATACTGTTGAAAAGAGATATGGCATGTGCGCGAGATGCTAAAGGTGTAGCAGTCGATACAGAGTCACGCATCTTATTCTTCAAGTTTTTCAATTGCTCAACAGTTTCCGATTGTAATAATACAGCACGATGTGGATCTTTGATGTGAACATTTTGCTGATAATCTATTTCTTTCCTATACATTTGATTTGCAAGAGGTTGCTTTACTTGCTGCATGGCAGTCAATTGTACATATTCATCCTGAGGAATAACAATCATGCGAGAATAAGAACTCATAGTTTGTAGATAATCATGGGAGTTTTCAAAATATCACTTCGAAATCTAAATTCTTCCGGACACTCTTGCGTAAAGTCAATGAATAAGTAACCGTATGGTTTTTCAGTAGCTGCTTGAAAAATTTCAATTAAGGCTTTTGATCCTCTGGGTGCAACTTGTCGCGCTAAAATTTCAAATTGACTTTTATCTCGCGGATTCTTGAAAATAGCATAATAGTGTGTATTCAGGTTTCGTGTACGAGCTTCTTTTCCATCAGGAAACAAATTTTGTGTAATATAGATGATAAAACACCTTTTATGGTGTGCTGCGCGAGTGAACATATCTGTAACATCTTTTGAATTCTTACTTTCTTTTAATAAATCATCCAATACAACAACATCATTAGACTGAAGTTTATCCACTGGAATAATTCCTTCATGTCGAATAAAGTTGCGACTTTGCAATTCCTGAAACAGCGACGGTTGATAAATACCATAACACCAAATCACTCGATTGATAGGTTCCTTAAACAACTCCCTTCTTTTATCCAATAAATTCAGCGTGAAAACAGTTTTACCTGCATGAGATGGACCTGATACAGTCAGAACTTTATCACATTGAAGTCTGAAATCCATTTTATTACTTTGAGACTCAACATTTGCATAATTAACGCTTAGAGCCAAAGATATTTCCCAATAGGTTGCCCACGGCAGGAGCTATCATTGGAAGTATTGCTGAAAGGAAACCGCCCTTTTGTGTTAGAGTTTTCCTCTTTCTTTGAAGGGCGACTTTAGGATTGGAGATGAAACGCAATTTCGTAGCATATCGCTTAAGTAACTTTCGTTGTTTTGGCGCTAATTTCTTCGTCCTCAACTTCCTCACATGAGAAATAATTTCACAAATGAATTTATCGTTAGCATGTCGTATAGCATTGTATCGCTGATTTGCTTTCATTCGTCGGAGAGCTTGAATGGCTGAAGAAAACTTTTGACTTTTACGTTTCGTCATTTTACGTTTCGCCATTTTCCGTGTTAGTCTTTGCTAAAACCTATCTTTACCACATTTGCATAGGTACTAACTATTGCGACATAAGTGACACTCGAAATGAGCAATGTCACAGTGGTTACATTGGCAAAGTTGAATGCAATTACGTATGAAACAGCGTTGACAAAAAGCATGCTTACATCTCTTGAAGATGCGCTTTTCATTTCCATCCTTTCGCTTACATACATCGCAACACATAGTTTCACCGTTACTGATGTCTATAGCAAGTCTTTTTGAAGATATGAATTTGCTAGCCTTTTCTAAATAATAGACGCATGTACAGAAGGAATATACTTCGAGAGTGAGCAGACATAGCTCGAAAACCAGTTGTGCTACAATCAAGTACCACTGCATTTTCAATTTTTCTTTATGGAAAGTTGAATGTGAATATCTGAAATCGCTTCAATCACTAGACTGCTACCATGATGGTTAAATGCGTTAAGACGTTCAGCAATTTTTATCATATGTCTTTTAAAAAATTCTTGGGGGTGATCTACCACTTCCATTGAATAAGAAGCAAAATGGAAAGAGCGACTTTCCACCTCTTCCTTTCCAAAATGACTAAACTTAATTTTCGCAACTAATCGCGCCATGATAATGCTATCAGAGAATGTATTCATTAACTCTAGAAATAGAGTGCTAGCATCATCGACCACTGCTTCGATGTCGGTCTCATCTTTATGAAATTTTATCACATAATCTTGAACAGCTCCTTTTAAACTTTGCCTATGAAAACGTAATGTTCCGCAGTCGTTTGAGAAAGACATGATCGCCCTTTATCTAACCCATCCATTGCATGAAAACAACAACTCTTCTCATAGTAACATTTATTGAATAATGGTAACAAGCATGCATTATAAATCAATGGTTTGAAAGAGATAAAATAGATACAGCTGGTAACTATCATACAGCGAGCAATGATAACCATACAGGACTTTGGCAGTGTTGAGGTAAGGAGGAAAGAAGCATTGGTTATGAACGTAGCTACTACAACGAACAGACAAAATAGGAACACACAAATCCTTAAAACGTTTTGTGACTTCATGATAATGTTGATTCACTCTACTATCCCAAGGTGGGAGCAAAATATCATCAATGATTAGATTGGGAAATACTTTCCTCTCCTTACCAGGATTATTACAAAAGATGCGTATAACATTGAAAGCAGCTAACCATCGTTTAAAGTCAATAAGAAGAGCACTCTCACAAGAAAAGCCATAGTCTTGCAAATATTTCAGATTAAGTCCATGAATGTGTTTTCTCGCCCATTGATCAACATTGGGATCGCAGTTGGCATGTTGATGATAGACACTAACAATCTGATATGTCCAATTGTTCATAGCAATAGCACTGAGCTCCTGTACAGGTTCACCCTCACAATCCATAAAAATGATGATAGAAGCCTAAAACGGAAATTTACACATCTAAGGAAACGTTCTATAACATATTACAAAATGAAGAATTACATCGATGCTTTTCACGACAAAATACACAAATGATATGATGGCAACGAAGAAGTAAAATGTATCTAATAAGACCACGTCTACGACACTCAAAGCACATAAGCGAATTGTCATAGGGTAGAGTTAGGAAAGGACTAGCAATTCTCCTTCTTTGATTTGCGTTTTGATGTAGCATTCTTCTCCGACTTGCGCTTCGTACCACTGCTGTTAAGGATTTGATCAATTATGTCGTCCACGTTGGGTGGTTTCGGAATATATAGGATGGATTCCATATGCATGGAGAGAGAGGCTATTTTATTATCCTTGTGTCGACCATAATATAGCCCATTCACTTTGAAAAGGATATCCCAAGTACCTTCTCCGAGCTCATCACATCTGATGGGTATTGAATGATCTCCCTCCTTCTTATAGTAAGTACACCAATGTGATACCGGTAGGCAAATGTGATTACCATCCCAAATCTTTCTATAGGGAGTATCCTTGTCATCTCTCGCCTTCCACTCTTGAGCAAGAGGAGTAGGAATGTCCATATTTAATGTCACGTACTCCTCAATAATATCAAGTTGGTGGCGAATGTACGGACTCACGGGGATCAGTATGTAGTCCCCATACTGATTGTGCATTATCTTGACATCCGTGGAAGGGAGCATTCCCGTTTGGAGTACTACGCTATGATCATCATAACGCAAGGCTTGTTTAAATTTACGCTGTAGCGGTGTAGGATTATGTACCTTGGATGTTTCTTCCACTGGCCTCAGTTGTAGATGATCTGACCGTAGCGAACCTTGTAACGTTTGACCGCCATTTTGTCCTACTAGTGCAGCAGATGGAGTAGATGCCTGAAAATGAAAAAAGATTGTATTAAGTTTACGTTCAAGGGAGGAGAGGGAGGGAGTAGCGACTTACCATTTTAGTTGGATAATAGAACAGGACTAGAGAGAGAGAAAATGTGCGTCCGTCACTCGTGTGATTCAACGATGGAATGATTCTCACTGTGGAAGGCTCGCTATTTATAAAGAAATGCTTGATTCTCATTGGATGATGATCCTCATTGGACAATAACATCAAGTTGATTCCAAATCTGGCATCCGTTTACCAATCCGATAGTTCGTTTTGAAGCTACAGCCCAAAACGTCCCAAATTCTAACTCTGTCGTTTTTCACCAATGTCCCAAAATCTTAAATGGCGTCTCACATGTAAACGAAGGCAGATACGAACAAGCCGATTCTTTCACTGAATTTGTCTCACTCTTAGCTTTCAAACGAGCTATCGCACGACAAAATCCGTCCACTAGAAGCCAAAATCGAAGCAAGCTGTCCAGAGGGGGGGGGGGGGGGACGTCAGCCGAAAATTTTTTCTCTCCGATTTCGCTGGAAACATCCTTCCTAACCCAAAATTTCACGTAGATTCCGAATCTGGCCTCCGTTTTCTCATCCGATGCTTCGTTTGGACGCTACACACCAAAAACATCACACACTATAGCCTCAAGACTAATCCTGGCGGTCGCCCACGTCAACCTAGACGGTCGCCCACGTCAACCAGGCGGTCGGACCTACTCACCCGAGTCTCACACTCTATCGTTGCAGAGGGGGGGGGGGGGACGTCAGCGAACATGTTGTGAACGTGGACCCACCCGGCCGGCACACCACGACAGACCACAACCTCTAGCGTTCCAGAGGGGGGGGGGGACTCAGACACGAAGCACCACGGCGGCCGACCACGACACTCTACCGTGCCAGAGGGGGGGGGGGGGACTCAGCCACGAAGCACCACGGCGGCCGACCACGACACTCTACCGTGCCAGAGGGGGGGGGGGACTCAGCCACGACGGCGGCCATCTTGCGCGGTCCAGAAGTGGAGTTTTGCTTACTACTTATAAAATATGTTGATAGGCAGGCGATAATCCTACGTATTTGGGCAGAAATTGGTATCTGGCCGTTGACATAGTTTAGGAGAAAAACCAAATTTTCGCAAGAAGATTAGTTGTACTCTCCAAATCCAACTGGATAGTAAAATTCTAAATCCGGTTCACCCCTATTATGCATGCATTAACCACAATAGCACCGTTGCTGAACATGTATATGTTTGTTTTCGGTTTGTTTTCAATTCTCGCGCTGCACAATGGGTAAACTTGTCAATGTATGAATTTCTACTGTTATTGGCTATCTTCTGAAAATTTCACAAATGTGGCAGATTATTATTATCACAAAATTAATTAATGATGTATTGCCCTCTGGATGCTCATCAATGACAGTCGCTCGTCATGGTCTTAGCACGTTTTTTGAATTTTGGGACATGGACACTAAAGTGTTCTCAAAATGATTTTTAAAAAAATTTGGCTTTAAGTTTTATTAAAGTCGCATGCTATAAATTTCAAGACATAACAAAATCGCTCACAAAATAGAAAATGTAAAAGTATAATGATGATTCACCCAGTATGTTCAAAATAGCTCAATCGAAAAGTTAAGTTACTAAAAGCGTTGAATGATGAGTGTTTTGCAGACACCATGTCAACAATTCTAAAATAAAAATCGCCGTGAAAGTGCATATTTTGAAACTATTTGTGGAAAAAAGAGTCACCATTCTGAAGTTATCTAAATGGATGGTTGGAAGTTCTCAACATTCCAGGTCAACAAAAAAATTGAGCCTAGTTTGATTTGTAAATTAGGTCGCATGTTTTCAGTCCCCTAGTTGAGCAATGTTGTTTCATCACTGGAAATGACAGCAAATATTTGTTGATAATCTAATGAGAGTGGATATTGTTACCCATAGGCTATTATTTCCACTTGAAAGTGTCATTCAAAATATGCACCATCCCGACTTTGACTTTTGCTTTAAATGCAACTTTGGGTTGCCTTAGTGCTTCCAAAATAGTAGTTGCCTTGTAATATAGTAGGCAGTGTCAACATAAAAAGATGATACATTAATTTTACATGAAGGAATTACTTTCTCCGCGGACATTATGTTCATTGTTTTTAAAAGCTATCTGAAAAATATTTGAAAAATTAAATTTTCGAAAATTATCCGTGTTTCCTAGATATTGCCTAGACGATGTGCAATGCTGGCGTGTTCATATTTGAGTAGCATAGAACGTGCAAAGTATCAAGCTTGTTAAATTTGCAGTGGCACATCTTAGTGGTCGTTCGTACAAAGGTTCGAAGATTACTCATATGTTGACTCAATTTTCGGGTTTGTAGAAGCTGTCGCATGAAACAGTAAAAGATTGATTAATTCGGATAGCCTATTTAATAACTGATCGGATACGAAAATTCCAAGTACGGAATTATTCTAAATCCATGTACATTCCAGGATGTCCATTGATGAAGTAATTAAGTTGTAAGAGTAAAATGAAATTACCTCATGAGACTACAATTTCGCTAAGAATATCTCCGAACGTAGATGTCCAAAAATGCTCATTGTCAATTTTACAAGTCTGACGCTGCTTAGCTCTTTTACA
This sequence comes from Prostheceraeus crozeri, assembly GCA_907163375.1. Classification (NCBI taxonomy): domain Eukaryota; kingdom Metazoa; phylum Platyhelminthes; order Polycladida; family Euryleptidae; genus Prostheceraeus; species Prostheceraeus crozeri. The sequence goes on from CAJQUW010005501.1 coordinate 76,649, forward strand.
GTCAGGGATTGAATGCGAACTCCTATAGCACCAGAGTGGAGTATTTGAACTCCGATACAAATCCACTGACACAAGAGAAGCACTACAACAAAATACTCTACAACAAAAAAAGCACTACAACTTAATTACATGCTTCAATAGGGTTGCTGTCGTAAGATCAGATGACACTAATAGGAAACACTTGGCAATCATCTTCGTCTGATGATCCACTTCCGTTTTGTGGCAAGTGGAAAACGGATGAATCCAAGTGTATTTGCAGATATTATCAATTAAAATAAGGTCAACATGATCATGAAAACAGTTGGAGCTACAACACGCTGGATTAAGTTAACAAAAATACAACACCTTTATATGCATGTTTTTTAAATAAAGAAGATCTGTGCACGTTGTTATAACTTGAGCGCCTACTTTGTTATATGGAGATTTCATGTGCCCTGTGTCACAAAAAAAAATTGGGACAAGTCTGTTTGCGTTGGCATTCTGAAATCTGGTTGAAATTCTGAAAACAGGCTCGCCTATGCCAGCACCAGGTGCTCCAGATTTTATTTCGGTGCGCCAGCTCACCAGATTCGGGTTGACGCGCCAGAGTGCCAGATCCGACGTTGACCCGTCGTTATACTTTTCGAATTTCCAAAAACAAGCGCGAAGCCAGTGCCAGGCACAACAGGTTTTTCAGGTTGACTAGCTAGCGCGCCAGACGTAAGCGATCTATTCCTAGAATTCCTGAAATTAGGCTTGCCAAAACCTGTGCCTGACAAGGTTGACGCGCTATGCGTAACATCAATTTTTACAAACTCCAAAACCGTGCGCGACAACACGGCGAACGCCGTCCTCTCAAAAGTGCGCCGGATGTGGATGGTCGAAGTTCCATGAACTTGCACCTTTCCTGACATCCAAAGCTCCAACCTTCAAAATGAAAGGTCAGGTGTGTTCTGCCGGTGTCCGAAGAGCGATGATGCCCGAAATATGGGCCGTGAATAGCGATCAGAGCATGAAGATTGAAAGAGCAGAAAAGGCAATGGTGAGACGAATGTGCGGTGTGCGACTGGCCGATGGACACAGGAGTGATGACCTAAGAAAGAAGATGAACTAGGAATGAATTTCCGATGTTCTAAGAAGAAGAAGACTCCGGTGTTGTGTCCACATTCTGAGAAGAAATGACAATCATTAAGAGGTGACACTGCGCAAAACTGCTGAAACCACGCGATTCATAACCACCATCTAGGAATTTCGGTGATCATCAACCGAATATTAATAATTGACATGATATTAAGTCTTGTAACTTGATTAAGCTGTGACATTGTTGGCTCTTATGTTCGTCAAAAAACTCCATCAGGTCGATAATATAATACGGTAAACCTACGTATGTAATTAGGAAGTGAATTTCCCAGCTCAACAGCTTTTAAGTTCGACACAAACCGAAATGTGTGTTGCGTTCAGAGTAGATAACTTCATTGACAGTCTGAAGAGTTATAATGCTCAATTCTCTGAAATATGCTTGTTACTTTGTAAAAAGACATATCTTTCTACGAATCATGATTTCACCTAGATGATACATATCATCTAGTTGCCAAATCGTCTGCTGCATGTACGTAAATGTCTACAATGAACAACAGATGAATAGTGTGATTACTTGGCTGTAATTGCTACGGAAGTGAAATTGGGATCGTAATAGTAGTGTTTAAGCTAGCAACTCCAAATGATAAGACGCGCATTACATCATCAGCTGATCAGAGTCATGCTGTCATAGATATTTTAAATTCCCTCATACAGAAATTTACTTAGACAAACAATTTTTCATTGTTGCTACCGAACGGCTTTAAAGGCCACCAGAAATCAGCTGTGTCCGGTCTAGTCCTAATAATGTTATCCTATGACGTTTTTTTACAACGGTTGTAATCATCGTTGAAAACTAACCAAAAAATCAACCTTGGTGTGACAAACGTTGAAAAAACGTTGAATTAAAGTTAATTTAGACATTTTAATTGTTATGCGGATATAAGCCCCTGAGATAACCGTTTTTGGATAAAACATGGATATAATGCATGCACCATGATAAAATCCTATCAAGAAGTAACGTTACAATTAAGTAAAATGGAACTTGTCCTTTGGAATAATAATGCCTATACGCTACTAAAAATAACTTTAACACTGTGAAGTGTGGGAACTGGTATATAAAATTTGCTCTAAAATAATAATTTGCAATTGTACAATGGTTAAAACATCGATCAACCAAGTAGTGATAAAAAATATAAACTAAAAGAGCGTTCTTGTCCATTTGAAGAGTGGTCCATTTGAATTAGATCCCGACTTAACTAATAATATTGATGCTGTAAGATTGACATAATGCATTTAAATAACACAAAGAATCTCTCTTGGCTACAACATTGGAACATATGAAGCAGCGTAAATACTTTATTTCGAGTATTATATATACATGTGGCCTTTATATTTGATGAAATTTTGTAGACCTACAGAAAAAATGAATGAGGTCACCCGAATATCTACTTTATGCTGTAAAGAATAGATATTCGGGTACTTCATCATCTCCCTCTCTCTTCTCACTCACGTCTGCCCCTTTTCCTTCTGCCTCTCATTTTTCATCATTGTTCACCACTCACTACATGTAGACTGTATAGCTACTATAGCAACAACATCAATCAACACTGACCTACCGAATCAGGCCAACAATTACACAATGACAAATATACTCAAAGGAACCTAAGCAATTCTACTGGCGCACGTACATTTGGCTTCTCAAACGCAATACCTGTCAATATAATTGAAATCTATAAACCTCCACATACCGTACCCATGCAGCAATGTCGATTTTGATCGATTTGCTCGTGTGTTCGCCAAATTTGCTTGGCTACATAATTTGCAAAACTTTGATATTAAATCAGTGAGTAACTGGACCAAACAATTGCATAAGCATCCAGCTCCTTCTGCGTAATCGTATCTCGCTTTTCTTTAACTTTCCGTTACTTAAGAAATCGATCGCCAATCCGCAACGCAGCTGAGTGAGTTCAGCACATTTGTTGGCAGCTGTGATGCCGTGTCCGCATCTTCGTGCAGTACTGAAATAGTGGTCGATAAATATTCTCCCCTCTGCAATTGTTTGATGCCTGTGACTCATAGTCCCTGCTTCTAATTAATGTTACCGCCCATGACGTGAAACAGAAGCAGCGCAAGTCAGGCGCAGTAAGCTGTGCACTCTTCGCGCTTGGTTCTATCGAACTCGTGTTTACGTGTGCTGCTTGCTATTACAAAAGTCAGCGCATCAAAGAGGATATTTTTTTACTTACACACCGTTATTTAGTCATCGTCTACGTTTTTTAATCATCTTACTTCTCGTTATCATGAGCACAATACATGAGCACAATCAACATGCGACTAAACTTCACTGAACCTGCAATGTGTCCATTATTTGGATTTACCATCAATTCTCTTTCAATTATCAACAAATCGAAAATGAAGAGCACTCGTATGTAGTCTTGGAGTTCTTCTACTCAAGAAGCCATCATGTTCCTTTGATTCATGTATCAGAATTATTGAATTAAAAATGCATCTAAATGGATCAGGGACTACAAGAAAAAGGGTAAGTTTTAAATGTTTTCAGATTTAGCTGTCAATTTTGTTTCAGCATTTACGGCATGTCTATGTACATGTATTTGGAAATCCCTAAACAGCAAAGACAAATCGAAGAGAGATTTGGGCATGGATTTGGGTTTCATTGATCAGGAACGTATAAGACCTTTCTATTAAGTGATTACGTTATACTCTGCTCTTACTTTTACAAATGCTAAAAGTTATAAAGCTTCATACTTCACATAATTTACTGTAACAACAAAATATCTCAATTAACTCTTCAATCTGTGTAGCAACTTATCACAAAGGAGTCCTACCAATACTTGAAATTCATTTGTGTGATGAAAAAAAATTGATGTCACATGCTCAAGCTTATTACTTCGAATTCAATCTGAAAATTGAGTTGTGCATTTTTATCAGTTTTCAAGTCGACGTTTCCGTTGAAAATCGAATAAAAAAGTGTCGATGAAAAGAATTATTTTTGTGTCGGAAAAGATTTATAATTAAATGGAATTTAATGTGAAATGATATTATATTATTTTTTAAATCCGTAATATCTGATTGCTTTGTATTTATAAATAGCAACAAACATCTAGCATGTTGAACATAGTAGTTGCAAGCTAAAATTTGAGAAACTATGAGCAAGAAAGAATTTGATTAGCGCAATCAAACCCATTGTAATTAGCACTTCAATAATTAGATGTCGTATCAGGCTATCAGGCTCAACATATGCTAAGCCTTAATATTGGAGAACAAATAATTTGAAAAGGAGTTTTTGAAACAGTGTAACATGCGGCAAGACCTAAAAAATCTATTTCAGGACCGCAGCAAAAGTTTTAGGTGGAGAATGTTTTTATCAATTTCGACAATTAGTTATTGCTATCGATTTCTATTTAAGTGTATAATTTTTCTATTGTTTCTTAAAGATGCATCCATCAAGGAAACTGTTAAATAGGTCCATATTTCCATTTTAATTTTACATTAATTTGAATTTGAAAACCTGTAGCTATCGCCGTGTAATTACTTACTCAGAATTGCCAACATGTAAAAAAATACCATCAATTTGATATTTCGAGTCGTTTGAGAAAATAATCAAGCACACAAAAGGGATAGATACTAACACCACGACTACACGTTTGTAAACGGCTACATGCACAACCGTATAAATTATGCGCACCAAGACTAGTTTTTGGTGTTAAAGCCCTACAATGGGTTTAGTTGTCCAATCAATAATTGGGGTAATCAATATTCTTCATGCATACCGACAAGTATAAAGACAATCAAAATGCAAACTCATTGCACGATTTCACTGATTTTGTGTAGACTTATACACAATGTGCTTCGCACATTTTCAATATTATTTGTAAGCCCTATGTATTGGGTCACATGTTGCTGTATCCCATAATGTCCACCTTGAATTCCTTGAAGAGATGGTCATATAAATAGAAGACAAGATGAAATTGTGTGGGTTGTTTGTAGATTGTGTTTCTAAACAAACTGTTTGAAGTATCAAAATAAATTAACATGTATCAGTTTTATAATAAAAATTCAAGCGACTCCTGAATATTTTCATCGCATGAATTGTGAAAAAGCGTTCGGCAATAGGCACAAACTCCGTTTTTTGTTTTGCAGATCACATTTTTCTAAAAAAAAGTACTTGAATATCAGAATGAAGTTAATAAATACTACGAGCATAGATAAAAATTATGATAAATTGATAATATCACAATTTGTCCACCTCCTGCTTTCTTCATTGCTATCGCAATTCCTGTGAATTACCGCATGCCACATTGTCGAAGATAAAATGATCCAATAGCGATTTCCTTAATTATCTTTACTATAACCACCAAATATTGACTATAAATGATTGTCTCTTTTTACACTTTGATAGGCCTAACCCATGGAATGTTAAAATTGAGGGTAGCTAAGTTAGATAAATTCTGCTCTGCCATCACACAGAAGTTTCTCATTTACAGGTTTTGATTGCTGAGGGCTGTGCAAACTCTCTTAATCTGTGCATCGATGATCAAGACCTGACCTACTACGTTCGCTGCTTTTCTGTCTTGTTATTGCGCTAATTAGCCCGTAAGCTACTGAATTTTTATTTACCCATAAGTCTCTCATACTCGCAAGGGGCGTCTAAGTGATCATCAGATTCGGACAACCGCCTTGTGTTCCTACCAACAGATGCTTTGAGTGATCCTCGCAGTCATCGCCTCAAAATTTCATTTGTGTAGTGAAAGTTTCTCTGTGAACTGTAACAGAGAAAAGTGGTATTACCTCTATTCTTAAAAATAGTGTGACTGAGAACGGCGCGACGGTGTTCTGACTCGAATGACAGTGTTCCAGAGGACGTGAAATATCCATTCGGGCTGTGGGCATGTTTTCTCTTTGGAAGGATTTTATCAAATGAAGGATGATCAAATCCGGATAGAGAAATTTCCCTATATGTTGTAAAAAGTATTTTCATCAAAATTATTTGTATCTGATCGTTCATGTGTGCTACTATATAAACGTCAATCTAGTAATGGTGGTAAAGCTTTCTTCATTTTGCTAAATTCTTAACGGATGATAATTGTGCATTATGAAAGATGTCCCATCCCCTTCTGCTGTGTACTCTGGGAGAGCAGGGCTGAGTTTTTGTATTCTCGATGTATCATCCTACAAAGTAAACCATTTTAGTAGGAATATTTTTACCAAGATGTATAAGGCCTAACTACTGTTTTAACTGCGAGGTTAACTATTGTAACGAAAGACGAGTCATGTTTTGAAATTTTGAATATAGGAACACTTAACTTCAGTTTAAAGCGCTATAATTCTGAAAGGCCCTATAAGCTTAAAAAGAAGCGCATCGTGAAGTAAGTAAGAAAACGGCGAACACCCAGATAGCGCAAGATGGGCCTGCCATCGCCATGACTCCCCCCCCCCTCCCCCTCCCCTTCCTCGCCTCCCCTCCCCCTCCCCTACCCCCTCCCCCTATCCCCCTCCCCCCTCCCCCACCCCCCTCTGGAACGGCAGAGTGTCGTTGTCGGCCGCCGTGGTGCTTTGGGTCTGAGTGTCGTGGTGGACTTGGGCGACCGCCAGGATTAGTCTTGAGGCTATAGTGTGTGATGTTTTTGGTGCAATCTGCTGAATGTTGGGTTGTAAAATGGGTTGTTTCGAGTGGAAGGAGTGGTCGGATGAGAAAACGGAGGTCGGATTCGTGTTCAGCGTGAAATTCTGCATCGGTAGGGTGAGTTTCAAGGCAATCGGTGAGAAAAAATTTTCAACATTTTTCGAAAAACGACAGAGTTAGAATTTGGGACGTTTTGGTGTGTAGCGCCCAAACGAAGCATCGGATGAGAAAACGGAGGCCAGATTCGGAATCTACGTGAAATTTTGGGTTAGGAAGGATGTTTCCAGCGAAATCGGAGAGAAAAAATTTTCGGCTGACGTCCCCCCCCCCTCTGGACAGCTTGCTTCGATTTTGGCTTCCAGTGGACGGATTTTGTCGTGCGATAGCTCGTTTGAAAGCTAAGAGTGAGACAAATTCAGTGAAAGAATCGGCTTGTTCCTATCTGTCTTCGTTTAGATGTGAGACGCCATTTAAGATTTTGGGACATTGGCGAAAAACGACAGAGTTAGAATTTGGGACGTTTTGGGCTCTAGCTTCAAAACGAAGCATCGGATTGGAAAACGGATTTCAGATTTGGAATCAGCGTGAAATTCTTTATCTGTATGGTGAGTTTCAAGTCAATCGGAGAGAAAAAATTTTCAACATTTTTCGAAAAAACGACAGAGTTAGAATTTGGGACGTTTTGGTGTGTAGCGCCCAAACGAAGCATCGGATGAGAAAACGGAGGCCAGATTCGGAATCTACGTGAAATTTTGGGTTAGGAAGGATGTTTCCAGCGAAATCGGAGAGAAAAAATTTTCGGCTGACGTCCCCCCCCCTCTGGACAGCTTGCTTCGATTTTGGCTTCCAGTGGACGGATTTTGTCGTGCGATAGCTCGTTTGAAAGCTAAGAGTGAGACAAATTCAGTGAAAGAATCGGCTTGTTCCTATCTGTCTTCGTTCAAAAGTTAGAGCGGTTACAAGATTTCAGGTCGGAGCTCGCTTACCTGAAAAAATCCTAAGTGTCAGAGTGACTTTGTATGGGTAAAATTTTGAAAATTTTCCAAAGTGTGGAATTTCGACCTGGGACCGTCACCAAAACATTTTTCATCAAATTCTGAAATTTCACTGACGTCCCCCCCCCCCTCTGGACAGCTTGCTTCGATTTTGGCTTCCAGTGGACGGATTTTGTCGTGCGATAGCTCGTTTGAAAGCTAAGAGTGAGACAAATTCAGTGAAAGAATCGGCTTGTTCCTATCTGTCTTCGTT
>CAJQUW010005502.1:0-22638 GCA_907163375.1 Prostheceraeus crozeri
TTCGCTTGTTTGTGGAGTGTATAGGTAGCCTGACCCTTTAACCATCGTTTCACTTGTGATTGTGGAAGACCACTCGCTTTTGATAATTTCTTGGATAGATGCAAATCCTGCCGGGATGTTTTAAATCATAATAGATTGACTTCAAAACGTTCAGTCGATGACGACTGACTCTTTTTCCTCCTTCTCATCTTTTTGTTTTCTTGCCTTTCTACATTTACAACAACTGCAGCATTTAGCTTTAGCGGTTTTGCGATCGTGTTCACATTGCTTAGGGGTTTCATTATGAGAGCTGGCGCAGCAAGTGCAAGTGACAACGACATTCACCTCTGGCGGCTCATTACTTGGCAAGCAACACATCTGCTTCATATTAATAGTCTGAGAACATGTATTTCCTGGGAGGAGCTGTTTTACGTTTTCCTTTTACCAGTTTTAGTGGCGATGTAGACCTACGTCGAGTTCTTCCTCTTGTTTGCTTAGTGAATGTGGGAGGGGATGTAGCAGGTGACGCCTTAAACCAATTTGTTGGCATTTTCATCGTCTGAAGCATTGGAGTAGTAGCCACTGTTGAATCAAGTTCTTTCAATGTCTCATTATTCAAAGCAAATTTTGGCACATTATGCTTTTTCAATAGTTTAAGAAAGTATGACCAACCAGGTGGAACATAGCCCTGACGGCGCTTTCTAAGTGTCGCATACTGAATCAAGTCTTCATAACGTGAAGCATCAATCACTTTATTTTCATCTGTAATGATTTCTCCTCTATCATTTACATTGAGATGGGGTTCAATACTGTTGAAAAGAGATATGGCATGTGCGCGAGATGCTAAAGGTGTAGCAGTCGATACAGAGTCACGCATCTTATTCTTCAAGTTTTTCAATTGCTCAACAGTTTCCGATTGTAATAATACAGCACGATGTGGATCTTTGATGTGAACATTTTGCTGATAATCTATTTCTTTCCTATACATTTGATTTGCAAGAGGTTGCTTTACTTGCTGCATGGCAGTCAATTGTACATATTCATCCTGAGGAATAACAATCATGCGAGAATAAGAACTCATAGTTTGTAGATAATCATGGGAGTTTTCAAAATATCACTTCGAAATCTAAATTCTTCCGGACACTCTTGCGTAAAGTCAATGAATAAGTAACCGTATGGTTTTTCAGTAGCTGCTTGAAAAATTTCAATTAAGGCTTTTGATCCTCTGGGTGCAACTTGTCGCGCTAAAATTTCAAATTGACTTTTATCTCGCGGATTCTTGAAAATAGCATAATAGTGTGTATTCAGGTTTCGTGTACGAGCTTCTTTTCCATCAGGAAACAAATTTTGTGTAATATAGATGATAAAACACCTTTTATGGTGTGCTGCGCGAGTGAACATATCTGTAACATCTTTTGAATTCTTACTTTCTTTTAATAAATCATCCAATACAACAACATCATTAGACTGAAGTTTATCCACTGGAATAATTCCTTCATGTCGAATAAAGTTGCGACTTTGCAATTCCTGAAACAGCGACGGTTGATAAATACCATAACACCAAATCACTCGATTGATAGGTTCCTTAAACAACTCCCTTCTTTTATCCAATAAATTCAGCGTGAAAACAGTTTTACTGCATGAGATGGACCTGATGCAGTCAGAACTTTATCACATTGAAGTCTGAAATCCATTTTATTACTTTGAGATTCAACATTTGCATAATTAACGCTTAGAGCCAAAGATATTTCCCAATAGGTTGCCCACGGAGGAGCTATCATTGGAAGTATTGCTGAAAGGAAACCGCCCTTTTGTGTTAGAGTTTTCCTCTTTCTTTGAAGGGCGACTTTAGGATTGGAGATGAAACGCAATTTTGTAGCATATCGCTTAAGTAACTTTCGTTGTTTTGGCGCTAATTTCTTCGTCCTCAACTTCCTCACATGAGAAATAATTTCACAAATGAATTTATCGTTAGCATGTCGTATAGCATTGTATCGCTGATTTGCTTTCATTCGTCGGAGAGCTTGAATGGCTGAAGAAAACTTTTGACTTTTACGTTTCGTCATTTTACGTTTCGCCATTTTCCGTGTTAGTCTTTGCTAAAACCTATCTTTACCACATTTGCATAGGTACTAACTATTGCGACATAAGTGACACTCGAAATGAGCAATATCACAGTGGTTACATTGGCAAAGTTGAATGCAATTACGTATGAAACAGCGTTGACAAAAAGCATGCTTACATCTCTTGAAGATGCGCTTTTCATTTCCATCCTTTCGCTTACATACATCGCAACACATAGTTTCACCGTTACTGATGTCTATAGCAAGTCTTTTTGAAGATATGAATTTGCTAGCCTTTTCTAAATAATAGACGCATGTACAGAAGGAATATACTTCGAGAGTGAGCAGACATAGCTCGAAAACCAGTTGTGCTACAATCAAGTACCACTGCATTTTCAATTTTTCTTTATGGAAAGTTGAATGTGAATATCTGAAATCGCTTCAATCACTAGACTGCTACCATGATGGTTAAATGCGTTAAGACGTTCAGCAATTTTTATCATATGTCTTTTAAAAAATTCTTGGGGGTGATCTACCACTTCCATTGAATAAGAAGCAAAATGGAAAGAGCGACTTTCCACCTCTTCCTTTCCAAAATGACTAAACTTAATTTTCGCAACTAATCGCGCCATGACAATGCTATCAGAGAATGTATTCATTAACTCTAGAAATAGAGTGCTAGCATCATCGACCACTGCTTCGATGTCGGTCTCATCTTTATGAAATTTTATCACATAATCTTGAACAGCTCCTTTTAAACTTTGCCTATGAAAACGTAATGTTCCGCAGTCGTTTGAGAAAGACATGATCGCCCTTTATCTAACCCATCCATTGCATGAAAACAACAACTCTTCTCATAGTAACATTTATTGAATAATGGTAACAAGCATGCATTATAAATCAATGGTTTGAAAGAGATAAAATAGATACAGCTGGTAACTATCATACAGAGAGCAATGATAACCATACAGGACTTTGGCAGTGTTGAGGTAAGGAGGAAAGAAGCATTGGTTATGAACGTAGATACTACAACGAACAGACAAAATAGGAACACACAAATCCTTAAAACGTTTCGTGACTTCATGATAATGTTGATTCACTCTACTATCCCAAGGCGGGAGCAAAATATCATCAATGATTAGATTGGGAAATACTTTCCTCTCCTTACCAGGATTATTACAAAAGATGCGTATAACATTGAAAGCAGCTAACCATCGTTTAAAGTCAATAAGAAGAGCACTCTCACAAGAAAAGCCATAGTCTTGCAAATATTTCAGATTAAGTCCATGAATGTGTTTTCTCGCCCATTGATCAACATTGGGATCGCAGTTGGCATGTTGATGATAGACACTGACAATCTGATATGTCCAATTGTTCATAGCAATAGCACTGAGCTCCTGTACAGGTTCACCCTCACAATCCATAAAAATGATGATAGAAGCCTAAAACGGAAATTTACACATCTAAGGAAGCGTTCTATAACATATTACAAAATGAAGAATTACATCGATGCTTTTCACGACAAAATACACAAATGATATGATGGCAACGAAGAAGTAAAATGTATCTAATAAGACCACGTCTGCGACACTCAAAGCACATAAGCGAATTGTCATAGGGTAGAGTTAGGAAAGGACTAGTAATTCTCCTTCTTTGATTTGCGTTTTGATGTAGCATTCTTCTCCGACTTGCGCTTCGTACCACTGCTGTTAAGGATTTGATCAATTATGTCGTCCACGTTGGGTGGTTTTGGAATATATAGGATGGATTCCATATGCATGGAGAGAGAGGCTATTTTATTATCCTTGTGTCGACCATAATATAGCCCATTCACTTTGAAAAGGATATCCCAAGTACCTTCTCCGAGCTCATCACATCTGATGGGTATTGAATGATCTCCCTCCTTCTTATAGTAAGTACACCAATGTGATACCGGTAGGCAAATGTGATTACCATCCCAAATCTTTCTATAGGGAGTATCCTTGTCATCTCTCGCCTTCCACTCTTGAGCAAGAGGAGTAGGAATGTCCATATTTAATGTCACGTACTCCTCAATAATATCAAGTTGGTGGCGAATATACGGACTCACGGGGATCAGTATGTAGTCCCCATACTGATTGTGCATTATCTTGACATCCGTGGAAGGGAGCATTCCCGTTTGGAGTACTACGCTATGATCATCATAACGCAAGGCTTGTTTAAATTTACGCTGTAGCGGTGTAGGATTATGTACCTTGGATGTTTCTTCCACTGGCCTCAGTTGTAGATGATCTGACCGTAGCGAACCTTGTAACGTTTGACCGCCATTTTGTCCTACTAGTGCAGCAGATGGAGTAGATGCCTGAAAATGAAAAAAGATTGTATTAAGTTTACGTTCAAGGGAGGAGAGGGAGGGAAGTAGCGACTTACCATTTTAGTTGGATAATAGAACAGGGAACTAGAGAGAGAGAGAGAAAATGTGCGTCCGTCACTCGTGTGATTCAACGATGGAATGATTCTCACTGTGGAAGGCTCGCTATTTATAAAGAAATGCTTGATTCTCATTGGATGATGATCCTCATTGGATAATAACATCAAGCTGATTCCAAATCTGGCCTCCGTTTACCAATCCGAGCCTTCGTTTTGGTGCTACAGCCCAAAACGTCCCAAATTCTAACTCTGTCGTTTTTCGCCAATGTCCCAAAATCTTAAATGGCGTCTCACATCTAAACGAAGACAGATAGGAACAAGCCGATTGTTTCACTGAATTTGTCTCACTCTTAGCTTTCAAACGAGCTATCGCACGACAAAATCCGTCCACTAGAAGCCAAAATCGAAGCAAGCCGTCCAGAGAGGGGGGGGGGGACGTCAGCGAAATTTGATGAAAAATGTTTTGGTGACGGTCCCAGGTCGAAATTCCACACTTTGGAAAATTTTCAAATTTTTACCCATACAAAGTCACTCTGACACTTAGGATTTTTTCAGGTAAGCGAGCTCCGACCTAAAATCTTGTAACCGCTCTAACTTTTGAACGAAGACAGATAGGAACAAGCCGATTGTTTCACTGAATTTGTCTCACTCTTAGCTTTCAAACGAGCTATCGCACGACAAAATCCGTCCACTAGAAGCCAAAATCGAAGCAAGCTGTCCAGAGGGGGGGGGGGGGGACGTCAGCCGAAAATTTTTTCTCTCCGATTTCGCTGGAAACATCCTTCCTAACCCAAAATTTCACGTAGATTCCGAATCTGGACTCCGTTTTCTCATCCGATGCTTCGTTTGGGCGCTACACACCAAAACGTCCCACATTCTATGTCAAAATTTTGAAGAAACAGTTTTTCTCGCCGATTGAGCTGGAAATCACACCACTGATGCAGAATTTGACGCTGAATCCGAATCTGGCCACCGTTTCACCATCCAAGACAACCTAGACGGTCGCCCATGTCCACCTAGACGGTCGCCCACGTCAACCTAGACGGTCGCCCACGTCCACCAGGCGGTCGGACCCACTCACCCGAGTCTCACACTCTGTCGGTCGAGGGGGGGGGGACGTCAGCGACCTCTCGCGATGGCGGCCAACCTGGCCGGCACATCACGACACTGTCGTTCCAGAGGGGGGGGGGACGTCAGCGACCTCTCGCGATGGCGGCCAACCTGGCCGGCACATCACGACACTGTCGTTCCAGAGGGGGGGGGGACTCAGCCACGACGGCGGCCATCTTGCGCTATCCAGTATTTGTCACTTGCTTACTACTCATGCTGTAGTTGATCCAAACTCTTTGACGTACTCCTTATCTCCCATGATATCCTTCCCTTCGTATAACTCGATGTGTAACACGATCTTGGAACGAGCATCACAAGTGGTTTTCAATTCATTGCCGATTGGTCGAGGTTTTCTGATGATTTTCATTTTGCCCTTTAGGTCATGGTGAAATGACTTCACCATACTCTCGTCGACGCAGAGATAATCTCCAGCTATCACTGCTTCCTTGAGACGTTTGTTCACTGCCTCCAAGAAATCAAGTATTTGTTGGTCTCTATTTTCATTTGATGAGAACTGCAGGTACTTCATGATATCTTCGAATCGCTTTCGTCTCATTATCTTACCATAATTTAATCCTTAGAATAGTCCGTTATCATCTTCTCTCCAGTACATTCGTCTTTCTGGCAGCTGATAAGACTCCATTGAGTAGAGAAGTCCGAAGAAATGGAGCAGCTCTGAGAATGTCAATTCTCGAAAAGTGTTATCTGATTGTACGGCGTGACGATTCGTGGATGGTATCATCACCTCCCTCATGTAGACTTGAGGAAGAAAGTGAAGAAAGAAGTCTAGTTCAGCGAAGTCCGAAAGGGAATCCATATTCAGTCGTGGTCCGTAAGATCGATTTCGTCCTCGTTCGCTAGGATCGATTGTCCATCCTCCTCTAGTCCATTCCTTATCTTGCTCAACTTCCTCTTCATTTTCATTTTCCGATTCTTTAGAGCTTGAAGAAACGTCGACCTCACTGTCCTCACTATCGTCAGAAGAACTTAACTGCAATCCTTTCCTCCTAAGCCTTGCCTTCAGACTGTTTAGGTTACTGTTGCGGAAGAGACTGCTACTATTGACCTTCGCTATCTTTCTCTTCTTGCATGGAGGTTCTTGATAATCCTAAAAAAGAATGAAGTTGGGTTCATATGTTTAGACTAAATTCGTAAATCATTACAGCTTACACTTTTCGAATCCTCGTCCAAATCAATGTCACTTCCTGCACTTTGAGCCTCATCATCAACGGAAGATGACGTAGGAGGAATCTGCAAATTTAAATAGGCCTATAAACGTATAGAAATATTTGCAGCAGTCCTACTTGACCGAGTCGACAAATTATGCTGTTCTATAAACATTATTAGAATAGAACCAGTAGTCTATACAATGTATGAAACATGCTGTATGCATGCATTTTCATCATGATTTAATCATATTTATATGCCGTATTGTAGGCCTGCGACTAGTTTATATGAAAGTGTATGATCACAATCAATCAAGAAATAAAAAATTAACAAGGCATGTAGAGAGAGGAATTGCCCGTAGCCTCAATACTACGGCTTCTTAATTAATACATGTACAACTAATAGTTTGCGTGATAGGCAGATAGGTAAGCAGACGTACAGAATTGATGGAATGCGGATGAAATCTCATAAACATTTCAATATTAGTAATTGTGCATCAGGTCCTCTGACTTTGCTGCCACCAGGCGAATGGAAATATCGCGTTCATCCTTATTAATAACGAAAGACAGAAATTATATAGAGTAGCAGATCGATAGTCAGCTTAAGCCACTTGAAATACTCGTACAATAGATCAGTTAGTTGCATACGGATGCACATCCAAAGTTTATGTGCTGGTAAGTACGGCGTACAGCATGTAGATGGAGCGCTAACTAGTATATCACAAGCTTGTGTAGTATATAGAGTAGACAGCATAAACGGTCACTTACCTGCTTGGGCACATCATTGCTTTCTTTTGTGAGATCTTCTAAGGGGGCGTCTGAGTATAGTCCATCTATATCCCATTGAATGCGTGCTTTCCTAGTATTCCAGTGATAAAATTCAACTGTAGCCTACCACATACTTTCTGATACCCATCAGGAAGGTAGCTTGAGTAAGGAACTAAATCTTCAGGTCTGTCGAAGTATGTTTTTGTAACAGAAACCCTATCACCTTTCACCAGAATTTCTTTGCTGCGCTTCTCACTCATTGTGGATAAGATTCGACGCATATGAGGACACTCACGAACTCACGAATACTATGCTATGATGCCAACATTGCCATGATCGACAGAAGCGAATCACGACGACTTTGGCAGCCAATGAAATTCCGCTTGTGTCCTTAGGGTAGAGGCGACTTTAAAATACAATACAACCTCACGGGATCGCTTGGGACAGCCAGCTCAGATTCTGACATTGATATGAGTCACACAACAACGCTGACTTTTTGTTTCCTAACCTTCAAGGACGCATGTGTCTTAATTTTGAGATGTGACGGAAATGTGAAATGTACCTACATGTAGGCCATTTTCCCATAGCGCCATTCCTGTCCACAAATGTATATATGTGAAGCAATGATTGATTCAGACCACCTGATAATGTCGAACTGTAAACTCATGTAAAGAATTTCGGAAGTATGTTTCTTGAAAACTTATGTTTATGTGATGATCAAAGAAAAAAGAGTCTTGTAAGATAGAATATTTGTCTTTTTTGTTAAATTCATTATGCTTAATATAGTTTGAAGTGAGAAAGCAATTATTTTAATAACAGTAGTCGCATTATGTTCATATAAAAACAAATTTCCAAACAAATAAAAAGAGAATTCGATATTCTTCTCAAGTAGCCCCATAATAAGAAAACTACCTACATGTAGGTACAATTCTTACTAACCTTTGACCCTTTGGAACTCAGATGAGAAATATAGGTACATGCAAATCCAGCTGCCCTAATTGCAAAGTTGTACCGCAGAATGTTATTTTTTAGATAAAAGTCATCTCAGTGAGCCATCTTCAGAATAAAATGCGAAGCAAATTCAATTTTCGTATGAAAAGAAGCAGGAAAAATATTCAAAGCTCGATTATAGCGAAGTATGAATTAGCTTTAGGTAAAGAAATTGCTTCATTATTTATTATTGGTATATCATCGATGTTCTTATATTGAAAAGCAAGCTGACTACGGCTAATAAGAAATATATCTTAACTAGATACCAATACATAGAAAATTACCTACATGTAGGTACTTTTCTACCGGTATTAAAATAAATGTCATGGATTCAATATACTATGTATTCGTTAGATATTACAAATTTAGGTCAGGAATACAGTAAATTTCATCAGTACAGTAATAAAGTCACATTTTTCAATGCTCACTTTTTCACAAATGCACAAAACATCTAATTTTAGAATATTTTTCCTCGGAAAAATTCAAAGTGCTATTTTTGAAATAATATTGCTCGGCAAAATTTATTCAATAACCAAGAAATTGTGACATACGTTTTTTGGGTGTATTCTTATTTTGGAACTCATTTCATTTGCATAAAAGACGCATAGTTTAAGAATGACAGCCTTTTGAAAAGCAGTTAGAAAAGTACCTACATGTAGGTCACTTCTTGGTCAAATTATCATTAATGAGGCCTATGTCGACTGTGACGACGTTCATTCTATAATAAATAGTTTAGTTAATGAGAAGAATTAAAACAATGTAGGAGAATGTAAAAGTTACAATATTTTAGAGCATTTACATGTGACATAAATGTTGTAGACCGTTTCCTGAGCATCGAAAATTACTAACTTATGCATGTGTACTACAGCATCAAACTCAAAGTTTCTCGAATCTTATATTATAGCCTACAAGTAATATATTTCTGTTCCATTTGCCATATATGGCAGCATATGCTTAGGTGGACATCGATCCCCGTCACTGGTCATAAAACCCACTAGTGACGAGCGCATTACTAAAAAATTAGAGTTTTTCGTAATTTTTTTCAAATGCAATTTGCGGGCATTCAATGACATCGTACGAGGTCGAGAGTATCTTTAGAATCGCGTTGATCTCCTCTTCAATTTGGCTACTTATTTGGGTGCCCTGGAGATAATGCAACGTTGCCACAAAAAATGCGGGTCGATATGGTAGAAAAAGCTGCCACTCGGCACATATTGACGGTCACAATTGTGACGAAGTAATTATTCACTGATCATAATTGCTATGACATCTGATGTGTGATGGCAAGGGCTTGATCCTACTCATTGACACGGTCGCATGCAAGCGGTTCGCTGCTCAGTTTGTAGAGACCAGGCATTACATTTTATTCTATTTGTTAGCCTATCTATCGTTAGCCAATTCCGTATACTGTATATTGAAAAATTTCACTGCATGAGTAGTCTGTCATACAGGTCTGCAGTCGTCTTGGATTTACCCCCAATACCACAAGAAGTTTTTCATTCGAAGCACGAGCATGACTGCACTACCTTAACACGATGCGAAAACGAAATCCAAACAGTTTACGTCTCATGCTAAATTTATCTTGTGAACAATGCATGGCATGTAGTTCAGTAATAAACAAAGGTTCATCTTAGGAGACTACACCATTTTAGAAAAAACTCATCAAGGTAGTATGAATAAAATTAAAAATCCAGTGATTATTGTCAACTGGTTGCAGACATGTTGCTATATACAAATAAATGAACTTGGAAAGTAGATGCTATGGAAGATTGGTTATCAAAATAACCACATGTAGGCCTAAGATAGCTTCTACCTGAACATTTGACAGTAGATCTGAGAGCATTGTTAGATAAGTTAACATAATGCGATTAGAAGTGAAGACTAAAAACACTTAAATAAAAAGGCAAAGTGTATACTTCAGGATTGAGCTTGGCCGCTGACCAACCCCGACCGTCAAAATCCAATGAGTTCTAACCGTGCAGTGTACTAAAAAAAGTTTAGATGACTTGTTGGTGGCTGCCATGAATCGCTCAAATCACGCATAAGGAATGTTCGATTATATCCATTTCCTTTATATGCATACTTTATCACTTTACTCTATCTTTCTTATCATCTGAAGGCCTGATTTTTTTGTTAGGCCTGAATGTCAGGCTATTTTCCGGCTCCTTGTCCTTTTATTGATTTTAAACTGATAGACAGATTCAGTTTGAAAAATGAGGTGTTTACAAAATGCCGATAAATGCAGAACACTTGAAAATCCAGCAGATAGGATGACGCACAAGATAAATGCAAGAGTGAAGCAAAGTCACTCATTTGTGAGAACTTCTTGGCGCCATTTACGATTTTTTCAATTGATGAGAAGAAACAGAAGTATAAAAATCAGTTAATGAAGCAAGATCTTGGATTTCTGTGAAATTTCCTATTGAACACATTACACATGTGCATCAATGGTAATGTTGAGTGAATAAACAGAAGTACACTTGTCGATTCTAACAGCTGTGCAAGTAATTTAGTAGGCCTACATTTACTGACGTACTGACGTACGTTCGCATATTCAAATATGGGTGTGAGTATGTTGCTTCAAATTACACACATTCTGCTTTCAGATTCAGATGCTCTATTTTGAAAGTTTGTATACTCTGCTGGTAGATTTGAAACAATTACTTTTGCATTTGTCTTTAAAATGTAGCGGTTTGTACCGTGTTCCCGTGCATTTATCTTCCAGTGCACCCATTTTACAAATTCTTAGTTTACCTACTTAAATCGATATTAAAACATTAGGAAAGCTGATTTTAAGCAAAAAAATTATGTTTGCGTGTAGCAGGTTGATTTAAAATACCGGTACCTTTGAGTGTCTTTCAGACTTGTCAGTGAACACATCCCTAGATGCCCGTTTTTGGATAAAACATGCATGATGCATGTATCATGGATAAATCCTATCAAGAAATTTCATTCCTTATTAAATAAAATGGTCTATTTTGGTGTAGATATAACTATATTAATAATATTTAGCATTGTAAAGAGTGGGAAATGTATATAAAAATTACTCAGAATAGTAATTTGGAATTGTACATGGTAAAAACATCGATGATCCATGTACGTGGATAAAATACATAATTAAAAGAGCGTTTCCTGTAGAGAAGAATTGTCCATTTGAGTTAGATACCGACTTTACTAATAATATTGATGCTGTAAGAAGTAACAAATGCATTTAAATTACTCAAAGAATCGCTCATGGATAAAACATCGATGATCCATGGATATCGACATGTGAAACATATAGGGCCTATACGACATATGAAATATGCATGTCTACTATTATTTCGAGTGTTTTATATATGCCCTTTATATTTGATGAAATGGTGGGTATAATTAAGATATTCAGGTGACTTCATCGCTTCTCTCTTTCTCACTCACTCACTCGTTCCTCTTTTCTTCCTCTTCTTCTACTCATTTTTCATCATCTTTCACATTCACTACATGTACATTGTAGCTACAATGGCAATAACATCAGTCAATGCTGACGAACAGGTCAACAATATTAGGCCTACACATGACATATTTTTTCAATATTAAGCAATTCTATCGGCACACATTTTTCTTCTCAAATTGAAACATTTATTGAAGTTTCTAAGTTCCACACCGTGCCCATCAGCAAGTCGACTTTGATCAGTTTGCTCGTGTGATCGCTAAATTACTTAGCTAGTAATTTGCAAAACTTATGATATTAAATCAGCATGTAACTGAAAGAAACAATTGCATAAGTATCTCGCTCAGTCTGCGTAATCGTATCTCGCTTCTATAACTTTCCGTCACTATATTAAGGAAATTCGCCACGCGCACGCAGCTGAGGAAGTTCGGTCACATTGTTGGCAGCCTGATCGTGGCCGCATTCGCGAGCCATGAGCGGTCGATAATATTCTCTCGCTGGGAACTGTTGATACTGTGACTCAGCGTCCCTGCTTAATAATTATTGTCCGCCCATCACGTGGGACCATAGAATTAAATATTTTGTTTATCTGCTTCGGTTTGCTAGAAGCGTGATTAATACGAAATGGACGGCACATTGAGGAGCCTATTAGGTGGCCACAAAAGGAATTCCTAATACCTTACAGAGATAGGAAAAAAGTCGTGCGTCGCTTGCGGATTAATGTGAGTTCCAGCGAAGTGCTTCGATTGCCAAAATTCCTTCAGATTCGAAGAATTCAGATCATTGCCCACAAGTTTTCTCCATAATGTTGACCCTTCCGATCATTATTAAAGAAAGTAGCAGGCGTACGAAAATTAGTTCACTTGATGTTTTCACATCCTCTCCTCGGCATTGCTCACTGTATAGTGCATACATTGAATCGAAGCCAGGCATCGATGTGTGTTTTGGTGTGTGCGAAGTGATATCACAGCACGCACGCATCTCTCACTGGCTCTGTTGTCCTTTGCTGACAGCTTATTGTTTGCCATTTCCAATAGCAAGCGATACACGAATTTTCCATTCGAGAAGGAGCAAGTTGTCTAATTCTGTGCCATTTCGATATAAGGTTACATATAACTCTTCCTTTCTAGGAAACCGAAGCGCGCGCAGATGAATCTAGTTCTGTGCGTGGGACAGAAAGCTGCCCAAGTTGTGCGCTCTTCGTTCTCGTGAACCCGTGTTAACTGCTTAATATTACAAAAGTCAGCGCATCAAGAGGATATTCTACTTACACACCTTTATTTATTCATCGTCTACGTTTTTTCATTATCTTACTTAGTTTTCATGCACAACATGGAGCACAATTCAAAAATGAACACTCGCATGTAGTCAGTGAGTTCTTCCACTCAATGAAGCCATCAAGTTCCTTTGATTTGTGCATCAGAATTAAAAATTCATCACTTGGATCAAACCGCAGAAAAAGGGTAAGCTTCTAAATGTTTCCAAATTTATTTTGTCAACTTACAGCATTTAACTGCAAGTCTAGGTACATGTATTTGGAAATCCCGAAAACAAAATCAAAGGAAAGATTTGGTCATATGATACAATCGATAAATCAAAAGTTGGTTTATTGACCATGAACACGTAGAGACATTTCTATGACTGTGCTGCTATCTCTGCTATTAATTTTGCAAATACTAGAAAGCTACTAGCGTCACACTTAATTTAATTTACTGGCAACAACAAAATATCTCAATTCCTCTCGGTTCCTCTTAGCAGCACATTTTGGGAATCCTTTATTTATACATAAATATCATAACTATCAAGAACTCCTAAAATGTGCTGCTAAGAGGAATTCTTGGCATATTGAATTCAAAGTGAATAAGTCTTGGGCATGTGACATCATTTGTGTGATGGAAAACCCAAGACCTATTCACTTTGAATTCAACATGAGAATGTGCATGCATATCAGTTTTCACGACGACGTTTCTCGTTGAAAAATCGATCAAAAGTCGTGAAAAGAATCATAATCAAATGGGAATATGTTGAAACGGTAATACACTGCTTTTAAATTCGTAATTTCTGATTGCTTTGAAAATAGCACAAAAATCTGGGCATGTTGAGACAAAATAGTTGCATGCTAGAAACTATGAGCATGAAAGAACTTAAATTAACGCATTAAAACCATTTCAATTTAGCACTTCAATAGTAGGCTATACTTGTGCTATGGCATCAATATTTGGATGACAAATAATTGAAAAAAAATTGAAACAATTGAACATGGTATAAGGCATAAAAAATCTATTCCAGGACTACAAAAAGTTTAGATGGAGAATATTTTTATCAATGCGGACAAACTATTGAGCTATTCGATATCTGCTTAAGTTATACAATTTAATCTTGTTTCTGAAAAATGGATTCATCAAGGAAGCTTGTTTAAATAGGTCACTATTTCCATTTCATAAATATTGAACTGAAAACCTGCAGCTAACACCCATGATATTCAATTAATTTTTTCAGAATCGCTACATTTTAGAAAATGATATTAATTTGATATTTCGAGTCGTTTAAGAAAAATGATCAAGCACACAAAAGGCATAGATGCTACACGACGGACTGCACACTGTAATAAAGATCAGTTATGCGTTGCAGTCCAACAATAGGTTTAGTTTTGCAAAATCAATTATTTTTCATGCCTTACGATTAATATAAAACAATCGAAGTACAAACTCATTGCCACTCTTTTATATCAATTTGTGTTTACTTATTACAAATTATGCATCGCACTTTTCATATCATCGTAGGCCTAGTTATTATGGTCACATGTTAGTTGTAGGCCCGCATGTCACCATGAATACCTGAAGAGATGCTGTCATATAAACGGTAGACAAGATGACATTATGTGTGTGTT
This sequence comes from Prostheceraeus crozeri, assembly GCA_907163375.1. Lineage (NCBI taxonomy): Eukaryota > Metazoa > Platyhelminthes > Polycladida > Euryleptidae > Prostheceraeus > Prostheceraeus crozeri. Next base: position 14,806 of record CAJQUW010005502.1, read on the forward strand.
TGCAGATTGTGATTTTAACAAAATGAAATTACATGTACGGTGTTAATATTATAGAAAATTCAAGCATTCCTGACTATCTTCATTTCACGAACGATTGACAGGCGGTCGGCAATAGGCTATACTCCGTTTTTATTTGCAGATTGCATTTTTGTAAAAACAGTTACCGGTACTTGAATATCAAAATAAAATTATTAATAGATACTACAAACATTGATTAAAAAATAATTCATAAATTGTTAATGATCACAATTCAACCACTCCTGAATATCTTCATTTGCTATCAAAATTCCTAAGAATAATATCGCTTGCCACATTGTCAGAGATGAAATGAGTCAAAAGCAGTTTTCTTAATAGTCTTTACTACAACACCTAAAATTACTATAAATGATTTCTCTTCTCAACTTTGAGTAGGCCTACCTATAGAATGTTAATTAAGATTAGTTAAGTATGATAATTCTAGCTGCTCTGCACATCAGCACCAAATTTGTCTTCTTTTTACAGGTGCTTATTGCTGAGGCTGCGCAAACTCGTCGTATCTGTGCATCAATGACTCAATACCTGACCTACGCTCGGCTGTTTTTTCGTCTTGTCTTGTGAGCTAATTAACCCCGAAATACTGGAATTATAATTTACCCATAAATCTCTCATATATTCGCAACGTCCCACCGATCATCAGATTCGGACAAACGTCTTGTGGTCCAACTGAAGATGTTTTTTTCAGTGACCTCGTATCATCGCTTCAAACTTCATAGTACTGGTGATTGTTTCTCGTTGAACTGTAAATTTTTCGTGACATCACCTCTATTCTTAAAAATGTGATGATGACGTCGCGACGGTGTTCGACTCGAAATGACAGTGTTTCAGATGACGTGAAATACGCATTCGGACTGTGGGCATGTTTTCTGGTTGGAAGGATTTTCAAATGAAGGATGATCAAATCCGGAAAGAGAAATTTTCTTTATGTTGATAACAGTGATTTTCTTCAAAATTATTTGTATCTGATCGTTCGATGTGTGCTACTATATGAACGTCATCCTATACGGTGGTAAAACTTTGTGCATTTTCTAAATACGTATGGAAAATTTTATTTTTGAAGGATATCCATTCCTTCTGCTGTTTACTTGGGAGAGCAGGGCTCAGTTTTTGTAATCTCTATGAATGCTATCGTACAAAGGATAATTTTAGCAAGAATAATTATTTTACCAAATGTAGGTCTAACAAATATTTTCTTACACGATTACTATTGTGCGGAAAATCAATCATGCTTGAAATTTGAATTAAGAAGAAAAGAATACACTTCAATCTACAGCGTTATATTCGGTATAGCTCAAAGGGAAGAAGCGTACCGTGCCATAACATATTTGCTCCAGAAGAAAACTCCATAAGCTGAATGAGTGATCAATCGTTTCTTATTATGATTTCAAATATCTTTCAACTAAATTTCTCAATAAACTGTCATGGCACCCTTCCGGTCGACAATGCTGCATCAAGAAAATATATAAAGAATATTTCAGAGTAACATCTTCCGAATAATCGCTTGCACTGCCATTTTAATCGTTTTAAAACATTTCTAGAAAATACACTTCTCTGATAGCTTTTAGAATTATGATTTGTTATTCGATCAGAGTCTTTTTTGAAAAATACCTTATTTTACTAATTACAAATAACATGTAAAAGCTCTTCTTTCTAATTTTTTATTCCATAAATTCATTAGAAATGTTTTTTGAATCGGAGATTGAAAACTGTGTTAGAGACTGATTCATTTGCGTTTCATTAATTCACGTTGTGCATGAATTTTCCTTGTGTCTTCGATACATTGCTATAAACATGATGTTGATTTTATACACGGTTATTTAATTTGCATTTGAATGACTCTGTGACATGTGCAATTTTATATCGAAGATAATGTATGGCCTTTGCGCCACATCTATGCTGGAGTGACTGGAATTTGCCAGGAATGTAATGAATGTATTTCAATTTGTAAAGTAAGTTCTGCATGTTCGTAAATTTTACAATGTTGTATTCATGCAACATGTAGAATTCATCACTCCACGACAAAAATGTGCTATAAACTTACAATACAGATTGTACAATGATACTAGCATCCCTGGTTAATTTCATCTATTCGATGGTAAAATTATAGATGTCACATGATTAAATCATTGATATTTCATTGACAAAACATGCATGTCTCATAGATATAACATGCATGTCTCATACATATAACATGGATGTCTCATGGATAAAACATGCATGAAAATCATGCATGGCCATGTATGGTGCATGCATGATCATGCATGAGACATGCATGATCATGTATGAAACATGCATGATCATGCATAAATCATACATGATCATGCATGAATCATGTATGATCATGCATGGGAATCATGCATGTTTTATCCAAAAACGGGCATCTAGGGATGCGAAAATATGGTGTTTTTATAAGTCAGCGGCATTTAGCATTGTATATCAGTTGTATGAGGAGGCGGTTTTGCGATGTCTGCTGTTACCATAAAACCTCAGAGATTTAATTTTAATTAAATTGCATTTTTCAAGAACCCTTACATTTGTCCATTGTTTCAAATTTATCCATACCTATCGGAAATAGGCCTAAAACAAGCCATAGTTGCTGCACTTTTTGACCTTCAAAACAGCTGTGGAGATCTCAAAATCATCAATTACTGCTGTGAGAGCTTTGTCATCAGTCTGTTTTTAGTGTTGACCTATGAATATAATGATAGCTTTCATTTTGAACATTGATTCATGCTGAGTTGTTCATGTTGGCCGACCAGTCATTCGCGATCATGTGCGGAAGCAAAATTTTCACTGTTTGCGATCTTGTAACACAACGCACATGCACGACCTTGATGTAAGCAGTGAATTAATGTATTTCACTCTTTATGCACCATCGTGGGCATGTCCAAAATTATTTTTCATCTAATAGTAAAAATCTTGTGATGGGGATTTCTACACCCTCTGAAACCTGAGGGGGATCCAATGGACCCCCTTGGCCTATCTATACCATACTTCTGCTGATTCAATTGGAAATAAAAAATACCACTATAATGAGAAATTCTCAAAAAACGCGGGTTTTCAATAGAGAAGCATATACTCAAAATCAAGGACACTCTGAATATTCAAGTGCTTCTCCCTAAAAACTTCTGTATATGACTTCTTGATTGTGTGGTAGAAATGTGAGAGAAGAATGTCCGTCATGTGCAAATTTTGACTCCGCATTAAAGTATCATATGAAAGTCCAACAGAATTTTGAATAGGATAAAATATTTAAAATATTATAAAATATTACAAAATAAAATAGGATGAAAGAATTTTTAATTTCGAAACAGACCCAGAGCTCATCACCAGCTCATTATAAAATGATAGAAATACCGAGCTATCAATTGCTTTCTATGTGCTGGTAATTCTATACATAAATTGATGATCACTTGACATGACTACCTATGAAACGGCTATAAGAGTGGAGTCATATCACTATTATATGTATAATAGTGGTGTGACTCCTGCACTCTTGTAACCCTTGGATGGTCATGTCAATTGCTCATTCAAGATGGCGAGAGGAAAAATGGGAGGAATGAACACTCAAAGTTGAAGATAATTCACGCGCAGTGATAGAGAAAGGTTGGCCTCTTTTGAAATGATTGTTGCGTCCATGGGTCAAAGGCGTGGAAGAAACGATCATTCATAAAGACTAGATGGATATTTGGATGCAACGGTAAAGTGAGAAATCTCTATCGACACTTGAGTGATACTCCTGCAACATTGAAAGTGAAAGTTGATGGCGAGGTTGACCTCTGTGCTGAACATAGATGTTTGCTTATCGACATGTATAACCTCAGTCCTGCGGTAACCTCCTGAGGTTATTCGGTTGGATACATGTGAATTTAATATCTCTATGACATTAAAAACGATCCACTTGATATAGAAAATCTCAATGGAAGTGGACGACTTTTATTTCATACTGCACTGACCAGGATGTCTATGCATCAAATTTGTCATGCTAATATGAAGCAGCTGTCCATTGTCGATATCTTTGGCATAGTTGATGCATTTCAAATTCGACCTTTTATCACTATCAAGCAATTCTTTCTGACTAAATTTTGAAGCAAAAATGTCGCAATCAGAGTTTGTAAAAGGAATGGCTGTTGGAATGCTACGATGTGGAAAGAGTTGTAGGTTTGTTGGACGGAAGTTGGGTGTGTCACACTCTTGTGTGAGCAGGTGGTGGAGTCGATGGAACAATGATGGAAATGTTAAAAGAAGGAAAAGATCAGGGAGACCGAGATTGACAAACAATGCCACCGATAGGAAGTTGGTTATCTCAGCAAAGCGCAATCGGTTTAAGAGTGTTCCTCGACTGGCCATCAGCTGGAAAGCTGCAGTAGGAATTGCATGCAGTATACGAACAGCATATCGCCGTCTAGCAGAAGCGAGCCTGAGGTCATACCGACCTGCTGTAAGAATTCCTCTAAGTAAGTAATGCCAGAATTTCACACAATGACATTGTTTCACTGCCAATTTTTTTCTCCGCAAGTCTCGAACACAAGCGAAAGCGTGTGGAATGGTGTGAGCAGCATCTGTCGTGGAGCACAGAGGAATGGCGTCAAGTGATGTGGACGGATGAATCCCGTTTCACTTTGGATTTTCACGATGGTCGCATTAGAGTGCATCGAATGGTTGGTGAGTGGTATTCACCCTGCTGCATATCTGAGCATGACCGGTGGTGGTAGCGTGATGATCTGGGCCGGTATCTGGTACGGAGGTCGAACTGTCGCAGTCATTGTAAAGGGGAACTTGAACGGAGAGCGATATTTATCGAATATCATATCTCCAATCGTCATCCCAACGGTAAATGAACTCAACCTCATATTCCAGGATGACCGCTCGACCACACAGAGCTCATTGTGTAACAACAGCGATAGTGAGATCTGGAATTCGCATCCTCCATTGGCCTTCACGCTCCCTCGACCTGTCTCCGATCGAACATGCTTGGGATGAACTTGGTCGGAAAGTGAGAGATGCATATGATCATCCGCCATCAACAGTGACCGCTCTTTCAGAGAGACTCATCGATCAATGGTCATTGCTGGATCATCTTTGCGACTCGATGCCGATGAGACTTCAAAGCTGCATTTCAGTGCGGGAGGACATACTTGGTACTGATGTCTCCCATTTATTCAAATATATATAAAATGTTTTATATAAAATGCTATCTTGTAATTCATGAGTGTGAGTGGAATAAAGTTCATATATTTGAGTGGAGCATTTTTTACGTCAGGCAGTATAGATTTGACGTTTTATCACAGAAATGTGTTTTCTGGCTCATTTATAGCGGCAGTGCCTTTAATGCGGATAAGTATGGTGTCTGATTTTAGGACTTTATCAAGGCCTACGTGTATTTTAGTTACATCTGTCAGATCCATTTCTAAGTCACAACTGACTGTTTAGAATCTATAAGCAATTAGGTCTACTCGTAACTGCATGAACGTATTTGCTCGGCACATGCTCATGGCTGATTAATGCCCTAAACAAGATATTTACTCATCACATTGGACTGGAGCCCAATATTCTTTGCTTATCGTCAAGGCGCTCACTGACTGTAGCCTAATAGGTTTATACTAGCTGACATGCCTCGCGAAAACCGCATGCGTTTCCAGACAATATTTCATTGTCATTGCAAGATCGCGAAATGGAGATTAAAATGAAATTGGACATGATTCGTTCCTGATGTTTCATGACATAGGCTTCGTATATGCAGTTCCTCTCAATACAAAGAAATGTCTTTCAACCACTGTAACCACTATAGTGCTATAACAACACTTTGACTTAACATTTGTCCTACACAAGAAGTAATTACAACACATACGTTTTCATGCAAGGTTTCATGGAAGCATTCAAAGTGGCTTAACGATGCAACTTTGCCAAATTAATGGATAACGACCGCACTTCTTGCTTGATTTGTAAAGCTATCGCTGCTGCATTGATAAGTTCCGATTACTAAAACTGGATTGATAAGCTCCGAAACAAAGAAGCCTCGTAAAATATTGTCTCTTACCCGTAGCCATATTCACTCAAAATGAAGCTATGAAACTTTAGCTCAGTGTACCAAGTGATACACCAATTTTACACATATGCATGTAGCAATGTACATGTAAAATCAACTTGTAAAATACATTCCACTGATGACGAGCTCGCATATGCTGAACAATAATATTTATTGCTGATCCAATGAAATATAGAAAAAGTAAATCATTGCGAATTTCTTCAACAAATATTTTACTTGCTACAAGCTTTCTATTTAGCAAAATTCTGTTAAACTTACGATGTGAAGTGATTGATGTTAACGATAGCTGTCAAGTTTATCTCTTTTCATGTGACATGTTCTCGTTAGTCGTTACTGTGATAGGCAACGGTTTGACAACAAATTGATAATTTCACTCGATTCAAATGTTGAAGATAGTAATCTAAAATATTCGTTTCGAAAAGACGAGGTATTTAATCTCACTTCAAGTTTCATGATTTCTCCTAGGCAGTTCCCTATTTGAAATGATAAGCTGAATGAAGTAACGGATGTCAATTTGGTCGATGATTTGATTAAACAAACAGGTACAAAATCATCTTAATAAAAAATCATGACATGCTAAAAGTCTATCTATTATGTAAACAGGCATGCCTGTGGCCCGCAAGCCAAATAATATGGTCCTCGTAAAAAGTAGTTGTCGAAAATGCGGCTCCTGGTGATTTAGGTAATATTTCACAGTTGGAAGTCAATTTTTATGCGGTTGTTTAGTAAAAATATAAGACTCTCGATATTCCACTGATATCCAAAAATTCATCTATTTATGAGTCCATATTCGTCAGTTCCGCTTTTTAAAGTTTTTTCCTAATAGGGTTATTTGAAATTGTTATACAGAGGCATCAAAATCATTGTTGTGAAATCTCCCGATTAAATTTAGTAGTCCGCTTAACCAGGGTTGCCAACATTTGCTGAGTGGAATGCGTGAGATTATTGTACTAGATAAATATACTGCATCTTGAGAAGTCTAACACGAGTATTCGCATTTTTTCTGCATCTCAAAGAAGTAGATATCTATAGGCCTGTTAGCATGTTATTTCGCTTAACTTCATAGATTTTACGCGAAAGTGCAGTTCTCAGGAAATGTCGTTAAGAATTACATCCAAAATACGAATGCGTAAGATAAATACAACAGGCGTGAGAAATTTCTTGAATGCCTGAATAATTTTGCCTCCAGCGTGAGAAGAGGCCTGAATGCGTGAGACTCACGCCCAATGCGTGAGAGTTGGCAACTCTGGCTTACTATAATCTTTTAACTAACTCTGCTCATTGAAAATATGGCCAAGGTAATTGAATATTTTCTTTGATAGTCGTATGGTACATCGCGTGGTCATACATGTTGAACAGGTATTGTTGCGTTTTCTTTGAAATCGAAGTTTTGATTTTTTTTAGGTTTCCCCCCTACAAATCTTGCACTGTCTCAAGCGAACCCATGTGAAATATTGTTTGAAAAGATCGACTTTCCAGGAAGTCTGACTTTTATGGTGGTTTTCGAGATGTCTTCCTTTGAAAGTCCTGACAACTTTGAAGTATGCACAAATGGGGAGGAACTTAGGGAAATGCTGCGTGCTCATTGCATTGGAGTGGCGTCACATCTAACTTGCGTATTCCCACATCATGCAGGTAACCGGTCATCCACATGAACAATGCATTTTGTGAAGCATGCTGATCTGCACATCTTTTGACTTGTCATCCACTAGGCCTACTTCATTTGTATCAGAAAACTGAGTGTTACT
>CAJQUW010005503.1:0-37500 GCA_907163375.1 Prostheceraeus crozeri
GAAACAGAAGGGCTCATCACAGATGGACAAGGACGCCTCTGAGACAGAGATCAGACTCTCTGACAAACAGAAAGGCTCATCATAAATGGGCAATTGCTCCTCTCAGACATAGAGCACACACTCTGACAAACAGAAGGTCTTCTCACTGATGGACAAAGACAACTCTGAGACAGAGACCAGACTCTCTGAGAAAAAGATGGGCTCCTCTCAGATGGATAAGGACCCCTCTGAGACAGAGATCAGCCATTCTGAGAAACAGAGGGTCTTCTCAATGATGGATAAAGACCTCTCTGAGACAGAGACCTGCCGCTCTGAGAAACAGAAGGGCTCATCACAGATGGACAGGGACCCCTCTGAGACAGAAACCAGGCTCTCTGAGAAACAGATGGGCTCCTCTCAGATGGAAAAGGACCCCTCAGAGACAGAGGACACACTCTGAGAGACAGAAGGTCTCCTCTAAGATAGACAGGGGCTCCCTCTGAGACAGAGACCAACCGCTCTGAGAAACAGAAGGGCTCATCACAGATGAAGAAGGACGCCTCTGAGACAGAGATCAGACTCTCTGAGAAACAGAAAGGCTCATCATAAATGGGCAATTGCTCCTCTCAGACATAGAGCACACACTCTGACAAACAGAAGGTCTTCTCACTGATGGACAAAGACCCCTCTAAGAAAGAGACCAGACTCTCTGAGAAAAAGATGGGCTCCTCTCAGATGGAAGAGGACCCCTCAGAGACAGAGGGTAGACACTCTGAGAGACAGAAGGTCTCCTCTAAGATAGACAGGGGCTCCTTCTGAGACAGAGACCAACCGCTCTGAGAAACAGAAGGGCTCATCACAGATGGACAAGGACGCCTCTGAGACAGAGATCAGACTCTCTGAGAAACAGAAAGGCTCATCATAAATGGGCAATTGCTCCTCTCAGACATAGAGCACACACTCTGACAAACAGAAGGTCTTCTCACTGTTGGACAAAGACCCCTCTGAGAAAGAGACCAGACTATCTGAGACAAAGATGGGCTCCTCTCAGATGGAAAAGGACCCCTCAGAGACAGAGGGTAGACACGCTGAGAAACAGAAGGTCTCCTCTAAGATAGACAGGGGCTCCTTCTGAGGACAGTGTACCAACGCGCTCTGAGAAACAGAAGGGCTCATCACAGATGAAGAAGGACGCCTCTGAGACAGAGATCAGACTCACTGAGAAACAGAAAGGCTCATCATAAATGGGCAAGGCCTCCTCTCAGACATAGAGCACACACTCTGAGAAACAGAAGGTCTTCTCATTGATGGACAAAGACCCCTCTGAAACAGAGACCAGAACACTCTGAGAGACAGATGGGCTCCTCTCAGATGGAAAAGGACCCCTCTGAGTCATAGAGCACACACTCTGAGATACAGATGGGCTCTTCTCAGATGGAAAAGGACCCCTCTGAGACAGAGATCACCCGCTCTGAGAGCAGAGGGTCCTCTCTCAGATGGAAAAGGACACCTCTGAGACAGAGATCTGCCGCCTCTGAGAAAACAGATGGGCTCATCATAAATGGGCAAGGACTCCCTCTCTCAGACATAGAGCACACACTCTGAGAAACAGATGGGCTCCTCTGAGACAGAGACCAACCACTCTGAGAAACAGAAGGGTCATCACAGATGGACAAGGACGCCTCTGAGACAGAGACCAACCGCTGTGAAAACAGAAGGGCTACACTCAGATAGACAATAGCCCTCTGAGACAGATACAGCCACTCTGAGAGACAGATGGGCTCCTCTTACATGGAAAAGGACCCATCTGAGACATGGTGACAACCACACTCTGGAGAAACAGTGGGTCTTCTCTCAGATGGATAGAGGGAATCCCTCAGAGACATAGTGCACACACTTCCGAGGAATGACAGAAGGGCTCATCCCTCAGTGGGACATGGATTCCTCGTGAGGGACAGATACCAGTCACTCGGAGAAAGGAAACTGAGGGTCTTCTCTCAGATGGAATAAGGATCCCTCAGAGACAGAGGGTAGACACTCTGAGAAGCAGAAGGTCTCCTCTAAGATAGACAGGGGTCCTTCTGAGACAGAGACCACCGCTCTGAGAAACAGATGGGCTCCTCTCAGATGGAAAAGGACTCCTCTGAGACAGAGACCAGCCACTCGAGAAACAGAAGGGCTCCTATCTTAGATGGACAAGGTACACCCTTGAGAAAGCGCTCAGGCCACTCTGAGAAACAGGAGGGTTTTCTCAATGATGGATAAAGGGGACCTCTCTGAGACTGATGTCCAGACCTGCCGCTACTGAGGAAACAGAAAGGGCCTATCACACATGGACCAAGGACCCTCTGAGGACAGAGACCAGGACCTCTCTGAGGATAATGAAGGGCTTCATCTCTGAATGAAAAGGGCACCTCTCTGAGGACAAGAGTTCAGTCACGCAGGAGCAACAGAGAGCGTCTTGCTCACAATGATGGATAAGTGATCACCGCAGAGATAGATGCACACACTGCTGAGAATTCGAAGGGCTCATCAAACATGGACAAGGGACTCCTGCTGAGACTGTAGACCTGACCACTCTGAGAAACAAGATGGGCTCCTGTCTCAGATGAGTACAAGGGACGCCTCTGGAGACAGAGGACCAACCGCTGGTGTGAATACAAGTAAGGGGCTACACATCAGATGTTAGACAAAAGCCCCTCTGTAGCCAGATACCAGCCAATTCTGGAGGAGAAACAGATGGGACTCAGCTAGCTATCAGTTGGAAAAAGGAACACTCTGAGACATTGAGAGCACACACTACTGAGAAACAGGAGGGTCTTCTCTCTGAATGGAGAGAGGATCCTCTTAGAGGACATAGAGACACACACTCTGAGAAACAGATGTGGTCTCATCCACTCATGAGACAAGGACTCCTGCGGAAACAGATACCAGTCACTCGGAGGAAAGCAGGGGGTCTTCTCTCAGATGGAAAAATAGGATCTCCAAACACAGGACAGAGGTGAGACACTCTGAGAAACAGAAGGTCTCCTCTAAGATAGACAGGGCTCCTCTTAGACAAGACCAACCGTCTCTGAGAAACAGATGGGCTCCTCTCAGATGGAAAGGACTCCTCTGTGACGAGAGGACCAGTCACATGCGTATAGAAACTGAAGGGCTTATCTTAGATGGACAAGGACACCCTGAGACAGAGGACCAGGACAACTGCTGAGAAAAATGAAGGGCTGCATCTCAGATTGGATAAGGGCCCTTTCTGAGGACAGAGTTTAGTCGACTCAGGGAAACAGCTGGGTCTTCTCTTGGATGGATAAGGATCCCTCAGAGACTAGAGGAGGACACTTCTGTGGTTAAACAGAAGGGCTCATCACAGATGGACAAGGACCCCTCTGAGGACAGAGACCTGCCACTCTGAGAAACAGAAGGGCTCATCTCAGATGGAGAAGAGGAACCCTCTGAGACAGAGATCAGCCGCTCTGAGAAAACAGAGGGTCTTCTCTCAGATGGAAAAGGACACCTCTGAGACAGAGATCACCCGCTCTGAGAAGCAGAGGGTCCTCTCTCAGATGGAAAAGGACAACCTCTGAGACAGGAGATCAGCCGCTCTGAGAAGAAACAGAAGCGGCTCATCATAAATGGGCAAGGGCTCCTCTCAGACATAGAGCACACACTCTGAGAAACAGATGGGCTCCCCTCTCAGATAGACAGGGGCCTCCTCTGAGACAGAGACCAACCGCTCTTGGAGAAACAGAAGGGCTCATCACAGATATGGACAAGGACGCCTCTGAGACAGAGACCAACCGCTGTGAGAAACAGAAGGGCTTACACTCAGATAGAACAATAGCCCCCTCTGAGACAGATACCAGCCACTCGGAGAAAACAGATGGGCTTCCTCTTATGATGGAAAAGGACCCCTCTGAGACATAGAGGCACACACTCTGAGAAACAGAGGGTCTTCTCTCAGATGGAAGAGGATCCCTCAGAGACATAGAGCACACACTCCGAGAAACAGATGGGCTCATCATCACTGGACAAGGACTCCTCTGAGGACAGATACCAGTTTCTCTGAGCAACAGAGGGTCTTCTCTCAGATGGGGAAAAGGATCCCAACACAGACAGAGGCGAGACACTCTGAGAAACAGAAGGTCTTTCCTCTAAGATAGGACAGGGGCTCCTTCTCGAGACAGAGACCAACCGCTTCTGAGAAACAGATGGGGCTCCTCTCAGATGGGAAAAGGAACTTCTCTGAGACAGAGACCAGCCACTCGAAGAAAGGCAGAAGGGCTTATCTTAGATGGACCAAGGACCCCTCTGAGACAGAGATCAGCCACTCTGAGAAACAGAGGGGTCTTCTCATGATGGATAAAGACCTGTCTGAGACAGAGACCTGCCGCTCTGACAAACAGAAGGGGACTCTATCAACAGTCTGGACATGGACCCTCTGCAGTCGTGCGAACGCCAGCCGTCTGTTTTCGGCAGGGCCAAGGCAAGAGCCAAATAGATTCGTGGCAGGGCCGCATAAATGTATGCCAAGGTCATTCCAAAACAATGTTGAAAAGTACATTTTTGGGGTCCTTACAGATATAATGAGAACAGTAAGTCACCAAGAGGCCTGTATTATGTGGCCCTATCACTATGCGAAACGGTAGTAGCAAAATTTACTGATGCTTAGCCAATTATGCCAATTCGTGCTTATATTCTGATGACATGAGGCAGATTTCTACTTCTATAAGCGGCGTCCTATAATTCATATCCCGCAATCCTCACCATCATTTACATATGATAAATACGGAGATAAGCCAACCTCGTATTATGTATAGGTTCCATATTTAGAGGATTATTTTTTTCATTGAGGCAATTATTCATTAAACCATTTGAAGAAAAACAAAAAAGTACAATAAATTCTTTTAATAGCAGTATCTTGTGAAAGAAAAAGTCATGAAAATCTGAAACTAATCGCTCCAGATAAACGGGAACAAAAAAATCACAAAGCGTATGGTAAAACAGCAGGATATATCGTACAATCAGATAAAACAAGATTGTGTGTACGCGTATTAAATCTCAAATACCCTAAAAAAACAAAAATGGTAGACCGAATTGGGAGAAAATAATTACCCCCAAAAAATTGTATACCGGATTGGGAGACAATAACATGAGGTGGGCATCCCTCTGTTTCATGAATATCTTTTGCCTGAGAACTGAAGAGATACACTCATGCAATTTAATACTCATGACACGTTCATGCTCATTTTATAATGATCAGTTTCTGGGGAACTCAACGAGTTTGTTAAGATATGATACACTAAGATGTGCATGAATTCAGAGGGATGCTTGAGAAATACAAAGAAGGTATAAATCCTCTTTAGCTGCCACGCAAGCAATCAATAATTGCGTCAACTCTACTGTAAATGTCTTTGTAAAAGATACTTGTATAAAAAAATTAATGAAGCATAATGCGACAGTTTGGATATAGTGAACCGAATTGGTCAACAACAATGTCAAGATCGATCATTTTCGCTCTCGATTTGTGAGCAGCAATAATTATGATGTCGGACAATCTTTCAGTTGACATGGTTGTCCGGAGGTAAAACTTTACCAATCTCAATTTGCTGAAGCTCCGCTCGGCTTCTGCAGACGCTACAGGGATAGAGGCTGCAATTTTGAGCAACCTCATTGTCTCGAAGAACGCATCTGCGTACCTATCAACAAAAGTCAGCGTCTCCAAGATTGTCAATGGACTGAATTTTGAAATCTCTTTTTTGCGAGATATGATGCTCTTTAGTTGAAGCAACTCGATTTTCAGAAGCTCCAAGTTTGATTCGTAATGCTTCGCTAAAGGAGATAACGACTCAAAGTCCAGGAAATTATCACTGACTGGACACAGGGCTTTTATTCCCATGAGGACATTCATATTGTCAGGAGAAAATCGCATTTTCAATTCAGCAATGGCGGTGTCAATGATGGGGAAGTAAATGCGTATCGCATGATTTGTGGCATTCGTGGGTTGATCTGACCGAAATTCGTGCACATGCTCATTGTCCTTGGGTATGGATTTATCGGTCACGACCATGTTTTTCAGCTTTTCTGACATTGGCCTTTTCCGCTTCGCAGGGACACTGGCGGTGTTGAGCCCGACTATCTCGTTCTTGGAACATATTTCATTTGCAGCTTCAATGAAAGAATCGCACTGTTCCTCACTGCGCATTTCTGTTAGATTCGATTCAAGAACTTTGATGAGATCAAAAGCCGCATCCATTGATATCGAGCGACTTTGCAGGCTGTCTGATACTTTCGACAAATGGACCAACAACTGGCGAAAAACCAACAAGCAAAATACAAATTTGAAATCGATCAGCGCAAGAATCGCTTTCGCATCACAGGCTCGATCACTGTGTGATTCGTTTGAGATATTTTCCAGAAGTTTGATCAAACACGAAAAACGTTGCTACACAGCATTGCAAGCAGCAACCTGTGAAGCCCATCTTGTATCAGAAAGAGACTTCAACTCGATCGGTCTTTCAGTGGAAAACATCACCTCTTGAAGATCAAGCCACGCAGAATGCACATAAGATCCACTGATGAAGTTGTGAATGCGACGTAATGTTGCGAATAAATGGCCTGCTTCACGGACAGCTTTGCAACAATCCACCACTACAAGATTCAAGCGATGCGCATAACAATGAATGTATATTGCCCATTTTGACACTTCACGAATTCTGGCCTGGACACCATTGATATGACCGCTCATTACGGCAGCGCCATCATAGGATTGAGCAATACAATTTTGAATTGGCAATCCAAATTCGGAAATCTTTTCCAGAATGTAATTTGTGAGAGATGATGCAGTAAGTGAAGTCGCTTCCACAAATCCAATGAATTCTTCATGACATTCGCCTTCGAAAATGTATCTCACGCAAATCGACAGTTGCTCTTTTTTTGAGAGATCCTTCGATTCGTCACAAATTATGCTGAAAAATTTTGCTTCAAGTACTTCATCTCTGATCTGATCAGAAATAATACTGCTCATAATTGAAATTATAGCATTTTGGATGCTTCAATGTGTGTATTTGGCATTTCCGACACCATTCAATCTTTCCTCTATGACAGGATCGTGCTCTGCGACAATTCTCAAAATTTCAAGGAAATTTCCCTTATTATGGGAGACTTCAGTTTCAGCATGTCCTCTTTGAGAAATATTTTGTAAGCAGGTCAAACGCAGCACTTTTGCAACAGTCTTCAAATAATGCCGGTTTCGGTTAATCTGTGTGACGTGAGCTGCATTAAGGAGAGTGGTGACCGATTTATTTTCCTTTGTCATGGCCTTGTCATTTTCGAACATTTCCACCGATTTTAGATGGCAATCAGAGCTTGCGTGCTTTAACAGGGCATTTGTCTTTGGATTTTGACCAGTAGCCCGATTCCACGCCCGAAACCCATCCGAAACAAATGTTTCATTTTCACCAGCAACGTGGAAATGTCGACATACGAAACAGAAGACCGCGTCAGCAGACTCAGAATACTCCAGCCACGAATGTCTTTTAAACCACGCCGAATTGAAATGGCGATGTCTGTTGCCCATGTGACGCAATGGATATTGCTGAAGAATAGGTTGTTTAGGTGTTTCAGATGGCAATCGAGACAAGTCTTTTGGACCTACATGTTCCTTAGGTGAAATAGTTTTTGGTAGGCCTGTCACCTTTTGACCTAGAATTTCATTGTCAGGCACATCTTCAGCTGTGTCTGAGTCTGAATCGTTATCACTGTCACTTTCTGAAGAAGTTGGTGACGTTGTGTGTGTCACATTCACATCACAGGTATGTTGTTGCGCTTCTTTGTCACCGGTTCTTTTTTTATCATCACTTGTGTTCGGGAGGCGCGCGTTGGTAGATTGACGCAACCACGACGAAAGCATTCTCCTAAAAAAAAAAGAATGAAGTTTTCATCGCCGTCACCGATATGTAAGATATAAATAAGAATACTGACACAGAAGAATGTTAAAAAAGTAATGATATACATCGGCGCTTATACAGTAAACAATGGCACAGTGGAATGGCTACTTGTTTACGGTCTGTATTGATTCATTGATTGGTTGATTGTACATAAGGAAATATACATGTTAAATATTATACACTCTTCAATAATACTAGGGCTCGCAGGACGTTTCGTATTCGCAATTTTTGCACGCAGTCATACCTGTATATTACCGGTATGGGGTGCTTTCAGATATTAAAGCAAACAGCTTGTCTCTAAAAAAATATACTTTTAGACGAAAAACTGTTTGCGTCAATAAGAAACTAATTCTGAAGCCATCCCTAGATATGTAAGTGAGTTGTTTATGCTCGTACGAACCCCCGACCCCTATCCCCCCAGCACAGCTAACGCCATAAATTGCAAAGGTTACTGATGGAATAATAAGACACATGTATAATGAGTATAAAATGAATATAAAATGAGTATAAATACAACAGTAAATGACTAGGATAGTAACATGTCTTTTGAAAGTCATACTGAGTTGGAAGCTGATTCCACCACATATGCGATCAAATAAACTCCGTGAGCGATCTTGGGTGCGAGTGCGTTCAGTAATACTCGTAACGCGTTAACATCGCGGTGTACGTCACTGAATTGGCTCTTGCAAAGACTTTCAGCCTGGAAAGACTCGTTGAGCGAAGAGAAGTACATGTATTTGCAAAAGAGATTGAGGGAAGCCACATCTCGTCTGACAGATAATGAGTAGTTTGTTAGTATGCGACTCTCTCATCAGGTGCTTAAAAAGTGCTTAGAGGCATTCTGTACATACGATTTCCACGTCAAGTTTTGGATTTCGGTCGTTGAGGTTATGTAGATAATACCGCGAAGACGTTGTTTAGAGCATCACATCAGGAGCTTTAATTGAGTTGTAGAATTCGTCTGACAGGATTCTTTAGCAAAACTTTCCAAATGCTAATATGGTCTTGGTCTTGAACATTTTTATGTTCCATTTTTCACTTTTATGATAGACGCTTTTTAGATGGTTTGTAATGTTGAAAGTCAAGTTTCCGGTAGTTCATTACTGTGCTACTTAAAGTAGCTTAATCACAGGTGTTATATACATACGGTAGTTTGTCATTTCAACGAAAGTGAAGGATATGCACTAAAGAGTAGGTTCTATCATTTTATGAAAAAGTTACATTTAGCGTCCACTGGAGCATTGTGGCAGGTGTCACAAGTCACAACTTAAGGTTTGAAGACCTGCAAGAAATTCGATAAATACCTGTCACGGTAGTCGTACATTTTCTTTGTTCGCGTCATTGCGTGGGTGGAGCATTTTGTAATTTACCTGGCTACGCATGAAAACAGAAAGATGGTCGCTTTTCCTGAGTTAGGCATCGCAACTAGTCGCAACTAATGAAATGCTTCACAGATTGATTGGCCGATGCAGAATTGGTTATACTGTAGGCCTATTACTGGTTTGAAATGTCAAACCAAAACAAATCACAAAATAATCAACAATGCCTTGGCGCCCCTTTTAAGTTGGCCCTCCTGTGCCCCTTTCAATTCTAAATTTTAACTACGCGCCTGAATAGGACTAATTAGACTAAGCATGCATCAAAAATTTCCAAAATGACTGTCTAGTCGAACCGAAATATTTATAAAAGCAGCGTCTGAATATTCATAACGTGGATTTTGACACTCTTGATACTGAATTGTGTAGAAGAGGCAAAATTTACATCGGCTTCTAGCGGCCACATTGCTAGAATCGTCCATATCCGCGTCTGTAACCTTGCGTCCTCTCACTTGTAAACCAGTGACATGATTTCACAGTCTCTGATAGCGTACCAACTCTTCCATTCAGGGCAATTGATAGCCAAACATTTTCGTCTCACATAACTACCTACCAGTCCTTCATTTTACAGAATTTGACTGTTAGACTTTCTGTGGCACCTAAGTGGCTGAGGCGCTGTCCAATCACATACCTTCCTTAACACTGCACTGCCAGTGACATCTGTTCTTCCATTTATTCAATGTTACTGTTTGTGCCAAGAATTTATAAACTATTAGGCCTAACAGTCCTTCGTTCTATCCACCCTGATCTAGAAGAGAAATGGTGCCATTTTCTTTGAAAGTAGAATTTGCTATTTGATTATTTAGCTGGTCACTATCTTCTTTCAGTCGAGAATGAAAAACACTGGAACAGTTGAAAGCTACGGACCATTGATAACCCCATTAGGAAATGGTTTGCAGGTCTGTCTATCCTTGAGAAAAAAAAACAACCAGCCTGCAACGTTGCCTGGTTGTATTTTCGTCAAAATATCTTTGTGTCAGACTTATTTGAAAAACTTAGAAATTAAATATCCTGATCAACTGAGCGAGTCTCACCTCGCATATCTAGCACACGGATGATGTGCTCTGTCACATAAAAATAAGATCGCCAGTATAATGAGAATGCCGAATGCTGCCGTACTGCAGGTGTGAGAGAAGTGTTTTTGAAGCTGAGTGTTTAATACATTAGGCCTAATTAAAATCAATCAATATAAGCATATATATAGCATTTTCAAGTTACACAACGTAAGTAACGCTTCAAATTTGGTTACCATACTTCAAATGTAGAATTAAAAGTAGGCCTATTATCTTACAACATAAAAATCTAAAGGATAGACCCTATGCGTCAATGATACGACCTTTTAAAAAGGTTGCTCTAACATAATGCGTATTTCGCAATACTATTAACTACTACTGTAAAATTGGAAATACTTCCTTGATTCTGAAATCTGGTCAATCTGGACGTCCGCATGAAATCCGGACTGTCGGCAGCCCTGTGCCAAAAAATGAAATAAATAAGATTTTGGCCGTATTGGCCCTCCGATAAATATAGCGTATTAATTGTCCTAATTTTCTTTAAAATTGTAATTACGAATTCAGTTTATAGTTATAGAGTTTATTTTATTTGCATAAATTAGGTATTGGTGAATGATTAGCCTAATAAGAGTGCAAGATGATAAGAGTGTAAAACAATTTGAAAAAAAATATCACAGCTGATCGTCAAGGTCATGGACATCCAATTTAGATTGTCCGTTTTTAAACAAACCGATAAAAATAATTGGTTTGTCAATGGAGTGACAACAGCCGTCGTTACAACAAATACGTGTCAAATATTTCATCTGTATTCTCTGCAAAACAACCATACCAAATAAGAATAATACAAAAAGATGAATAAAATATTGCTACACTGTTAATTTACGAAATGTTCAAAATTCTCTCAAAAAGTTGGCAGGGCCACAGGCAGGGCCAGATGAAATTTGGCAGGGCCGCGGCCCTGCCTGGCCCGCCCCTGCCGTCGCCCCTGACCTGCACCGACCCACACATGGATGTTTATGGTAAGCTTCCATATTATAGTCTTGTTTGCAAAGCATGCAGGTGAACTCACTCTCCTTGTCGCCCCAGTAACTCATTTCCAGAAAGCACCAATGATCGGTAGTCCACCATTTCCCACAACGATCGCAATACTCCTTCCCTGTCTCCTTTGCGTCCATGACTGATGCATTGTGAAAACAGTCGGAAGCGCTTATTGCAAAACTCGCACTCATAATAGGGTTGATGGCGGGGACGGACTGTGGTTCGCCTCTTCTTTGTTGGTGGCTCCATCATATCGTTGTTCAGATAATGTATCTTACGTAAACAATGAACCAAAACCAATGTCAATCTGATTACACAAGATTCCCCCAAAATAACGACACTCCAGTTGAGAACGTAACTTCTTCTGCAACGAATCAATCAGTTCTTCCACATCCCAATCGTCACCAATGTTCAAATAGCGATAGGACACGTCCAGTGCACCTTTGGGGAACTTTGCAGATGTTCGAATATCAAACAAGAAGCGTGGTCCATACAGTATTACATTCAGCAACTGGATACGATGCATGTCAAGTGCTCCGACGAATGCATGTCCTCTTAGTCACCACGTGCGCCGATGCGTGGGCGTGTGCTCCGATGAATGGGGCAAGGTCATGTACTTTAGTGAAAATGGGTACCAGCGGGGGCAAGACTTATCTACTCCTATAGACAATCAGTCTAAGTTTACTAACACTCGTCTATGATCTGATGAGCGTTATTATGAGGAGGTTGCTAATCCAAGAGGTAACATGGAATGGAAAAGTAAGTAAGTAAGTAAGTGTATATTTTTAGGAATAAAAATCATCAATGCAAATGCAAACCGTCATTTAGACAGTAGGCTCAAGACAGTGAAGACAACAAAAATCACAACAATAATTGGAATATATTTAAAGTCACCTGAGCACCATGTTTGCGTTAATTAGCGATGAAACATACGGAATGAAGGAGTTTTGGCGTTTCTTTGTTCTACAAGAACGTAGACGGATTTGGCGAGTATGCTGCAGCTTCTCTGGCAAAAGTGGGTGAAGTATATGTGATGGTGAACTTTCAGCCACACGAAAAAGCTTACAGCCGTCTATTTTGTCTATTTTGCCGTCTATTCGGAAAAGAAAAGTCATCACACCTTTTCACGGGGCAAAAATGAGATTTTGAGGACGAAATTATCCTCTGTGCGCGACGTTGTATACGTTTCAGACGGCTTTCATCATTTTCTGACAGCTTTACGAACACGGGGCAGGCATATTCAAATATACTTCTAATCGACATCTCGTAAATAATATGTAGATCTTCAATGGATACATAGTTCCTGATCTTACGAATAGCATAGAATCGACGGCTTGCTCTTGAACACATGTTTACAATATGATCCCTCCAAGTCCACTGACTATTGAAAAAAACTCCGAGAATAGACAGACACGAGGTCTGAGGAATTTCAAGATCGATTATTATTTTAAAAAGAAATTATTTTCGTGGTAACCAATGCATGCCTAGGAATAGAAGAAATGTGTATAACTCTAGGAACGAATTACATAGAACAAACAACATACGAAGACGAAATGATAATTATGGACAAGGTAACCGTTTCTATAGAAACAATTATAGCGACTACAGCAAATGTTTTCATGGAAATTCAGTCACCACAAATCGTTGTAGGCCCTATGATCAGGTTGATATTGAATCAGAATCTTCTTTATAATGAGGAGTATCTCTATTTTTAATTTGCTATTTAAAGAACTAGACAATGATTGCAAAAAACTTTTATCTAAAGGAGGTAAATTTGCTCCTTGTCCGAAGCAAATTTTGAATGAAATGGAAAAAGAAGTGAATTTTTTCTGTCGCACACTGAGACTAAAAGACTTTTTCAAGGAAAGTGTTTTTGAAGAATCAAATATTAAATATAAAGTTGCTGGTAGTAATTTCATTCCTCCAAAAGGTTGTAATTTGAAGCTAGACACTATGACAGAAATGATATCAGACAAAACGAGTAATTTAAAAAATGAAACCAAGCAACCTCGTCATAACTTACTTATTAAGTTAGAGAGAGATAGCTTAAAGAGGTCAACAGAATATTCTTCATTATACATTAGTAAAGCAGATAAGGGAGGAGCCTTAGTTGTATAAGATTATTCTTTCTACAAGAATAGAATGATTGCTGAACATTTATCGGACCTTTTTACTTGCAAAAAGATTAAACAATACAGAGTTCAACACACATTGGCTAAGGTTGATGATTTAACTAAAACCTTGAAGAATTCTTGTAATCTTTCTAAAAATGAGGTTGATTATTTTACTTGTTTTTATTGTGATATACCTTTCATGCATGGGTTACCTAAGATCCATAAGCATCAAGACTACTTTAAAAATCCCATTGTTGACGATTATTCATTTGCTACAATGAATGCTCCCGTAGACATGAAATTTCGGCCTATTATCTCCAGCTTCTATTCCCCTACCAGTCACCAGCGCCTTTGTTGACGACATTCTGAAGCCCCTAGTTCCGTTGTTATACAGTTATTGTAGAGATGCCTTTCATTTTTTTGGAGAAGATCAATCATTTAAAATCTTCAGTCTCTGATAACATAGATGATACGGTTTTCGTAACTTTCGATGCTTTTCTC
This sequence comes from Prostheceraeus crozeri, assembly GCA_907163375.1. NCBI lineage: Eukaryota > Metazoa > Platyhelminthes > Polycladida > Euryleptidae > Prostheceraeus > Prostheceraeus crozeri. Next base: position 13,968 of record CAJQUW010005503.1, read on the forward strand.
TTTAAACACTAATCTCTGTTTGTCCTTAGGAATGGATGCGATTAAGTTCTGGCTAGCTGCTGACATTCGAGTGAACCTGTCCCAGAGAGGTTCTCGGATGAATTTATTTTATCAGCAATACGAATTGTCATAGAGAATAACTTTTTCTTCATTTGAGGATTGCATTTATCTTCAGACATCTGGAACTGCCATGGGTACTAAGATGGTCCCCACCTACGCAGTTATAGTAATGGGTTTTTTAGAAGAACGAAGGTACACTATAATAAAAGAAATTTACGATAATGATTCGTCTACTTGCAATATAAGTAGGTGGGTCCGTTTTATAGACGATTGTTTTATTCTTTGGGATAGCAAATTTGGTAACGTTGGTGAATTCCATATTTTTCTCGATAGCTACATAATGATATTTCTTTTACTATTGATTATAATTCGGATAGGATAAGTTTTTTAGATGTATTGGTTTACAAGGATAAAAGGTCTCTTGAGACTTTTATGTATCGTAAAATCACCGATAGTCAAAATTATGTACCTAAAATATTATCTAAAAATATATTCTATCAATTTTAATAAAGATTAATATATATCTAAGAATTGATTGCGATATTGCATTTAATCGAACATGCATGAATACATGTTCATAGAGATGCTCGCGGCTCGAGAAAATTGAGCTGAAGCCAAGCAATTGTATTTTATATTTAGCCGAGCCGAAGCCGTGATGAAGAAAGCATAGCCGGAGGCTGAGCCGATTTGGCCGACTCTGTTGAGCAGCTTTCTATTCACACATTGGAACAAAATCAATCGAAATCTAATCAAGTTTTCGTACATGAATCGAAGTGAATGCATATTTCAATTGTAAGCAAACTCTCGACACTCTCTCGGGCCTCGAAATCTAATCTACATGTAGTCCAACTCAACAGGAGGAGGTTCAAACATTCACTTATGAACCACTTAGAGGGAGACGTTCATCCAATGAGGAGACTCGATTACAAAGAGCCGCCGAGTTACAAACTATAAATAGAAAGGACCACGTCACAGAGGGACAGCCATCACTAGTTTAAGGTGTAAAACCCACAGAATTAGATTTATCTGCGCGCGCTTCGGTTTGCTAGAAAGGAAGAATCATATCTAACCTTAATATCGAATTGGCACATCACAGATGAGGCGCAGACTGCATCTTCACGTAATAAATTTGAAGCTGCACCTATTTATAAAATGTCACCATCATCCACAAGACTCTATCGGGAAAACAAAGAGAAGATGTTTATATATCTGCGTCTGTCCAAGCTGAATAAATCACAACTCCATTCTCATTTTGATCTTGGCTACTTCTATGTGCTAATTCCTCTATAGTATAGTTTACTAGAAGCTATGTTTGATTTGAAAATGCATTGAGTTCATTCCCATGACTAGCCTAAAGATTAATGAGGTGAAACCGGTCGGGAATCTAGATCTTAGTTTTCCTGAGTTGTGTATGGTTGTACTTGACAACCATCTTAAATTCATTAACATATATGCAGATGTACATGTACATCTGTGTGCAAAACATGATTCATTTAATTTTATCAAAGCTCTGACACCCATTGAGCACTCTACGCAACTATAGATTGCATAGATTGCATATATATTGTAGATATTGTAGCATAATTGCCCAAGCGTCTTCATATTAAAGAAAAAAAACAAATGCTCCTTCAACCGGACATGTTTCGGAATGCTTTATTCCATCTTCAGCGGAGGTTTCATCAAATTAACAATAAGGAAAAATGGTTTATATACTAATTAAAAGATAGAAGCAAGAGGTTTATAATTACAGCTCAAGATAAAATCAATAAAATCAGTTCGACGGCAAAGTTCATAGGTTCAAGTATGCAGGTACTGATCTGTTCCGTTCATTAGACAGAATGTCATTGTTTTCTTTAATTAAAATAGATTCCAAATTCAACGGATGCTTTGACTGACCAATGACAGTGAAATTTTCTGGCTTCGGTGTATGAACATGCATAGAAATTTCAGTATAGGGCATGGATAACCTTTTAAATGCTCACTAACACGGATGGCTAAATGACGTTTGGTAGCGCCATGTATCGCATTTCGCAACGACGAACACATGAATATAAATATGAAACATTAGATTTTAGGCCATCGATTTCACCTGTTTCCCAAGCTTCTAACGGGCGAATGAAATATATTTCAAGACATTCAAAAGTATTAGCTTGTAATGCAAGCTATCAAAGAAATAGATTAGCAAAATACCTTGAATAACCGATACCATAGATCGACAGACATGTGAAGTGGATAATTTCTAGGGAAATTAACAGTTCTCATGTAAGTTGCTTCTTGTCACTTTCCTGACGATGATCGTGTAGAACGGTCGAAAGATCTCGACAATAAACGATCGAAAAAAAACGAACATCTGTTTTGCGGACTCCCTAGAAATTATTGCAATGAATAAGGATCCGTTATTTCAAACAATGTGAAGTGGACATACAGTAGATAAATTTCAGGACATAGACAGTTATCAATTATACAATTGCTTGGAGGATGCAAATTCTTTGTTTTTACTTATTATCCTTATTCAATCTTGGTTTCAGAATCTCCATACACATATTTTCTCTTTCGACTCCCGCATTATTTTGTTACTTTCACTAGGTAATTTCAAAATAGGCATGATAATAATGGGGGATCATAATCTATTGAACAAGAAGAGATGTGTTTACTTACATGCAACATTTGATATTTAGAATCTCTAATGTATTTGTTGTCGATGGACTCCTTACGTGATCTACAACCAATCTCCTGTTTGCCCTACATACAGTTCTTCACAGACACGACATCGTATGACGCAAATCAGGTCTTTTGAGAATCAGTTCATGCTTGCTTTTACGTGACAATGCTTGATTTCGTCCCCAATTCTAAAGGAAAAAATGCGGCATCTTCGATGATATAATGACAGCATTCACATCTACCATTTTGTAACTCCAACTGATGTTTTTTCTGTTATTTCTTCTCAATTGCCAAAGTAGTGCAGCGGGCTGACGGTATGTGGGTCTTATTTTGTAGTCTCTAAAAGTGGGTTGTACTTTTAAGCCAGTGAAGATTGGATTAATTACTTCCCGGGAAATTTTCGGATTATTCGGATTATATGTGGAAATAAAGTTCCTACTCGTACATATCACAAAGCAGTCATCAAGAAAGCAATCATTAAACAAAAATCAACAAAAATTACAGCAGCGCGACGTGGTCACCAAATCGAAAGTCATCCACATCACTTCCAATCCAGCCCTACGACTTGGTGGTGCTGGACGATCTGCCCGACAAGACGCACGCCTCGGCAGATGTCACCACCATGTTCACCAAGGCGACTCACCATAAACCATGCTCCATCATCATCATCTTCATTACGCATAACCTCTTCCCTGCAGGGAATGAATCACGCACGCACAGTCTCCATAACGACGACTACATCCTCTTCAAGAACCAATGCGACAAAAACCAGTTGAAGTCTCTAATCCGGCAAAACGCGCAAAACGCTGATTAAGGTTTTCGAGACGCCAACGGAGCTCGCCCGTGGCTACCTATTCTGTGACTTCACTCAAGAGTGCCCAGACGCTCATCGCTTCGTAGCAACTTGTTCAATCAGGGTCCCACGTCCCCCTGCTGATTTACAAAATTCTACCGCAGCATGACGGCTACATTCCACCGGTTAGTGGCCGTCTTCCATGAAGTGGAGCACAGTCAAACGACAAGCTTCAACCGATCACCTCAACCCATAGCAGCTCTGCCAGCTACACAGTGTCTACACGCGAATGGCTGTAGATCCTTCCCAACATACTGACCTACACCAATAGATGATCAAACAGGGCGCCCTGCTGGAGGATATTGCATGTAAACAAACGGTGGAAGGAAAAGCTCCGTGATGATATCTCCCATAGCACCGCAACCCCACCAGAGCCGCGCACTGGTTCTATTCAATTAACTGACCACAGCCTCTGTGCAGATCAATGAGCGTGGCTAGAGGATACTACCCAGATCATAGGCGTACTTTCTGAAGATCCTATTCAGCGTACTGTGCCGGATCGAGGAGCACACCATTCTGCGCATGATAGTGAACCTGTCTACAATGAAGGAGTTGGACAAGCTGGGAGCGCCGGTCCCTGCGTCGGTTATTACCACAATGGTTACTACTAGGCAATTCTGGCCCCGTGCTCGGTCGATCGAGGCTGCACACAAAGTGACTGCGAAAGCAACAGCAACGAAAAAGAAAGTCGCGGTTGACACTCTAATCAAGACATCCCCAATCATCAATCACCAAGAAAAGGGTGCGCGTGAAAAGCCTCCGATTCCCGAGCAATGGTCATCTCAAGTCTGTCACTGACGACGACGATGACCTGGTGCAAGGCATCAAGCACTGACAGTCTGCATTTTACAACTGTGTGAAAGGGCTTCAACAGAGTGACGAGCCAGTGGTAGATGCAAAGGTCTACTGTGTGAGCGCGTGCCGCCAGAGTACCGCAGTAGAGGACAAAGTTGATGGATGTAGTTACAACGGACGGAAACTGGAATTTAGCCCTAATTCAACATGGATGAGGACAGGCGCTCCGGAGGCAACTGTCGCTGTTGGAGAGAAGCGCGAAACTGACGGAGAGAAAGGTGCGCAAATGGGTCAAGGCCAAGCCCACATACACCCGATTCCCCGGCACACCGGCGTGATTATCTCATCCGCCTCTATGTTGTTGAGGATACTGATAAGCAGTGGCAGGCGGATTAGGTAAATGTTGTCGCACTGGCTTACAGCATTCATTTCTACACCTTCATCTTGATAGTCATTGACCATTTCCCGCTATGCATGGGCTCTTCCACTGAAAATTAAACTGGGAGCGGAGGTGGCCAATGCATTTCGGAGCATCTTTCGCGCAGATGGTCAGACTGCAAGGCGGGTACAGACTGATCAGGGCAAAGAGTTTGAGAACCGGTTTGTGCTCTCCTTGTTTTCGGGCACAACATTGAACAGTTCAGAAGCCTACACGTCAGCCGTCGTGAAGCGCTTCAACCGGACGTTTAATGAGTGGCTGTGGAGATACTTCACCGCTAACATCATCAACGTGTGGACGCGCGCTCTTGATGACGCGTTGCACTTCTAAATCTTTCAAGGCACCAGCTGCGGGACAGCGCAGACGCAGCTCCTCGAATGTGCATGAGGTGCGAACTGATTGGCGAGCTGGTTAAGAGCAGCCTCTACCGGCACGAGATCTGGAGATTCAGCCAATCCAACAGGATTATAATGACGATGATGTTGATGATGAGGGATTCATGGTGTAGCGGGTGCTTCAGTGCTGACAGCGTGACGGCGAGAGCTAGGTCTTGGTGAAGAGGCTACTTCAGCGCGACCATCATGCAGTAAGCCAGCGGACTTAAGCAGGTGCTTGACCGAAAGGGGACATACACTGTTGCTGATGTGTGATGAATAGCACAGTCGCACTCTACTCACAACCGTTAAAAGCAGGCGCCGGCGGCTTCCCAGTGCTTGCCGGTTCGCGGCGAATGTCAAATGGTGCCATCCTTGCTTCGCTTGCCAGAATTGCATTGTTTGTCCTAAAAAAAGCAGGTCGCCCAGTGCCGTAACTGCCCGCGGACGTGACGAGTGGGTTTCTCAAGAGCGTGATCTCCAAGGTGGTGAATTTGATCAACTTGGTAGAGAATTTCTAAAAACTTCTCAAAAAACAGTAGCCAAAGATACGGCTCCTTCGACGACACTTCAATATGCGTTTTAATGAGTATAAAGAACGTACATTTAAATCAGATGATTCAACCGGTTTCGATTAGGTGACAGTGAGATGGACTATGCTGCTGGCCACAATCTCCGTCAGGAAGTTGAAAAGGGTTTATATAGTTATGAACTGTACATTGGTTACTAAATTTGAAATTTAGGTTATCATGCATGTGTATATCATTGAAGGTTAAGTCATAGGGCATAAGTAACAGAAAAGTCTCACACAAAATAGCTCACAGAATTAGGACATAGGTGATTTGGGCTCAACAATGGAAGAACGTTGTAAAACATGCTGCACGTTTATCCCATGAGGACAATCTATTATCAGTTGGCTGATGAACCTGAACTCCTCTGTTTTCCTTTGTTTCTCACTTCCGTTTAGTTCTTTTATTATAGATATTTTCACTTCAGATTCATCATGCTTGTGTTCTGTGCAATGAAATGAAGCAAGCTTTGCGAATATGACCATTTAGTTGGATTCTTTACGAGCAGGAATTTATCTTCAAGATCTATGCCAAGCCGTAGTCAAGAGATGATTTCCTCGTAGCCGTGTTCAACATCATATCAGCAAAGCTTTCCGTCTAGATGAGAACAAACTATTTATCAAGAAGAAAGAATCCTTAAATGTTCAAATGATTCCAATGATTGCTCCGCATCATCCTTCGATAAACGATCAGATAAAAGTAATCTTAGCCAAACCTCAGCATTTTCTGAATGAAATACAGATATCAGCTCAACTATGATGGAAACCTCCAAAAAGGATAAAGCACCATTTAGTTTCTTCTAAATTACTCGATGATCCACCGCAAAGATCAGTAGAATACGGAATTGTTTTAATCTGAGGTTCCACACGTTGCAAACCATGTAATATTGTTTCGTCGGATGAATTTAGAACATCGTCAGTTACGAATTTATCATACAAAATAACCGCAAGTAATACAACATACATAACTAAAACATTGTTTATTATATTCGTTTTAATGATTGTAGCTTCATTTATATCGATGAATCTGGTAGGAGTTCTAGAGAGCGCATGAATGAGATTCGTTATGATATTGCTCATAAGAGTACAAACAAACTTGTTTCGTTTGACTGCACAGAACACAAGCATGATGAATCTGAAGTGAAAATATCTATAATAAAAGAACTAAACGGAAGTGAGAAACAAAGGAAAACAGAGGAGTTCAGGTTCATCAGCCAACTGATAATAGATTGTCCTCATGGGATAAACGTGCAGCATGTTTTACAACGTTCTTCCATTGTTGAGCCCAAATCACCTATGTCCTAATTCTGTGAGCTATTTTGTGTGAGACTTTTCTGTTACTTATGCCCTATGACTTAACCTTCAATGATATACACATGCATGATAACCTAAATTTCAAATTTAGTAACCAATGTACAGTTCATAACTATATAAACCCTTTTCAACTTCCTGACGGAGATTGTGGTCAGCAGCATAGTCCATCTCACTGTCCTCCAATCGAAGCGGTTAAAGTTATTAAGATAATCATCTGATTTGAAAAGACATTCTATATTTTCATTAAAACGCAATTTGGCAGAAAAGCCATTCTAGACTCAACTGTGACACGCCCTTCACGTCCGGTTCCTATCTGGGGAAACGGAAGATTCCTGCTTCAACCAGAGGTTCAGTGTCGTCAGGAGTAAGGAACTTCTGAGAGAGAGAGAAAGAAAAATTGAGATTTAGAACTCAGTGCCGTGCATTTTTGATTAACAGGCCATCCGGACGGATAGTATCGTCGTCCGAACACGAGAATGCTTTCCCGCCTCCAACTTTGATGATGGCGCCCCAATAGAGTTCCATGCACTGAGGAACGCGGGGGAGTATGTGGACAGTAGTGACATCTATCTCCATGTCAAGTTCAAAATCACCAAGGCAGATGGGACAGAAGGTGGGAGAGAGGCGGCCGTAGACGGTCCCACTCGTCCAGTTTGGTGGCCATTGAGCCGCTGATGTGGACGACTTTGGTAAGGTGCTCACTGCTATCCTCCTCCTCAAAACACAGCAACACTCGGATGTTTTGTGCCAGTCAATGATGATGTCTGGCGCGACAGTCATTTGGGTGAAATGGTTCACCAATTCCAGCTTCAGCTGCGACATGGCTTCCGCTGATTTCAGCTACCCATTTGTCATCGTTTCTAAATTCCATGGTCCACTGTGGAGAATTGGCGTGGGTTCAGTAGAAAATCCCTCTTGTGTTTGACCGGAACTGTGGTCTACATCTGCTCGTTAAAGCACACATCCACATAGCATTCTTGTGGGATACTATTGTAGGTCTGGATGTACAGATGGGGTTTTTTGTACCTAAAATAAGCCGAGAGCTCGCCCCTACCGAGCAGCACTTCATATGGCTCGGGGGAGGCCCTCGCTCATCACCACTGCCGATTCGCGGACATGATTCCAGATGATAATTTTACCGCTCTGATGTTGTTTTGCGGGTGAATGCAGCTTCTCATCCCACACCTTGACTACTTGTTTGGCGGTCAGTGACGCTTCATCACGTGCGTTTCAGCACATTGAGGTCAACGGAATCACACGAATAGTCATTCGTGGCCAGCTTCTCGTCCATCTTCAGCGGTTGCATCAACCTCGGAAGGCGTCCCCGCAACATGTGTGCTGGTAGCCAAGCATTGTAGTCAATTATGCGTGATACTTTGCTTGTCCACTGCAACACAGAAAGCATGTTCACTTGCGTTTGCTAGATGCCTATGGCAGATTGGGTTCATTAATGAAAGCATCTCATTCGTCAATAGCGATTGCTTGCATAGAACGATACATGTGTTTAACTTTTTCTCATGCAGCCAAAAATTAGTCAATATGATATTATGCTTCATGATGTTTTTCATTTTAGAAGGAACTGCGATGGCTACATGCACTTTCATTGTGTTAGATAATAGATTGTATTACGTCATCACTGGTAGTGCAGCTACTGCAGTGATGACTACTCATATTTCTGTTGCGTGTTGTCGCTCTGCATTCAGCAGGCACAACATTTTATGCGCTCTGGCAATAAAGTAAACATCAACGACACCAGCGAATTCTAAACTACTAACATGGCGACGAGAATTGGTTTCGGTGAAATGCCAATGGATTATCCGGCGTTTGAGCACTATTTCAAGCGATTGCGATTTTACATTGCTGCAAATAAGCAAAAATCAAGAAGATCTTGACAAAGCGGTGTTAATATCCACTTGTGGCCAAGAAGCATTTTCTTTGATTCAAGTATTACTTTCACCGGTCGATGTGGAAAATAAAGATGTCACGTTCTCTAAAATTGAAGATTTGGTCATCAAACATTTGAAACCAAAACGGATTTTACATTACGAGCGTCATTTAATGCACTCACTTGTTCAGAAACCGATGAAGGCATTGCTAACTTTGTGCAGAGACTGAAAGATCAAGCTATGCGTTGCGGATTTGATTCTCTGGAGGATGATTTGATCCTATCTCAATTTATCTTTGGTCTTCGGGATCAGTCATTGTGAGCTAATTTGTTGGCCAAGTCCAGGTTGACTATTGAGACTGCTCTTCAGGAATGTCTATTGCAAGAAACTGTAAGTCAAGCTTCTAAGGAACCAGAATTATCAGTTTCCACTCTGAAAAATGAGCATCATTCTGAGCCGCAACAAGGTTTTCAGAGGAAAAGTAACTTTCCTTATTCTCAGAATCAATTTGGGAAGGATTATCGGTGCATGAGCTGTGGTAAGCGAAATCATATGAGAGATCTTTGCAAATTTCGAAATGCCACTTGTTTGCAAAAGGCATGGACATGTATTGTATGCCAGTTCAAGGATGATGACAGTCCGACAAATTTGCTGACAGTTGCAGGCTGTTCAAACCAAGAGGAAAAGAAGGTGGTAATGACTTTGCAACATGATTGCTCTGATGCTGGTCCTCTTTGGTATAGAAATATGAAAGTTGGAAATGCTACTATCGAATTCCTTATAGATTGTGGTTCTCAAGTGACACTTATTTATAAAGACATTTTCTTATAGTCTGGATTGACTTATTCAAATGATGTGTCAAAATTTCCGGAAGTCAGTGCATATGGTGATCTCAGTGTTACTATTCTTGGAGTGGTTCGCACCGTCACTCTCAGGAACAAGGACAAATCTTGTACTGGTAATATATTCGTTTCCAATCCTGGTGCTCGTTGCGTTTTAGGATCCAGTTTTCTTTATCCTTTGGGATTTGTACACGATGAAACTATCTTGGTAAATCCTGCAACTTGCAAGGACGAATCAAAACTTGTGGAAAGTTTTCCTATCAAGTCTGATGTTTCTATGGAAGGGAGATGTTATCCGGCAAGATCATTACCTTTCTCAATGAAGCACATCGTTGAGACCGAGATCCAAAGACTACTTAAATTGGGGATCATTTATTCTGTTGATGATTCGAAGCTCTCTGCTCCCATTGTACCTGTTATCAAACAAACTGGAGCTTCGCATCCTATTAGCATACGTGGAGATTACTCTGTTACTCTCAATAAAATTATCGACAGAGATGCCTACAGAATTCCATTACTACCAGAGATTCTGGAGAAAATTCACAATTCTACTGTATTTTCTGTTCTTGATTTGACGGATGCATTCTTTTGCAAGTTCCCCTTTCACATGTACTTGCATATTGGTCATTTTGCATGTGCAAGTCTTCCTTTTGGTATTTCGGCATCTCCTTTGATTTCCCAGGAGGTGATGGACAAAGTTTTATGTAATTAACCTGGCATCATGGCGTACATGGACGATATCATCATTGCGCAACTAATGGCGAGAAAGACCATTCACAGGTTTTGAATTCAGTTTGAAAGCATTTGGAGAAATTTGGATTTCAAATTAATGATTCAAAGTCTCAAATACAAAAGCTACGTGTCAAATTCCTGGGCTTTGTATTTGAAAATGCAAAATGTGCCAAATTCAGACAAAATTACGAATTTCTCCAAACTGAAGTCTCCAAAAAGCAAAGACCGCCTTCGCAGTCTTATGGGAACTCTTAGACATAACGGTCTTTTCTGCAGAAATTTCTCAGCTATTGCTAGACCACTATACAATCTTTTGAAGAAGAATGTCGCCTGGAATTGGACCCATCAACTAGAGAAAGCTGTTGGTATATTGATGTCTTGTATTTCAAAAGAGCAAATTACGCTTTATGAACAATCAAGACCTTTGTTTATCTTTGCTTATGCAAGCAAGGATGGTATAGGCTACACCTTATGTCACGATTCAAATCAGAAGGAAATTGTCTGGCTGGGAAGCCAAGTACTAAAGTCTTCGGAAGCCAACTATTCCAACATTGAATCCCTTTCAGCAGTGGAAGCTGTGAAATATTAAGTTTATAGAAGGATGGAAGTTGATGATGTGCAGTGATCATCATCCACTCAAGTCTATTTTCAATCCTCAGAAAGTTTCGGATCGCATATTAGCCAGAATTCAAAGGTGGACTGTTACCTACGATTTTGAGTTGCAGCACATCTGTGGTGAAGAAATGCGAGCTGCGGATAACTTATCGAGAATTCCGGATAAGTCCAGTGTTTCTCTAACTCCTGCACTGTAAAACAAACTGTGCCCAATATGTGACCGATTATGTGCCCAACACATGTGACGTTTGCCACTGCCTTTATGTGACCAAATGTGCCCAAATCGGTCACATTCAGCACGGCAGATATGTGACTTTATATGACCAAATCGGTCACACTCAACACGGCTGATATGTGACTTAATGTGACTTATATGTGCCCGACCGTTCATGATCATCGCTTCTTCCAGTTATTATGATAATTATGATAAACCCACTACTTGCTCAAGTTTTGGAGAGTAGAAGTATTGCCTCTAAATTTAATTGGGCTATAAATTATGGTTTAAATGATTTCACTTCCTGGTGGGAAGAAAAGACCATGCTTTCAATTACGGAACTTATGGAAAGAACAACAGATATTTCCGATCACTAGATACCAGTACATATTCTACTTTCTATTTACTTGAAATTAACCATCAATGCTTAATTCAGAGTATCTTAATCATTGTGTGTTGCTCAACGCCAACCGCCACCTGATGTTAAAAAACAAATGGATAAGCTGATGTAATAAACACATTATCTATACGCCAATGAAATAATCGATGGCTGTGGCAGCATCCATTACTATTTTTACCGATAAAATTTTTTGATTCAACCATCCATACATTAATTCAATTTTGTCACTTCTCAGGACATTGCGATTGAAGATTCTATTTGGGAATAGGACGTCATTATGTAATTTCTCCCAGTTTGTAATTCTCAATGTAATATACATGTTGACCATTGACATGAAGCTCATTTGCTTCACGCTGTCTAAGCAATATAACACAACTTCACTTACACCACGATGATACAACTTCCCGGCGAGATCATGTAGATTAAACGAATACATGTGTCACATTTTGAATCACACAATCATTATCCTGATTGAAACAGTTTTCAATATGATATCATCTTCTTGTCAGTGATATTCTTGAACAAAGCACACCACAAAGTATTCGGAAAATCAATTTGAATTAGTCTCACCATAAGTCGCATATGCATGCTTTATGGTGATTCATCATCGGTCACATATGTGACCAAATGTGACCGATGTGACGAAAAATGTGTCACATTTTTAAACTACGCAATTATTATCCTGATCAAAACAATTTTTTCAATCAAACTATATTCAATGCGATACTTCTTCTTGCTAATGATATTCTTGAAGAAAACATACCGAAAAGTATTCGGAAAATCATCTTGAATTAGCCTATTCTCATCAAGTACTCGCCGTATATGCATGATTTATGATGATTCCTCATCGGTCACATGGAAGTCATATATGTGAGCAAATGTGACCGATGTGACGAAAATGCGCCGGGCACATTATCGGTCACATATTGGGCACAGTTTGGTTTACAGTGTGAAGTCAATTTGTTGGAACTAAATTCTCTTGAGAAATTTACCGACAATCGATCCTTGTTGTCAAAGATTGCATCCTCTCGAGATCCTACTTTGAAATGCTTGCGGTCCTACATTGTAGATGGATAGCCTAACTATGTTCCTCACAAGATGCAGCCATATTCGAAATCACGTCAAGAACATTCCATTCAGAATGGCATCACATATCATGGCCTTCGTGATGTTCCTCCCAAGGATATGCGATTGGAGATGCTGAAGTTGTTGCATTCAGACCATCAAGGTATATGCCGTATGGTGAGACTTGCAAGGCAGTATTACTGGTGGCCTAATATCGATTTGGATATTAATGGTTATGTATCTAAGTGTCAAACTTGCCAAATACATTCGCGCAAACGCGGCAAAGCGAATCTTTCATCTATGGATGATGCTAATGGTTTTTCGAAAGGATTCATGGATGTTGCTACATGGAAAGATTTTAAATTTCTTGTGGTATGTAATGCTTATTCGAGATGGATGGATATTCAAATTCTGACTGATTATTCCGCTCATTCGGCTATACAAACTTTACGACGTATCATGAAGTATATGGGTATTTCGAAAACTGTTGTGGTGGACAATGGTGCGAATTTTACATCATCACAATTCTGTTCTTTCCTCAAGGATAATTTCATTCGAGTGATTTTTGCACCCCCTGGTCATCATGCGTCAAACGGTTTGGCTGAGCGTGGTGTGCAATCATTCAAGAATTATTTGAGTAAGTTTCAGCCTAATCGTCAGAATTTAGAGATGACAATTATTTCTTTTTGCTCATCCTTCAACACGACACCCAATGCTCATGGTTCAATTTCCAATAGCTTTTTATTTCAACAAAGTGCAGATACTCAAATGTCGGCTCAAGCAACAGAACGAGACCTATGTGGTAATATTCAGGCACCAGTTCTTATCAGAACGGAGAACAACTTACCTTCTGCTGGACTTATCAATTATTCTCATAGTACCAATACTTACCGGGATCATCGTTATCGACTTATGCATCAAAGTGATATTACCCAAGCTCCAGTAATACCAGATACAGCGGGAAGTTTATCAAGGGATGACGGAGAAGATGAAGATGAAGTGATTGAGGAAGAAACGCCTGTGCTACGGCGATCCACAAAGCTTCGTCAAAAGTCTGACAGACTCATGTACTCTTGAGATATATTTTTTCTGTATTTTTTTATGTAAATGTGAGGGTGTTAGACAATAGATTGTATTACGTCATCACTGGCAGTCCAGCTACTGCAGTGATGACTACTCATATTTCTGTTGCGTGTTGTCGCTCTGCATTCAGCAGACACAAGCTTTTATGCGCTATGGCAATACAGTGAACATCAACGACACTAGCGAATTCTAAACTAAAACACATTGAAAATCAAGTAGAACCAAAGGACATGAACAAACAAAGTATGTAAGAATCTCACCTACTAATAAGTCAGAATTACAGAATTATTAAAATCAATTGACCATCACATCTCACTGAAAATAGTTTTGAAATTAAATTAACTTGATAGTGATTTTGATATGAATTAGATTTCTCATTCATTAAAATAACATATCCCATTTCGCTACAATACTTCACCTACGTAGAGTGCATCTATGTCATAAGAAATTCTAATACAAACAATTGGAGAAATTAGATTTCATGTGCAAAAAAGTACGCTACATTACATAGTTTTGTTTTTAAATTTATTGAAACGGCGATGATTTCAATTTATCTAACGGCGAAGAAAATTGGTTGACAACATTTTTCTCACGAAATGAACTGACACATTCTTCTGATTGTGATAGAAAAATGTTTTATGTCTCAAACATTCACCGCCCGCTCGTGACAGGAATTCTCTAATTCTCAAACCATTTCGAGATGTATCGTAGTAACTCTGCGATTCAAAACTGATGCAATAGAAAAACAAGCAGCTGAAGTGTGTAAGGACATTGCTATATTCCAAGGCAAACTTTTGTTGGCTTCCAAGTTGATCGACACTGTACTATCGAGATAGTATTTGCTCAACAAATGGAAGCCATTCGAATATAAATTGTAAGTGAAGTGTGTACACTTAGGTCCGCTGAGAATTTTGTTCACGTTTAAAATGAGATCGATGATTTCTAGTAAATATTGATATAAATAGAATTTTCCTAACTAACTTTGATGAATGAGATATCAGCAGGTTTTTGAGCAACTCTTGGATCGCTCAATTCCTGTGAGACCTTCTAAGTGGACTACATGTACTTATGGAATACAAAGGAAATTGTTCAAAAATGATCAAGTCTTCATTGTATCGTTAGACCCTTTGCTGTAAAGTTATTCAGGTGAAACAGCTTTCACACACATACTTATTCTTAAGCTGCTAACAAAATAAACCAAATTGAATAAATTCATTAATAAATTTCCTCAGTAGTAATCTGTCTGTAGTAATTACTGATAGAATATATCACTTTCACGCATTATGGTACTGAGAGGAATCAGATTATAAATGAGACTGGTTTCAATTGACTTCAATTTGGTGTAGGCAATGATGCCGCTTGTCATTGAATTCTATGAATAATGCTGTAAGTCTGTAACATAAGTCTGCTTGTTAGACACACTCCTGAAATGCAGAAGCATGCCTATACATCAATCTCGCATTCTACTCACTATTCATCTAGTTTTCCTATTATCCTCCTATAAGGGAGCTTGCGAAAATGTGAATCTCTTGCTTTGACCATGATGCATTTATCAGTTATACAATATGATTTTATGAACAGAAATCCTACGGACATTGAAAATCCAAGTCTCTTAAGAGTAATGGTAATCCCAATAATCTCTTAATGCCACCCTTATTCTTAACAGACAATGAATGCGCTCGAATGCTTCGTATTGTACAAAGAACTTCGCGATAATGATCATTAAGAAAATGCAGAATTATGCATATGGCGATAATGCAAAAAAAGAAATAGCAGAAGATGATTACATTTGTATGTTCATGGCTGAAGGATTTTCTGTCGCCGTCTTCAAAATTTCGATTGAAATATTTCTACGCAGTACGCAGACGATCTCCTTTCATCCTACCTCGAAATAGTGATGGGCACGGCTAAAATATAACTAACCGGCAAACCGATGATGACGATGATCGATGACGTTTCAAAACTTTGTTTGTCTCTATATTATCATTCGCACTTTAGAATTTCTTGCTGTATAGCCCTACTTGACCATGGTTCATAATTTAGCTTGTTTTTTCAGCAATTTGAGCTAAGGAATTTGAAACTATATACAGCCTGCATATATATATATATATTTCATTTAGTGTAGTTCATGAGTAGTCTTAATGAAGTCCATATGGGGGGAAAACCTTGGTTATGAGCGTGGCTGGGTGTAGAGTGGCGTCTTCACCCCATAAAATGGTCACAGTCGCTCGGGTCATCAGCCGATTGTCACTTTCTCGTGGTCCCCCTCGGGTAGCGCAAACACCAATGGCTCACTGGCGAGTAAAGGGCGCCAGTATAATATAACCCTAGTAGGGCTGGTGTTGCACTTGAAGTCTATTTAGGTAATAACACCAAAGAGAATGACAACTCTCATTTCAAACTCGAGTAGATAAAGCTCGTTAAAATCCTAAATCCAGGTGCGCGTTTGTCCAGATACTGGCAGCGGCCTGGTGGGCTGGCCTCTGTGTCTCCCTGTTAATCAGCGACAAGCTCAGCTCTACACACGCGGCGACACTTATTAGTGTCTTGTAAGTCGCATCCTCTCTTTACTATGGCATTGTACAACCAAACGATTATGCTAGGGCGTCTACTGCAAGCGACACGCGTCGTCCTCGCTTGAGCGACGTATGAAATGGACAAAGGTTACTCATTCCAGGACGGAGTGGTCCAAAGAAGCAATTCCAAAAGCAATGACAAAAGCGATTGCCAAACTCTGGATAACATCAATAAACATGGGCACACTCACTGGCAGGAGTCACGAGTTCCAGCTCGCCAAGTGGCGAGTGCAGTCAGTGTGCATAGATGAAACGAGATGGGCAGGAGCGAAATGCAGAGACATCGGTGACGGTTTCAAACTGTACTACTACGGGTCTACCAACAAAAATAATGGTGTCGGTATTGTAGTAAGCGAAATGTTCCGTGATAACGTGGTAGAAGTGTGCCGCGTTTCTGACAGACTCATGTCGCTGAAGATCGACCTGGAAGAAGAGAGTGTACCGAGTGGTATGTTGCTACGCCCCGTAGGATGGGTGCACAGACATGGAGAAACAGCAGTTCTGGGATGAGCTCGACGAGCACCTGCAAACGATCAGTTTCTCTGAGCACGTGTTGCTAGCTAGCAATCTAACCGGGCATATGGGAGCCGAAGGTGATGCATTCCCCGAAATACACAGTGGCAATGCTCATGAGAATTAGAGAGAGGGAGAGCGATGCTCACATGGGCAGAAGTGCACGACCGAGCAATTGCGAACATATTCCACAAGAAGCGTAAATCGCACCTCATCACCTATGTTAGTGGAGGTAGAAGAACCCAGATCGACTACTGGCTGGTCAAAAGAACAGACCCGAAGATAGTCATCCCATCAGACATTGTGGCGCCACGTCTTGAGCTTGTCATTCTGGACCTGAGAATGGAGCTCAAGGTGAAGCGATTGCCAGAGACCGTACCGCCGCAAATCAAGTGGTTGAATTTGTCGACAGACCAAGAGCAGTTGAAAGAGCCGCTGCGGGAAGTCACGATGGCGAAAAAGTAAATCAAAGATGGAAGAACACACACAGGAAAAGTGCGTGCAGTGGCTAGTGAAACAGTAGAAAAACCAAGCCTGGAAAACGGTACATTGAGAAAGAAGTCTGGTGGTGGAATGAGGAGGTTGAGAAAGTGGCACGGAAAAAGAGGAAACTGTTCCACATTTGGCTGCGATCCCAAGACGCTGAGCGATTGACCGCCAGCGATACAGGGAAGCGAAGGAAGAGACGAAGAGAGCCGTAGCGAAAGCAAAAGAGTCGTGCTACGCTGGCTGGTGAATTCCGGTTATCATTTATCCCTCGAAATGTGATAATTATGCCCTCAAGAGATAAGCCATGGATGAAGTCCTACCTAAAATCATTAATAACAAGACGGTGGAATGCGATCCAAGATGGAGACAGCTAAATTTAAAATACCTAATTTGCGTGCAAAAAGATGATCGAAAGGTGTTGAACAGTACGGAGTGAAAATTTGAAACGTCAGGATAATAATTTCTGGTCTGTTATTGGAGATTCAACTGAGAAAGTCTCTTGAAATCCCTTGATTGCATCATGGCCGCTTATGAAAACACAGTAGTACCAGCAGACGCTATTCATGAAACTGTGACCCGAGGTTTCTCCGAGTGCAACGTTCCTGTTCTGGTTCAAGAGGAAGATGTCACAACAAAAGTAATAATAGAATCAATTCTGTTAAAACTCGTACATCAATTCAATAGATGGCAACTGGGAAGAGATCCAAAATCAACTAAGTCATCTGTATAAAGTGCAAAGTCAATAAAACAGTATGTACGTCACTAATTCAAAGTAAATTCGTCAATCGCAAGACGCAGACAATAGCTTACAAATCGAGAATCAATGGATTGGATCCCATTATTTTATTTAAGTATTTATCTGATTCAATCATTTTGATAACAATAGTTTCATAGATTCTTGGTTGATCTATAACAGCGACAACTTTGAATGACTCTTTGGTCGGGGGATGCTCATGAAGGCTTATTTCTGTAGGTGCAGGATAACCTTTTCAATGATCATTTATGCGGGTTTGAAAATGGCGGATAGAACTACCAACGTAACATTTTTCACAATGCTCACCGTTATATTTACATACAATGTTCGATTTCAAATGTTTAAGGTACTCTATCCTTATTACTGAAAAATTGAGAAGCTTTGAGGATTTTATAAATAGGCCGGATATAAACATCATCAGGCATTGTTGATGTCTTTTATGTGGTTTTTTAACTCTTTTTCTTTGCTGGCGATATACGGAAAGCGCTAATTTACAGGTCTTTTCACAGGTATCGAATCTACATGTAATTTTACCCGTTCTATCATGTGTTCTGGAAAACCGTTTTTGATAAAATGAAATCACATCTCCCCTTTATTATTATAAGCGCTATGCGGATAATGTATTCGCCATTTTTCAAAATGAGCAAGATACGATCGTATCAATGACTTTTTTAATTTCCTTAATTCTGTGAATAGCAACATTGAATTTACTAAAGAAGTAGAAACTGATAACAGTATGGTTTTTCTCGACGAAAGAATAACCAGACTGGATAATTCTTTTGATATCTCTTGGTTTTTGAAGAATACTAACACTGGCGTTTACATTCCTTGTCCGCCTACGCGCCTATGAAATATCGTACTGCCGCCATGATGGCTCTTTTGTGATGGGCACATAAGTCTATCATTATTCATTTCTGCTAATTTTATGAATTTATGATGTTATAGGTAATTTTCAATATAGTCTTTACAACATATTTTCCGTGACACTCGCGGGTAGATCGTCGTCCTATCTGTCTACTAGGCCTCCCCATATGGTGCCCATTTTGGGGCCGTGTCCACCACTGTTTGATGAGGGGGTTGTCTGAAACAGACGTGAGTTAATCTCTCGGTTGCTTTCCATGTCCATTCCTTTATCGGCGTTTTTGTTGCCTATGGTATGGTATCTTGGACTTGGTTAACTTTGAGTGCTCTTTTTTGTGTTGACTGCTTCTGTTTATTCAGTTGGCAACTGTAATGCGCTTTTATGACTTTTGTACACTCTTAAGTTATTTGTAATTTGCATGCCTCTCCTAGTGAGAAAATAAAGCTTTACTTAGATAGATAGACTGCCTGGCGTGAGGCTATCTATCTGTCGTTGTTCCTTGTGCTCCTGTAATGGAGCAATGTTACCGACTGGCTGTCTCGCTTTTTCGGAAGTGGTTACTCTCGAGTTTGTTATCGTTCGGATCCCTTTGGTGGTGGCCTTGTGCTGGAGCTGGTGCGTTTTGTCGACGGTTAGTTGTTTTGGAAGAGTCGCCGCTTATTTTATTTTGTGCATTAGAAAGTAACTCCACGGTGCTATCTGGCGTTCATTATCTCTTCCCCTTCACTTCTTGTGTGGATTGCCGCATCTGTTTTTGTCTCACTCGATTCTTTTCTTTTACTAGCCGCATACACAGCGTGTATGTTCGCTGTGACAGGGTTACTTGTAATGAGCTGATTTTTGTGTTGGAAAGCAACCGACCTTGTCAAAATTTCTTTAATTTATCGATCGCTTTGTGACGCAGTTTTCGTTGGTATGCTGACCTTTGTTTGCGAATGGTGTGCGAAAAGTTGCACGAGCAAATCTGGATTCACTGGGCATCAGAAGTGCTGTAAAGACAAGCCAAGCAATTACAATTTAACACAATCTACAGCTGCGGGTACAGCTGCTTTGGCTTGTAACTGGTGCGATAAGTGTTGGCATAGCCAATTGGCTATCTCGTCATAGAAAAGCCTGCAAACAAAGATTGGTTGCTGAAAGTGAACCACATAATTTTTCAGATATTGGATTGTCTGTGGCAGCAGATCTGCATGATCGCATCACTGAGACCAACAACGATGACAATGATATTCAACCTGACCAGTGTATTGAAATTGTTCTTGTTGATGGTGTCTCAATTGATGTAGCCCGTTGCAATTGCTGCAGGCGCATTTATCTCTTAGCACATGTCATCGATTTTGTTATGAACAAATTTGGATTCATTTCATGATTGCTTATGTGTAATTACGATTACCATTTCATGGAAATATATGCACTATTATTATCATTATTTTTGAAGCTGTCTCTGGTTGCTCAATTCATCAGCGTAAATCTCATAGATCTCTTTATCACACTAGCATCTCATCAAATGTTTCTCAGACCGCTGCTAATAAAAAGTGATTTATTGCTGAAGATAATAGTTTATGGGATCTCTTTCTATTTCGTATAAAGTAATAATAATGATTCATCAAAGATTTATTTTGTTAAACGACATGCTTCTCTTTTAAGCGGGGGCATTTGTTCTGTTTTGAGAGCATGTTACAAATTTGGATTACCACCTCCCCTTTTGCGATATTTATTTTTGCTGTATACAAGATCGAATGTTATTTTTGATGGAGATCTGATAGCGCCAAACTATGGTGTTCGTCAAGGAGATCCTTTGTCTCCGATCCGTTTCCTGCTTATCATGTCCGAGGTTGTTGAAGGGTCTTTCCAGAGCATCGGTGTCTCGTTTGATAACACTGTTGTTCCCTCGTTGGCGTATGCAAACGATTTGATCATTTTTGCTGGAACAGATGTCATGCTGCAGAAGAAACTTGTTGGTTTAATAGTTTCATTGTCTGCTGTTGGACTAAATTTCAATACTCGAAAGTCATTTTGTGTCCATATTGTCATCGATAGCAGATGAAAGAAATCTGTTATCAAAGATATTCCCTGTCACTTTTCTGATGAAGGCAATAAGTCATTATCAGCTGAGGACAAGTTTCATTACTTGGGTGCTGATTTTGCTCCCTCTGGCCTTGCCATTCCATGTCAAAAATCCTAACACTTTTCGTTTATTCAGAGAAAACATAGAACATTTCATTTTAGCCAAAAACTGCAATCTGCATCCCATTGGATTGCTTTTCTTTGACCCTGTCTGACAAGAAGAACTCACTATAACTCGGCAAACGTGCGGATTCGTAGCAGGCATAGGGTGTACATCAATCTGTGAAAGTCTCACTTTCGTCCTCGTTCCCTGCAGAAACTCGTCCTGGCTACCAGACGATATGTGCCGAAATGGTTGCAATACACCAGAAAGTACACACAATATCGTACAAAGATGTGTACGAACCCATTGCATGAAAATTGCCCGTCACAGCAAAATTGCAAGATTCTTGCCTCCATAAACTAGCACATAAGCTAGGTTTAAGGAGTCTTCATGAGTCTCAAGTACCCTCAGGATCATCATTTGTTCAACCTGATCTGATTGCTGTTGCCCGGACCATTGCATATGTGATTGACGTCCAAGCTTGTGCGGACACAAATTTTTCCGTGGCTATTTCTACTAAAGTAGAAAAGTACGAAAAAAATTGTTTATGACAGCATCAAACGATTTCTAGGGTATTTTGAAAATGTTCAAAAAGTCATCCATGCGTCTTTTATTGGATCTTTTCGCGGGATTTTGCTTTTGTGGTATTTAAGTGGAGCAATGACTTATCCGATTTGTCATTGCTAACAGTTGATGACTCCTTGAAAGCTTTTGACAGTTCTAATATGGGCACTTGACCATGCGACTGTGAATTATTTGTATAATTTTCAACCTTTTTTCATTTTTACATTTTATTTTTTGTTACTTTTGTTTTTAGTTTTTTTGCAGCTCTTATTATTCTTTTGACTTTTGATTATATTTGACTTTTTTTGTTTTTATTTCGCAAACGGCATTCGGTCGTGTCGGCACATCTTACTCTTACTGGCTTCAAAGTCTCCACACAAGTACAGGATTCGTCCGTAAAACATCATCACTCACTTGCGATAATGTGGAGATTCAAAAAGTGGAGGTGCTTCTTCTGACTCTATCTCACGTCTGACTTGTTACTCTTCACCTGCACTATCAGTGTTTGTGTACCAATTTTGTGTATCCGTCTTTTCGGAAAATATATCTTTTATAGATAGATGTCGCACAATCTAAGTTCTTTGTAATTTTTATACCTATCCTTGTGAGAAACTATAGCTTTATCTGGAGACTTTATGTGCCGACTTGATTTTCAATACACCAGAAAGTGCGTACTATTGTATACACAGATGTCGACGAACTCATGGCCTGATAATTGCCCTTCACAACACAATGGCTTTTTACTTCCAAAAACTAGCATGATGTCATGCGCTCTAACCTATTTGTGATTTGCATGCCTCTACTATTGAGAAAATAAAGCTTTACCTAGATAATTTCAACTATTAGCCTTTACATTTTACTATTACTGGTCGCGCAATTCATTTAATTCTATGTAAATTTCACACGAAAGATTGAAAAGTAGAAAAGTGAAATACAATGAATTAAAAAAATGGAAGATTTTAAAAGCTGCAAAAGAAGTACGTTTACATGCAAAATAGGGAATACAAAATCTAATTGGAACATTTATATGTAACAGATCATCAAATTAAGTAATTAATACAATTTGAATAAAACGCTGAAAAATGAAGTTCTGTCTTATTGCAATTTTTGTTTCTTACGATCAACAGAAGATATTCAATTATCACAAATGATCATCTAATACCCACAACAGCAGGTAGAAATGCCTTCTTCAAACGCGCTGATAGCGACATAGCTGTCCATCTTGATTATGGAAGCTCCATTAACCTCAACATACTGTTGCCAGCTGACAAAATTTCTTTCCGATCCCTGGCGAAGCTCCAATACTTGAATTCATTTTATTTGCTTTTTACATGCACTAATGGATTAAACTATCTTATGGAGATTGAAAGTGAAATTCAAAAGACTTCAATTATATACAAAATGTTGGTTAACTTAAATCAGATTGTAATAAAGTTACCGGTAGTAAAAAGAAGTATTTCAATGTGGAAGTTCGATTTCAATCAGATAAACTTTCGCTGTAATTTGTGCTTGAGTAGAGCTAAAAATTATATCAAGTAAATTCATTACAGCTCCATGTATTCCTTTTTGTAGCTATCTGCACCTGCTGCCAGGTTTAAAAAAAAATTATATGGTTGCTGATGATTCCTGACATTGGATGAAATGACAGGTCTGCTCTCACTTTTCAGCTGAGGATGCAAATAATTATCTAATTTTTCTACTTAC
>CAJQUW010005503.1:50000-74276 GCA_907163375.1 Prostheceraeus crozeri
CAAATGGGATATTCGAAAGTGGAAAATGTACGTATCATTGTTTACAAGGCATAAAAATAAGAAGGTCAGTAATTGATTATGTGTTAGTATCAAAATCACTTATACAAAATATACGAGATATAGTGTTAGGCGATCCTACCCTTTATACAGATCATTCACCAATAAAACTCGAACTGAATATTAGTCTAAAATCAGAACCAAAAATGCGGTAATATTTGCAAAAATAAAACAAATTTTATACACACTAACATGAAAGGGCCATACAAATGGACAAGTGAATCGAAATCAAATGTTGACATGAACCTCATTGAAGCTGAATGCAATTTACTACTGCAGCACCTAAAAGAAAAGCAAGAGGTCACAATTTCAGAAATGTATGAAACTTTGACAGAAAATATGGAAAAAGCAACCCAAAAGAACAAAATAAATAAAACAGGTAATAAGATATTCAGATGAAACTAGGAAGCATAGACGTGAATATGAAGTACAAGTGAATAATTGGAGAAAAAATAAAACCAAAGAAAATCTTGAACTGTTACTAATATGTAAACAGAAAGTTACTAAAAATATAAAAAACGAGAAAAAACAATCAAAAGCTAAAAGAATGGAGGATCCAAAAAAAGGTAAATTAGAAGGTGACACAAAGCAATGATAACATTATTGTTCATGCATTAGAAACTGGAATTCGAAAAGGAAACTCAGTGCTAGATAGCATGCTATTATTACGAGAAGTAGTTCAAATATATTCAAATAAACATCACCCACTATATCTTTGTTTCATTGATCTATTGAAGGCATTCGATTCAATACCTAAAGAAAGGTTAAAATCAAAAGTTGAGGCCTATTTACCACATAGCAAAGTAACTTCCCTGATAATTCGACTTATATGTGAAAAGAAAATTCAAATCTTATTCAATCAGGAGATCACAGAACCGTTCGATCTTATTAATGGAATTCCTCAGGGAGGTAGTCTCTCACCTACTTTGTTTTGTTTATATATCAACGACCTGATAGACTAATTCGATTAAGAAATTCAACACATATACCCTATATGTATTTCGGATCTGAAAATCGCTATCATGACCTATGCTGATGATATCTATCTGATGAGAGATAGTCAGAAAGGTCTTATTGAGCAAATGAAGATAGTGCAACGATATTGCTCGAATAACGGAATAAAAATTAATTTTGACAAAATTAAAATCATGGTTAAAGATAATGCTCAATTCAATGAAGGAAAAATAAATTTCGATAATTCAATGCAGATTATAGAAGTTGTAAAAGAGTGCAAATATTTCGGTATGTGGTTCTCAAAAAATGATAAAAAGCATATAAAGGAATTAAGCAATAGAGGTAGACGATCATCTTTCTCAACAGCACTAGTATTAAAAGAATTCGGCCAGGTAGGAGGCAATGTTACAAAAGACACATTCGAAACACTTACCCTATCAAAAATGAGATATTGCGGTGAATTTCTATTTCACAATAAGTTAGATGAAATAAATAAAATGCAGAACCAATTCTATAAGTCACATCTCAAATTATCTACTGCGAATTACAGCCTCATTGGAGAGTTTGGCCTAAAATCTCTGGAATCCCATTTTTACAAATCGGCATTATGATATTGGAATAAAATACAAAGCATGAATAGAGTTATATTTATAAATAAGTTATATTTATAAAATATTTCAAACAATTAGTAGCAATGTGAGCGATAAGATTCATAAAAGAACTTGGCGTTGGAGAATACATAAACTGTTGACGAAAACTTTTAACAAAGTGGTCAATATTAGATTGAAAGATTTCTTTCGAGAGAGCTGGATTGATTCAGCAAAGCACAGTCATAGAGGACTAAGATACTTGTAACTAACTGGATTTAAATGTGAAAAGAAAACTATCTGCAGTACCATAGCTTAAAAACTCAATATGAATCTGATAGTAAAATTCAGAACTGGAAACCATGACTTAGCAACTGAAATTGGAAGATGCAAAAATCGAA
Organism: Prostheceraeus crozeri; assembly: GCA_907163375.1. Lineage (NCBI taxonomy): Eukaryota > Metazoa > Platyhelminthes > Polycladida > Euryleptidae > Prostheceraeus > Prostheceraeus crozeri. The sequence continues at coordinate 52,000 of CAJQUW010005503.1, forward strand.
GAGAATATGATGAATGTATTTGCAGCTTTCGTGAAGATAACAGCTTAGAAGATTTATATCCACAGAATTGGATTTTTTAATCGTGTCACTTTGCTAGAAGTGCAAACTGATTCAAACAGATGGCACATGCAGGAATTTAATAGGTGTGCAAAAAGAAATTTTTGATATCTTACAGAGATAGGAAAAATAGTCGTGCGTCGCTTGCGGATTGCTCTGAATTCCTTCAAAATGCTCAGATCACCACGACTCCTTTAGATTCGAAGAATTCAGATAATTGCGCAAAAGTTTTCTCGATAATGTTGGGCCCTCCGATCATTTTAAAAAAAGTTTGCAGGCGCATGAAAAAACGTCCACAAACTTCTAATGATTCAATGCCTCTGGCTTTCTCGAGGTCGAAATGATATTTCAATGCGCCTTGCTCTTGGCACCACCATGAAAAATGGCTTGCCGGCTGGGAATCGAACCCAGTCTCCGAATTGCTAACGCGGCATGAAGATCACCAAGACCAGCGAAGCACACCCTCAATGATCGTGTCAAGAGCAAGTAAAGCTTTCAGCGCGCATTATGACGTTACCTTCCTGGTTTGTTTATATAACAATAGCAACCGCTTCCAGGCGACCTCGGACAATCGATCTAATGATTCAATGCCTCCGGCTTTCTCGAGGTCGAAATGATATTTCAATGCGCCTTGCTCTTGGCACCACCATGAAAAATGGCTTGCCGGCTGGGAATGCGCTGAAAGCTTTACTTGCTCTTGACACGATCATTGAGGGTGTGCTTCGCTGGTCTTGGTGATCTTCATGCCGCGTTAGCAATTCGGAGACTGGGTTCGATTCCCAGCCGGCAAGCCATTTTTCATGGTGGTGCCAAGAGCAAGGCGCATTGAAATATCATTTCGACCTCGAGAAAGCCGGAGGCATTGAATCATTAGATCGATTGTCCGAGGTCGCCTGGAAGCGGTTGCTATTGTTATATAAACAAACCAGGAAGGTAACGTCATAATGCGCGCTGAAAGCTTTACTTGCTCTTGACACGATCATTGAGGGTGTGCTTCGCTGGTCTTGGTGATCTTCATGCCGCGTTAGCAATTCGGAGACTGGGTTCGATTCCCAGCCGGCAAGCCATTTTTCATGGTGGTGCCAAGAGCAAGGCGCATTGAAATATCATTTCGACCTCGAGAAAGCCGGAGGCATTGAATCATTAGATCGATTGTCCGAGGTCGCCTGGAAGCGGTTGCTATTGTCCACAAACTTCTCTGTAGAACTTGACATCGTCTGTGTCTCTTTGCTGTGTGATCTGGCTGATAAGTCACTGAAACTTTGCACATTGACGTGTTCAATGTTGAACTGACTGTACATTGTTCGATTGCTATGGTATTTAGTCAGGAGATTGTGCTATTTCATGTACGTAACATGTTCCAATGTTTCCTTTCTAGTCAAACAGAAGAAGAGACGACCTGTCTAATTCTGTGTTTATATCATTGCAGCGTGTCCTCCATGTCATGACGTAAGAGAATTATCAGCGAATGTCAATCGACCAGATTCTATGTTTTGATGGACAAGCTCAGACCGAGACAATTACAGTCATTAACCAAATACCTTGCAAGCTGCATAGATATCAGAAATAGTGAATAATGAAGAACAGTGCAATTCCAACCGCTTTATCATTATACATGTACATGTAGACCGGCAGCCCAGAGCATTTGTTCAATGGAGTATTTGGAGTATTTGAGTATTTGGAGGTGAAGATTATAGAGTGACTTTCATGAATATGTATTGCTGCCGGACTGTACCCGAGTCCGTGACCCCCTCTTGCCCCCTATGTACATGACATCAATTGACTTTATTCAATGGAACAATGGCACGGCTGTCAACCTAACAGATGTACGATGGTCGTGCGTGTAAAGGCGCATGCAACCTGCTTGCAGAGCCGATAGGCGAGAGGTAGAACCCTTTCGAGTATCCATTGGTTAGCAATCGGTCTTGATATAAAATGCGTTTTTTACTAGAGTAAGCTGCATTTGTGACCGTTGCCAACATTAGTTGTCTGTTACCTAATCATTATGCACAATACTATTGAAATATAGGCTACATGCCATAGTGATAAAGAACATAGCTTTCTCGTGCTGATCTTTGTATGCTTTCTTGGTAAATAATTTTCAAAACATCGCAATTATCTGAACCTAAACAAGCCAGCTTAACAGTAAGTATCTTACGGCATATATTTATCACAGTATAATGACATGCAAATTGTTATCGATGATTCCTCATTAGATCACTAAAGCGCATTTATAACTTTTTTCTCTATCAGTGAATCTTAATCTCATTATTTGAAACCTTTTGAAGGATCGTAAAGAGCACTACCAAAAGTTGGGAAAGAAATGATTAATAGTACATATTAATGAAATACTGCTGATTTGCTTAAACACACCTCAGAAGTCTCTGGTTCATATTTAAAAAAAGCCTCAGGTAAAATTGCTGTCATTGTCAGTTTGTTGGTAAGGGAGTTCTAATAAATATTTTGAGACAACTTGCAGTCGTACCGTCGCTCCATTGAATAAAGTCAATTGGACCGGAGGACCTAGTGCTTGCTGTCGGAGTGCAGGCCTCAGGTAAAATTGCTGTCATTGCTCGTTTAGTGTCAAGAAAGTTCCAAAAAATGTTTTGAGACGGCTTGCAGCCGTGCCATTGTTCCATTGAATAAAGTCAATTGATGTTATGTACATAGGGGGGGCGAGAGGGGGTCACGGACTCGGGTACAGTCCGGCAGCAATACATTTTCATGAAAGTCACTATAATCTTCACATCCAAATACTCAAACCTCGTGCCCTCTTTCCATTGAATAAATGCTCTGGGCTGCCGCTCTATAAGTGTAAGCAAACGTTGACACATTAAGATGTACGAAATACATAGATATATAAATGGTCAACGCTTTAGTTAACGGTTAGGGAATGTCATTGATATCTTCCAATTTCGGAGCAGAACGTTCCATCTCTCTTGCATGTCCATCAATATCACAGTGACCACACTAAAGCCGGGACTACAACAATAGGTGGCAAAACTGCAAATATATGAGAATTAGGAAGTAACAAAGAACAATGCAACTTCTAATCATAAATGCAGCAAGATATGACTAATACTCATCTGCTACGGTCAAGTGTAGGTGGCAATGAAATTCAGTCAAGCTGTTGTCGTCAGACTATTAACAACACGCGGAGATCGGTCCAAACCCATCATTTCAACATCGTCTTAATCATTTTCAATTTGATTTACAGGTGAGATATTCTTCCTTCATTTATTATACTACATAAATATTAAAACAGCATCAGTGATGCTGTCGTACTCATAAAACATGTTTAAGACAACACTGAAATATCATGATGATTATTGCGATATAGAACATCATGATATGTGCATAACATGTTTGACCGATCTCCGCCATTAAATAATATGTGTGAGGTAGCGATGTTGCTGATTTAAATAAAAGAGAAAATGATGAAAAATAACTTGAATAATATCAAACATTGATGGTAATATTTTATGCATTTTACCTGATGTAAACTAATGCCAATTCCAATTTATGCATGACTTCTCCTCTCCTTCTCTATCCTTACTATGCTGTAATGCCTATTACTCGCATGAATAGTAAACGTTCATGTTCATAACTTTCTCATTGTGTATCATCATAGCATCATCATTGCATGTAACATTTTATGACTTTCTGAAGCATCCTCCGACATCATCCTTCATCTGCACTGTATGTGGTTCAGTGACACATTAGAGCATTCGTGATAGTCATTCCTCATTCATGCTTATTTTCATCGTATATTTGTATTTCCATACTTTGGGTAATTTCATTAATGAAATATAAATTTTGAGAGAGAGAGAGAGAGAGAGAGGGAGAGGGGATAGAGGGACTGCTTCGCGCAGTGTGGCCACGATCAACAAAAATACACACATTTCGTGGAGACTCCTCGGACCTCGACAATTGTTGTATTTTGATACTGTGAGACACGATGAGAGGCATGTGTTTTGAAGCAAAAAAAAGCTTAAATGCTGTCCTTTTGATTTGCTAAGTTTTGATATCGCGTTTCGGGTGTAAGTGTTCATGCAAACTACAACAATTTGCCCACACATGCATGGGAATTTGATTTCCTGGCCATTGTATTGTTAGATAACGTGACAAGTTATCGACCGAAATGCGGATCTGTTAATTATACACTTCTCATGGATGAGCTTTGACGAAAAAGCTCTAATGTTTCTACAGTTTGAACTATAAACTTAATGATCGCCTTTCAAGAATCCTTTGATGTTGCAACAACCTAATTTAGAATTCTAAGGAGCCTTTCTCCTTTTATGAACCCATTCCTTTACATCAAGCCCTTCTGAAATGTAAGAGCCTTTTAATGCAAAATCAAGAACCCACATTGATGTTTAAACCCTTACCAGATTCCCTTATTTTTAACAGAATAAGTAGCAATATAATACCTACTTTCCCAAAATACTAATGTATTGAGGTAAAGAGTCTGTTGGCTCGTATTGGAGAGGAACACAACGTATGTTACAAGTTTCTTTTCATTGATTCGTAAAAAACACGCCGCTGATTAATGACAAGTTATTGCCATAGATTCTTCAGGGCACTTACTTCAGCTTAAGGGTGATAATTACAGTAAAATTTTGACGAAAATGAAGTGCACCGATTATTGTGAAACCTTTAAAGTGAATGCGATTCTCATGTGATTGTTACTTGAGAATTTACACAAGATTTTGTTGATTCCCATGCCAATGGAATAGACATGACAAAGAAGTGTGAAGAGCTCTGCCCGGTAGGAAAAATGCATGCAATCTAGTAAAAAAACGTTATTCGATATATTATTCTACCATCATTACACAGCAAATTAGGTGTGATGACAAATTTGATGAATACTTTACACTGCAGATTAGCGAATATTTCTTTCGCCTTTACCTCTATTCCGTGATCTACTGGACTGTTGATGCATCTCTTGATAGGACTAAAGACTACTCTTTTCATAATTTAAAGCTGCTGGTAGCAAAGATCCTCCTCCATTCCTGCTAAAGCTGCATGTAAAATGCTTTCTAATCCAATATCCCATTCAATTGCTGAATCCATTATAAATCGCACAATTTTTTTAAAACATTTCCTTACTCGTGAAAATTAGCTAATATTACATTGGTACTGAAGTGCAAAATTCCGGGTGTATGCAATATAAGACCAATATCGGTTCTTCCAGTTTTCTCAATGATTCTCGAAGAGTACGTAATCAGCTATTTACAGTCATGGCTTTTTGATGCATCTTGTGCGAATCAATTAGATTGCCGTAAAACTGTTTTATTATGCATGCTAACATGCTTCTTCGTGATTGTATCAAAAATGGATAACTTTGACTATTGACCATATGGATAATGTGACTATACTGACAAGGCAAAACGCTTTCGACAAGCTCAACCATCCTCTAATTAACACAAGACATCTTCTAAATTTCTTATATACTCATTGACATAATTAATGAAACAAACTATCATTGGCTTGAATTGAAGTTTGTTTCATTTTTTTCTCAGGTATGATGCAATATCTCGCTTTCTATGTATTACCATTCAACACATTAGAGAATGGAGAAAGATCTATGGTGATCAAATTTCAAATTTTGATATCGATACAACTGTCACAATTGCTTTTACAAATTGAACATAAACGTGAACTGAAATCCAGCTTTTGTAAAATAAAATGGCACACGATCAGTTCACCAGAGGTATGGCTATTAGAATGATTCGCTGTGGTAGAAGTTGTGCGAGTGTTGCCGAAGAGCTGCAACTATCGAGAGTTGTTGTTTGGAGGTGGTGGTGTCGATGGAAAGCAGAAGGAGATGTTAAAAAGAAGAAGGGATCTGGTCGACCAGGAAAGTCTGCAGGAAGGACAGACGCACGTCTAGTTTTAGCTGCAAAGAGGAATAGATTTGTGTCAGTCCCAAAGCTAGTCGTACACTGGAAGAGTGCCTCAAATATAGACTGTAGCGTTCGAACGGCTTACCGAAGATTGCGAGAAGCTGGAATTCAATCGCGACGACCAGCTGTCCTAATTCCATTGAGTTTTGAGCACCGCAGAAGACGAGTTGCCTGGTGTGATGCCCATCGCTTATGGAATGTCCATCACTGGCAGAAAGTCTTGTGGACCGATGAATCGAGATTCACTCTGGATTTCAATGACGGTCGTGTCAGAGTGCATCGTCTTCCAGGTGAACGCTTTGCCCCATGCTGTATTAAAGAACACGACAGATATGGTGGTGGAAGTGTTATGCTGTGGGGTGGCATTTGGCATGGCGGACGAACGACAGCAGTCATCATCAAAGGCACGTTGAGTGGAGAGAGTTATCTCAATGAAATTGTGCTTCCTGTTGTTGCCCCAGTGGTCAGGGTGGAGGATCTCGTCTTCCAAGACCACATCGCTCCTCGGCTGTCATTGCCACTGTTAGGAGATTGAACATTCAAACCCTTGACTGGCCTGCACGCTCACCTGACTTGTCACCCATTGAACAAGTCTGGGACGAGCTTGGGCGGCGAGTGAGAGACCGCTATTCACTTCCACCAGTGTCCCTGAAGATTCTCTCTGAAAGACTGACAGAGCAGTGGCTTCTCCTTGAAACATCCTTCATTCAGAAACTTTGTGAATCCATGCCATCTCGGATTACTGAATGTATTGGAGCTAGACGGGGGGGGGCACACGCGTTATTAAAGTTGAATCTGCTACATGCTTTGTTTTTCTGTGCTAGCGACTTGGTGGAGATTGTGACTTAATTATCAAGGTGTCATACATACATGTATATATACCAGTCAAAAATGAAAGACGTAAAAGAAGTAAATGTTTCAAAAATATTGTCAATGAGTATATTTATGCTGTGATTTCTTGCAAAGAAGGAGCCAATGGCAGAAATTGAGAAGTGAAATATATTTGCTCATAGTAATTGTATCATCTGATACAGGTGTACCACAAGGTGCCAAGCTGTCGCCTTTTATATTTGAGATCCAAGTGAGTATGCTGAAGCCCTTTCACTCAATGATTTTGATATCAAGACACGCAGTTGATTTGTTGTCGCGTTGTCTATAGTTCTAAAAGTGTCTAAAAATGATCAATCAATAGTGCCAATCTCAAGACTTATCTTCGTCGTATTGTCAGAAAACATAAAGTATGCTTGTCAAAATGAAAATTGTCAATGCTACCTTCTTCTGACGTTTGTCTTGAATGTCACCATACACTGTAATCTGGCACCTCCTAAAGCGGAAGAAATCTGCATCCTAAAGCGCCACACACTAAAATTTCAGAAGGCTGAGTTGAATTAGTAGGCTAGCATACTGAAGAGAACAATAACCCTTAGACGTAAGCTTCTGCATAGAGGAGAGCGTGAGTCACTGCTTGCCAGACAGGAGGAACGCTGTCGCATAACAATAGCTGCTATTGAAGACATCATAAGTTCACGTTGCTGTATGTACGTGAATCATTCTCCGCTTCATCTCTCCGAGGCTATGTAGCTGGCTTTGACGTCGAGTGGCAAGTTGACTTTCTGTCAGTGATATTGCAATTAAATTGTTTATTGAAATTATCTGTTGAAGTTGTGCAGTTGTGAACTGCAAATATATGGGTATCATGATGTCATGTCAGGAGAATACATCTTTCCCATCAACGTCAATCGAAATACTGGATAAATGGAAAAGAAATACAATAAGACTTGAAGCCAAATGGCCAAAAATCTGCATTCCACATTTTCTCGTGATAGTCAATCGTGACAGATATACTGATCAATCTGGTTCATCAACTAACGGCAGCTCTGAAAAATGAGGTGAGTTTCCTGTTGCTCTGATAGCCTATTCGAAAGAGTTGTAATGCATGCATGCTGTATGGCACTAATGTAAATCGAGTCTGCGACTTCTGTAGTTAAAATGCCACTTTTCATAACGGGACTTAATTACTTTTTGCGGATAATGGAAATTATAAATTTCAAAAAGCTGTAAATTTTCGAGGTAGGCTTACATTGCATTTTTCAATTTCATGCATTCATTCGCGTTATCTGTGCTCGGTGAAGCATCTGAGAAGCAAATGCGCACTCATAGAAACTGCTCAAAGTACTCATCTGTTACAAGTGGCGCGTCCAATAAGGTTTCCGAACGAAGGTAGAAAAATAGTAGATGCACGCATGTGAAGGGTTAATTGAATTGGCATATCAAGTTTAGGATTCAATGCAAAGTTCTAAATGCTTTGATGTACACATGTATCATTTATGTGTTGTCAATTATATTCAGAATATTCGAAAATTCAATGAATTTTGATAGAAATACAACAATCAATTCTGTATTTAGTTTATTGGAGGCACACATTAGTTGAATGTAACCTGCTAATGTAACCATTTATTACCAACTGTCATGATAATCTATAGTCAGATAATAGTATAGACATCGAAAAAATGCAATAGACGACACTGAAGGACATTCGTTTCCATTATGTAGTAGAAGAATTGTCTTCAGTCTTTCCTGATTCATACATTTAAGAAGAAAGATCTTGTAAACATATGCTTAAAATTTCGCATTCAGTCTTTTAAACATTTTTATCTAATCTATTAAAATTCTGCTGCCATATAGTTGTGAACTCGCTTAATAAATATTCATCAAAATATATGAAATTCCGGATGTTGAACTATGGGCCAACAGACTACTGACAAATTATAACTTCTATACTTCTGTATAAAATCTTCTGCCAATAAATATCCTTCTTGTCACTATTCAAATATCCGCGGTTTTTCTACAATGTCTAGACACTATTGGATGCAAACGTATTTTTAATGTGAGGCGTTAAGTGTTCGACTTCTGTAAATATTCAGTCCATCGTGTTGGCTACTTCTAAAAGTAAATCCATTTTAGCAATGAAAGTATCTTTCATACTCTATTCATATTAGTCATTATTATTAAGCTCTCAACGTAGCATGATATCAAGGCAAAAATAGACTCCAGCACAAATAGGAAAGACTAAACAGTCATCAACACAAAAAGAGAAGATTAATTAATTAATATAGAATGTTTCTATTCTGTAAAAATGCATGATAAGGTAATTCTGATAGCAAGAAAATGTCCACCTATTGAATAGAACTTTTTTATTCTTTTTCATAAAATCATCTCATGATCTTTCTATTTTTTAATTTTTATAAAATTTCTAACGACGATCTTGGGCCATAAAAGCCATGCCAGTTATTATTTTTGAAGTCAACTTAGTTTATGCATGTTTGGTAGAGACCTGTGACACTCACATTATTTTCATCTGATTAATAAGTACGGCTACTTGTTGTCGACACATAGAAGTTTGCAGGACAGTGCATGCTGTCTGAAGTGGAGAGTCAATAAGAAACATATGCAGTATTGCATTAGAACTTTCAAACGAAAGTTAGTACTTGTGAATATGGATTATTAGCATAATATGTGCTATTTTTTGGAGATATGAAGCTCGTGAATTTCCATAATCTGTAGAACATCGAATAACTAAGAAAGGAGATAATTTTCTCCAACAAGAGGTTTCAATCATTTTATCAAAGTACATGTGTATGCATTCAATTCAGCATTGATAAATTATATTATCTGGGCGTATATCAAAATAGATAGCGCAATAAAAATAATTAAAAAATATGATATGCTCTATGTATGCATGATTATAAGAAATTCTATTTTTTCAATTATCTGTCAAATCAAAAGCTTCGAATTTTTGAAGAAATCATAATTTGTTCAGCCTGCTGCATGTAACATGTGGATCTGACGTTCTTGTATCCTAAAGTTAACTATTTTTTTCCTTTCACTCCATAGTTCCTAACTAAAATTCCTTTTTCTTTTCAGCAATCATTTCGACTGGAATATCAGTGAATACTAATATATGGTGTCCAAATATTATATATGTGCTTTGACGGATGTAGCATCTATGCCATCACGGTACATGCAGTCTTGTTTCTAACATATAATCTCCAACGCAATCGACAGTATTTGCCCACCGTAGAAACTGCTGGAAGGACTTCTTCGTGTGCGTCACATCTTCACCAAGATCAGTGCAAAACTCTGTGAATTTTTTTGGTGCCATATATTACTTTGAATTCGTTAGTTTCCATCTTTCTATAATAATTCTTTGATGATTTCCATGATGTTTTAGAGCTGCAATATCTGTTAGTTTAGACCGTAATTTACTTGAACAATAATAGACATTGATTTGCATATCTAACACTTGATTGTTATTCGATATTCGCATCTTGAGAGAATCTATTTGTTACTTTATCTCTATTGCAACTGTTGATCTACGATTTCACACATGCTTTTATCCACATAATTCTGTAATAAATATCCTGCATGTTTCTGACATCTTTTACTGTTCCGACACTATATTATGTAGCATTTGTATTTTTCTCACCGAAAATTGCGTGGTCAGGCCAAAATTTCATTGTACATGTATACATGAGATTTCGTTGTGTGTGTTACATAAATAGACCTGTGATTGTATTCATTTCGGTACTGGGTGTCAATTTTATAAATTTCAAGTGAATTTCAGTAAAGTTTGTTTTTTGTATTCGAATTGCACAACACTAATGTCATGTTCTCTTGCATTACAGTACTGCAGAGGTAAAAGGTTTCATATTTCTTTAGAGGGTTGTTTGTAAAGCAAGAAATAAATATTGAATGAATATAATGAGAGCTTTGTCTGCAATAAATCTCAATGCGCAACCCGTCTATTGCTGAATAAAGATAGTAGTATGCATTGTCATAAGGGAAAAGTAGAATATGGCATTGAAAAAATGTTTTAGGAGGTGAGAGGCTAGCCTTCTAAAAGGCGCATGCTTTAGGATTTTTTTATTAGTTACGAATAGTGTCTTGCTTTAGGAGGTGATTCAGCTCGCTTTAGGAGGTGCTGGTTTACAGTGTACTTCGTATCTGGGAGAGATGCTTCTAATACACTAACACAAAGAATGAGGCAAATTAGGCAATTGATAATTGGCAGAATGAGGCAATTATCAATACTAGAATATGTACAATGGAGATTTATTTTATGTTGAAATGAACAAGAAGTGCTTTGAGGAAATTGAACGTTTCATGCCGATCAACTAATAAAGAAACGCTTTCGCAGTAAAGGTCTTTTGCCAATTACACGATTCAAAAACTTTTTGCACACACTACTTCTACCAAAACTGCAATGCTAGCGTCATGGTGAAGTGCTACTTGCATCGCATTCTCGCACGTGCGATAGACGGTGGTCATTCATACTGCACGAAGGTGCATGTGCATGTATATAGACGACGTTTCAATGTGTGATTTGCTATATGACTTTTGCATGTGTTTCTCTGACTTCTCGATTTTGCCTATACATATGTAATAGAAACCTACACATGACTGATTTCCTTAAATTTGACATAGCCGAATCTGTCTCAGTTATACATATTCCATCCATTTTTGTCAGAGCTCCTGTTTGCCGAGATTTCGCCCTTGAATAATTTACTGTCTTTTTGCCCTTGACGAAACGATGCATGGATGTTTTCAACTGAATCAATCAGCCTTTGTGGTCGTAGGAGAAGCGTTTACATTTTCCATTGGATTGTTTCATATTCTTATGAATATCTTTGGCTTGCTACCTCAATTGTTTGACTTACCTTGATTACCTTGATCACCTTGAGGGGGTTTTTAATCGCTCCATTGCTGGAGGAACCCCTATCCAAGTGTCTTCCACCTCTGCCGGTCGATCGCGTGTTGTCGCCAGTGCTGGTGGCAGTATTGGATCAACTCATGGTCCACCGTCTTGAAAGTTCCCACATTGTCTGGAACCAATTCATGGATACCACTCGGTTATTCTCCTGGTCTATCTTTCGTCTGTCCTGCACATTATGAGACCAGCCTATTACCATTTACTTTTCATGATTGTTAATGTGATGTCCTTCAACTTCGTCTGATCTCTAATCCACTCACTCGTTATGTGATCGCGGAGTGTTATGCCTAGCATAATGAGTTCCATGCGTCGTTAGCCACTGCTAGCTTGAACATGGCGGCTGTTGCTGCTGTTGTCCATGTCTCTGCGCCGTACACCATTGCTAGTAGAATGCACTTGTTGAGAGCTTTATTGCACTTGTTGATTGCCGAATTCTGCTCAAGATAATGCATGAAAAAACTTTGTAAAAAGCCGGCAAAAGTCTGATTGGCCTGTAGTTTCTCAAGTCAGCCTTGACGCCTTTCTTGTGGAGGCGAATGATGATGGCATTTTTCCAAGAGTCAGGTGTCTGTTTGTCAGTGATGCTCCTGTTTCTTAAGTGTGTGAGAATCTCAATTACGGGCTCACCACCTTGCTTCAGCATTTCATCGGTAATATGATCATCTCCGGCAGACTTTCCACTCGGTAGTTTATTGATTACTGATTCCACTTCACTCTGAAGAACAGGAGGGACTTGGTCTTCATCCTGCATTGATACTGGTTGCTGGTTAATTTATGAAGCTATTCTTCCATTCTTACTAGTCTGTCCCGGTTTGTTATTATTGTACTGTCTGCCTCTTTTAAAATGTAAATCTCTTGTCGTCCTAATATTTGTCTCCCAAATCTTCACTTCAGGCTTGAATCTTTGCTTCAGGCTGAATCTTCGCTTCAGTCTATTGCTTCCTCTATTTTCATCTCTATTTCCTCCACATCATAATTGTCGATATCTTCCTTCATTTTACGTCTGATCATTTTGCAGAGTTCTGAATATTCAATCCTTTGAGTCGGATTTTTATCTCTCTTCAGCTGTCTTCTCCCGATCATCAATCGATGGGTACTGTTGGACCCTTAGATTTGTTAACCTTAGATTTTCGAGCTGTGCATGCAATTTCCTTTTCCGTGTCGGTGAGGATGGACACGATGTGCTCATGAATTTCAGGTGCGTTTATAGTCTGTGCGAATCCTCGACGCACAGCTGTGCGTTCATAATTTGATGGACATACGCACAGCTGCGCGTCGGAAAATTCAAATTCATAGATATCATGCCTTGTTGATTCTGACGCACAGCTGAAATCAGAAGTTCATTACCACTGAACTTCTATTCGACTATTCTGTGCGTCTATTCATTTTCTCTCTCATTTTGACATTGTACTGACTGGGAGTCGTACCGTCATCATGGAAGCTGAAGGTGATCAAATCAATGAAACTCTTTTCGAAGAACTTGTAATAAATTCTGTGCGAAATTACCCATGCATTTGGACTGTGTCTTCGAAATGGCATCATGACATCGAGGCTGCCAATAATATCTGGCATGAAATATCTCAGACATTGGGTAAAGATCCCGAAACATGTAAATCGCGGTGGAGAAGTCTTCGTGATACGTACAGGAAGAAGATCGAAAAAATCCCAAGTGGTTCTGGGAGGAGGAACTCCCGAAAATGGATTTGGTTCGAGAGCTTGAGCTTTTTGAAGGATTCTTTTGCGAGTCAATTAGCGCTTCACACTTCAAATATTCCCGAAGCAAGCCAATGAGACTCAAATGTAGAAACTGTAAACGAGGAAGTAGCACAATCTACGGATCATGAGAATTCCAGGGTATGTAACGACACGACCACTGCTGAGTTCTCAACAACAAGAAAAAGAAAGAAGAGTGATTTGGAATGCGAGCTTTTTGATGCTCTCAGTATATGGAAGGATAAATGCAGAAATACTTCACTCGACGACGAAGATGAGACTTTTGGAAAATCCGTTTCGGCACAACCGCGAAAGTTACCATTCGGTATCAAAGCGCAAGCAAAATTGAATATTCAAAAGGTGAGTGCATTTACCCTAGTACTATTTTATAGTAGGACCTCGATTTAACGTTACATGTATTTTGATTTAAACTTATAGTTCGACCTCGATATAACGTACATAGGTCTATATAAACTCGATATTTCGTATGAATGTTTTCAGCTAAAGTATAAAAGCGATGCGTTTTGCTAGCCTACTAAGTATAATCCTGTACGCAGGTCTATATAAACTCGATATTGCGTATGAATGTTTCAGCTAAAGTATAAGAGCGATGAGTTTTGGTAGCCTACTATAATCCTGCCATGAATACCGTAAATAGGTGTGATGAATTCTATACCCAAACTTAACCAATGATCAAAACTATACGATAATTTGTCCTATATGTTGTAGACGTCAGTAGGTTAGTATTAAGTAATGTAGTATATGTAAGAAGTCAGAAATTATAATACAATTATACAAGTTTTGGTCAATATTGAGTTTTTTCTTTACAGGCAATCTTCGATGCTGAAGAAGCAGCTCTCAATCAGCAATGTGGTGGTGGAATGATTGTGGATTCGTTAGCTATGTGTCAATTGCCTTGATGAGATGTTTAAGCATTTATCAAAACGGATGAAAGTTTTGTTTATTGAGCAAAATAGGGAGGTAGGCCTAAGCTATAAGTTCTTCTGACGATAGATTTTGATGGGTTAGACCTAATTCGGGATTCATTGAAAAATCTTTAGGGAAAGAAGGCTTAGAGTCGAGGGAATATAGGTCTGTGTATTTCTGACATGAGCTAGGATGTATGCATATAGCCTGGCTAGGACATACATGTGTGCGTTTTGAGATAAAATTTAATATTTGAGAAGTACCTACCGATACGTAGTTAGGGGGATGATACATTTAAAATCATACAGGATGGAAAGATTTAAAGAGTAGCCTAATGAATCATCTTATGCATTTTCGTTATACAATATAGGTCCTACAGCTTGTTACCTATCCTAAGCTTAGTAGGCCTAAATATAAGCTTATATAAGCTATTTTCTTTCATTTAATTTCTGTGATCATAAACTCCCTTGATCATAAATATCTCTCATTTAACTCCCTTGATTATAAATATGAAGAACAAAAACAATGTATCGATGCACTGTATACTTGTCCTACTTGAACATAAAAGCTTACATGTAAATACACCTTTACAATAAGAAAAGGCCTATAAACATGTGAATTATGGGTTGAGGTTATTGTTGATTAGGAAAGAGCCTACCACGGTTCACGATTGCATCCTGCCAAGGTACAGCACCAGCACCGCAGAAGTATGTAGAGAATGCTTGACGAACATTAGCTGCAGATGCAACAAAATTACTGCTCCCCTGCTGTTCCAGCGGAGATATAGATGAAATGCTTTCGTTGCGCCATTCACCAGGAATTAAACCGTCCGAAGTTTCATGATCAAAATCAGATGGCTTGCAATAGCGGTCAAACGAAGTATTGGCTCTTGCAGTTTCCCTCATGAAATTGTGCAGTACAACGATTGATCATACTATCACAACGCCGTGATCCGGAGTAACTTCAAGTGTCTGTCTCAAAACACGCCATTTCAGCGCGAGAATGCCAAACGCATTTTCTGAAATTCGTCTCGCACGACTTAGTCGATAGTTGAAAACCTTTTTCTTGTAATCATTGAGACCTTGGCGAGGATAGGGCTTCATGATATTATTTCGCAAGGGAAAAGCGTCATCTGAAACGAATACAAGTGGTAACTTTTCCGTAGAATTTGGCAACTCTTTTTCCTTGTCAAGAGGGATTGAGGAAGAGTTATTTTCGAAGCATTTACCGAAGGAAGAACGTGTGAAGATTCCACCATCACTCTCTCTTCCCGATGCACCAATGTCAATCACAGTTTGCGTCTTTAAAACAATAGTTTGCGTCTACGCAAGCTAGCAGCACGATTGAGTGAAAGTTTTTGTAATTATAGAATTCACTGCCACGATTAACTGGACATTTCAAAGCAATATGTTTACCGTCAATGGCCCCTATACAATTAGGGAAATTCCATTTGGTGCTAAACTCGGAGGAGATATGGTTCCACTGTTCTTGATTCGGTAAAGTCAAATATTTCTCTTTTAAAACAAACCACAGGGCATCACAAACTTAATAAACAATTCCCATTACCGTAGACTTGTGCATCCTGTAGCTGTGAGCAAACGCCGTAAAGGAAATGCCACTTGCGAGGAATCGGAGTGTAATAGCAAGACGTATTATAGGTTTGATCGGAAGAGCATGATTTTGTCCGTGCGTTATAAGCGGTTCAATCAGTTTTAATAGTTTGTCAAATTCACCTTTTGACATGCGGAAATATTCAAAGTGCTTCCCGTCGTCCATAGAGCGCATATCATAGACTAACTGTTCTTCTCCTTGTTCACTTCTTTTCAGGTTCAATGGTCTTACATACCATTTTCTTGGACTATTCTTGTTGATAAGATACAATCCGGTAGAAATTAGTGGAATAAAATCGTGCAAAGTCAGACATCACTCTATATACAAGTGTTGACGTTCAGCTGTGCGTTCACTATAAACACCTCAATAGTCGACGCGCAGTGAGTCACAATTTCTCGTGTTCGAATTTCAAATCACTGTGCGTCGATATTTTTTCACTTCAAGTTGGATTCCACTGTGCGTCGGACAAACGCACAGACTATAAACGCACCTTTATCCTGGTGACGTTCATTGCTGCATCTTCTGTAAGATTGGCTAATGCTGCGAACCTGTTGGTAAGTTGAATTCGGAAATCCTCGCTTTTGTACTTTAAATTAACGGTGTCTGGTAAATGCCTCCCTTTCGCCAACATGACATGCTGATGCTTGATGTTGATGTGGATACATACCACGAAGGAGTCTGTGGTCGCTACCTGTATTGAATTGGTTAATCACGGAGAAGTCCCTTATTACCCTTTTTTTGTCAGTTAAGATGTGATCAATTTCATTTTTTGTTGCGGCAATTTAGGCTATCCATATCCATTTCCTGGCTTCTTTCTTTCGGAACAGGGTGTTGCTTATTGCGAGTCGGTGGCTTTCTGAAAAATTGATGAGGCTGTGGCCCCTATCCTTCCTTTGTCTCAGTACAATGTGCAATATTTGAAATTTCAAAGCGTACGGCCCATGTGTTAAAGTTTGCATGACAAGTGATGCTGCGTCCATAATTTCTAGATAGCAGATAGAACATGTCTCCACCTTCTATTTTAATTGACCCCCAACTTTAGTATTTTTCACATCCTCTCATTGTTTTTAGCAAACTTTTGTCATCATTGACATCTTAACAGGCGGTGTTTAACCTATTGCGCTAAAAGTTATTGCTTGCTTATCAATAATTATCCAATAACATAATTGGCAACAATGAGCTACAGCATTTCTTTGGCATCTGGAAAATTTGAGTAGTCTTTCAACACTCACATTAATAAGGAACTTTATGATCAACTGAAGCTTTTCTAAAATTGAGTATTTGATTTCTAATATGTGTAACTTATCGAAGTTTGACATACAAGTGCAATTAAAAATGTTCTCTTTCATCTCTTACAAATTTTCAACAGTTTTCATGTCAAATGATAGATAATTTCTTCCATTGAATAAACCAAGAACATTATGATAGAAAAATTGATAGAAAAAGAAAGTAAGGAATTGAGTTGAATTTTGAATGCATAACTCATTGTTGTATTTTCAGATCTTCAAGATTCGCTCATTTCAATGTCATGAGCGTGTGTAATCTTTTCTTTAGTAACCCCGGGTTTCCTTCATTTTCATTCATAACCAATTGATGTTTAATAAAAGTCAGCTGACTTTTTGCGGTAGACTTTGAGAAAATATACAGTTTTCTTTGTCGAGCGGCACAACAAACACTTATTTATTAGTCATCCACATTCTCCTCATTTGACATTAAGAGCCTTGCACTCTTTTAAGTAATGTTCGTAAAACTCTTGTTCAAATGTCTGCCTCGCACAAAGAAAGTACTCTTGTGCTTTCACTTGCTTGTTTCCAAACAGAAAATAAGTAGTTTAAAGCGTTTCTAGGCAGAATGACATTTAGGTCTACCCTAAATATGAGAATATGCGACCAAGCTCAGTGTTAAGCATTTGTTAAACCGATCTAACATCCAGAAGTTCAGTTTCAAGATATTTATTTCAAAAGCGTGACAATTTTCAGATTGATGCGGCAAATATTCGATATATAATTAATAAAGCTTACTTGATCATCGTAAAGCAGGCAGTTATCTTTGCATTGTATTGCATTGCAAAAACCTAAACAAAAGAAGATTAAAGTTACAAGAGTATTACCTTCCATGTGATCTTTCAAGCGCAAATGGGAAATTAAAATATAATATCGATTTCTCGAAAACTCGATCGGTCTTATTCTAGCACTCCAAGTTGAGACACTAGACATTCATATTCTGAATATGATTGAATCTCCAATTTTGCATCACTATCAATATTGAATAAATGATGAATTTGCAGTACAATGCAAAATAGCATCCTAAATGCCTCCTGTCACATTCAACCCGAACCCGACCCGAATCGTGTCACATTCAACCCGATCTCGATCCCAATCCTGTCATATTCACTACGAACCCGAACCCAATCCTGCCACATCCAACCTTAGGAAGCTAATCCAATCCACTGACATTCAACATGATCCCGACCAATCCTGTCACCTTCAACCCGATCTCAACCCAATCCTGTCACATTCAACCCGATCCAGACAAAATGTTGTGACACTCAACCCAATCCCAACAAAATCTTGTAACACTTAATCCGAACCCGATCCCAATCAAGTCACATTCAACCCGATCTCAACCCAATCCTATCACATTCAACTCGATCTCAACCCAATCCTGTCACATTCAACCCGATCCCGACAAAATGTTGTGACACTCAACCAGATCCCAACAAAATCTTGTCACACTTAATCCGAACCCGATCCCAATCAAGTCACATTCAACCCGATCTCAACCCAATCCTGTCACATTCAACCCGATCCCGACAAAACGTTGTGACACTCAACCCAGTCCTGTCACATTCAACCCGATCCCGACAAAATGTTGTGACACTCAACCCGATCTCCAAAAAATCTTGTCACACTCAATCCGAACCCGATCCAAATCCTGTCACATCCAACCCGATCTCAACCCAATCCTGTCACATTCAACCCGATCCCGACAAAATGTTGTGACACTCAACCCGATCTCCACAAAATCTTGTCACACTCAATCCGAACCCGATCCCAATCAAGTCACATTCAACCCGATCTCAGCCCAATCTTGTCATCTTCAACCCGATCTCCAAAAAATCTTGTCACACTCAAACCGGACCCGATCCAAATCCTGTCACATCCGACCTGATCTCAACCCAATCCTGTCACATTCAACCCGATCCCGACAAATTGTTGTGACACTCAACCCGATCCCAACAAAATCTTGTCACACTCAATCCGAACCCGATCCCAATCCAGTCACATTCAACCCGATCTCAGTCCAATCCAGTCACATTCAACCCGATCTCAGCCCAATCCTGTCACATTCAACCCGACCCCGAAAAAATCTTGCGACACTCAATCCCAACTCGATCCCAATCCAGTCACATTAAGCCCGATCTCAACCAATCCTGTCACATTCAAACCGATACCAACCCAATCCTGTCACATTCAACCCGATCCCAACAAACTTTTGTGACACTCAAACCGATCCCAACAAAATCTTGTCACACTCAATCCAAACCCGATCCCAATCCACTCACATTCAACCCGATCTCAGCCCAATCCTGTCACATTCAACCCGATCCCGACAAAATCTTGCGACACTCAATCCGAACCCGATCCCAATCCAGTCACATTCAACCCGATCTCAACCCAATCCTGTCAGAATCAACCCGATCCCGACAAAATGTTGTGACACTCAACCCGATCCCAACAAAATCTTGTCACACTTAATCCGAACCCGATCCCAATCAAGTCACATTCAACCCGATCTCAGCCAAATCCTGTCACATTCAACCCGATCTCAACCCAATCCTGTCACATTCAACGCGATCCCGACAAAATCTTCTCACACTCAACCCGAACCCGATTCCAATCCTGTCACATTCAACCCGATCTCAACCCACTACTGTCGCATTCAATCCGATCTCAACCCAATCCCGTCACATTCAAACCGATCTAAACCAAATCCTGTCATATTCAACCGGATCCCAACAAAATCTTGTTGCACTCAATCCGCCCCTGATCTTAATCCTCCCATATTAAACCCGATCTCAACCCAATCCTGTCACATTCAAAACGATCTCAACCCAATCCTGTCACATTTAACCCGATCTCAACCCAATCCTGTCACATTCAAACCGATCTGAACTCAATCCTATCACATTCAACCCAATCTCAACCCAATCCTGTCATATTCAACTCGATCCCGACAAAATCTTGTTGCACTCAATCCGAACCCGATCCCAATCCTCTCATATTAAACCCGATCTCAACCCATTCCTGTCACATTTAACCCAATCTCAACCCAATCCTGTCACATTCAATCCCATCTCAACCCAATCCTCTCATATTAAACTCGATCTCAACTGAATCCTGTCACATTGAACCCGATCCCGAAAAAATCCTGTCACACTCAATCTGAACCCGATCCTAATGCTGTCACATTCAACCGGATCCAGACAAGATCTTTTCACACTCAATATGAAACCGATTTCAATCCTCTCCTATTCAACTCGATCTCAACCCAATCCTGTCACATTCAACCAGATCCCGACAAAATCTTTTACTACTCAATCCGAACTCGATCGCAATCCTGTCAGATTCAACCCGATCTCAACCCAATCCTGTCACATTTAGCCCGATCCCGACAAAATCTTCTCACACTCAATCCGAACACGATTCCAATTCTGTCACATTCAACCCGATCTCAACCCACTACTGTCGCATTCAATCCGATCTCAACCCAATCCCTTCACATTCAAACCGATCTCAACCAAATCCTGTCATATTCAACCCGATCCCAACAAAATCTTGTCACACTCAATCCGACCCTGATCCCAATCCTCTCATATTAAACTCGATCTCAACCCATTCCTGTCACATTTAACCCAATCTCAGCCCAATCCAGTCACATTCAACCCGATCTCAATCCAATCCTGTCACATTCAACCCGATCCAGACAACATCTAGTCATACTCAATCTGAACTCGATCCCAATCTTTTCACATTCAACCCGATCTCAACCAATCCTGTCACATTCAACCCGATATCAACACAATCCTGTCACATTCGAACCAACCTCAACCCAATCCTGTCACATTCAACCCGATCTCAACCCAATCCTCTCATATTCAACCCGATCTCAACCCAATCCTGTCACATTCAACCCGATCCCGACAAAATCTTGTGACACTCAATCGGAACCCGATTCCAACCCTGTCACATTCAACCCGATCTCAACCTTATCCTGTCACATTCAACCCGATCTCAACCCAATCCTGTCACATTCAATCGGATCCCGACAAAATCTTGTCACACCCAATCGGAATCCGATTCCAATCCTGTCACATTCAATCCGATCTCAACCCAATCCGGTCACATTCGACCCAATCCCAACAAAATCTTGTCACACTCAATCCGACCCCGATCCCAATCTTTTCATATTAAACCAGATCTCAACCCAATCCTGTCACATTCAACGCGATCCCGACAAAATCTTCTCACACTCAATCCAAACACGATTCCAATCCTGTCACATTCAACCCGATCTCAATCAACCCACTACTGTCGCATTCAATCCGATCTCAACCCAATCCCGTCACATTCAAACCGATCTCAACCAAATCCTGTCATATTCAACCGGATCCCAACAAAATCTTGTCACACTCAATCCGCCCCTGATCTTAATCCTCTCATATTAAACCCGATCTCAACCCAATCCTGTCACATTCAAAACGATCTCAACCCAATCCTGTCACATTTAACCCGATCTCAACCCAATCCTGTCACATTCAAACCGATCTCAACTCAATCCTATCACATTCAACCCAATCTCAACCCAATCCTGTCATATTCAACTCGATCCCGACAAAATCTTGTTGCACTCAATCCGAACCCGATCCCAATCCTCTCATATTAAACCCGATCTCAACCCATTCCTGTCACATTTAACCCAATCTCAACCCAATCCTGTCACATTCAATCCGATCTCAACCCAATCCTATCTCATATTAAACTCGATCTCAACCCAATCCTGTCACATTCTTTCCTATCCCGACAAAATTTTGTTGGACTCAATCCGATCCCGATCCCAATCCTTTCATATCAAACTCGATCTCAACCAATTCCTGTCACATTTAACCCAATCTCAACCCAATCCTGTCACATTCAACCCGATCTCAACCCAATCCTGTCACATTCAACCCGATCTCAACCCAATCCAGTCACATTCAATCCCATCCCAACCCAATCCTGTCAGATTTAACC